>JARZZO010000002.1:58088149-58095649 GCA_030544215.1 Zantedeschia hybrid cultivar
CTACATGTTAAAGACTTAGAGGAGGCGTAGGGCTACCATGTTTGGAATTCAGATAAAGTGCTAAGTGATGTGTGTGCATATAAATCGTTCACATGCAAAAATCCTAGTTAAGATTACCTGGAATGCCCATTGCAATAGGAGCACAACTGTACCATCACCCCAAGGCCAGAATTTTTGCCTAATTGCAGTGATGCATATAAGCATCACTATATACCGGATACGAGCTCGCATATTTAGTAGGTTGAATACCACCGGCAGAACATGTTAGCCTTTAGCACAACAAAAGTTGTATTCTTTCAGTAACAAGTGACAAGTTTTTTTTTTCTTCTTTTAATGGTCTAGAATCTGGACCAGATATGTAATCCCACTGCAGATCAATAGGGCAAGGTCTGTGGAGGGTCATCCCATAGGCCAATAGGTTTTTGTCATACACTATAAAATTCAATGATACAATGAAGTTTGAACAAAGAGGCAGAGCCAAATAGCATCATCTACATCAGATGCCATCATTGTCTAAAAAGGCAGCACCTCAAGGCACTAAGGCATAGACCCCAAGGCAAGGTGCTAGAAAATGCCTTGAGGCGTGCGCCTCAACCTGTTTAATTAAGGCTTATGATTTTTTGTTAATTGAGGCATGCACCTCACACCATTTTGTTGACATTGACACCTTGAAGCAGTAAGGTAGTGAGATGATTTAAGGTAGACCTATGGCTTATGCTGCCTTTATTGTCCTTAAAATATGATTCAATGATGACAATTCTATTAGATAAACAAAATAAAAAGATTTAAACTTAACCCCACTCTTCTTCCAACATCAAAAGAGAGGGCAGTAACTGTGGCAGCTCATGCTTCAATGCCAACTAGTAGTCCGTGGCTTTTGCCCCATAGTTCACTTGTATGGGCCCTATCATTAAGTTGAGATAGGATTACCAATGGCAAATCATTATCTAAATTCTTTTGATAGTTTTAACATTCTTTCCCTAAAATAATGAGGCTTACACCTCATTGCGCCACAAGGCTTATGCCTTGTAAGGTTTTTTAGAAGTACCTCAAGACCACTTCAAGACCTTTTAAACTACAGACACCATGGAAAGATAGATATGTCAATTATTTGATGATTAGTAGTCAAGAAAATTGAAAATATAGGTTCAAAACGTAGTTACCTGAGACTTTGGAAACTTCTTGAGGTCATTAACTTCTTCTGAAAAGCCTTGTTCAGAAGCCACAAATAGCTGATCATCCTTCACTAAAGCCAACTGCTGTTCCAAGAGTTTAACCTTTTCTAGCAATTCCTTGTTTTCAGAACACTGCAAGAAATAACATAACAAAAAAAATGAAATAAACAACCTTTTCAGATACAGTGTATAATAGGCATTCAACATGACCGAAAAGCAGCATATAAAATTAAAACTTTGGATATAGATGGCCTAAAAAGACATTACATCCAAATTTGAAAAAGCTAACAAAGAAAAGGAATAAAATGCAGATACCAACCTTTTCATGAAGCTGATCCTGGAGAATGCGGTTGTCTGCCGTTCTCAGCTGGATTAGATAATAGATTGGACTTGATGAGAAAGCAATAAAGGTTTACATAGTGCATGTCAAAAAAATTGTGTAATGCAAGATAAAATCAAACAGCCAAAGAGAATCTGGATTAGAAGAAATATTCACCTCAAGCTCAAAACCTTTCTCATTGCACTGAGTCGTTAACCTCATGACCTTCTGACTCACATAAAATTTACAATTCATTCAAATTGAATATTCACAAAAACTAAAAGACTGAGAATAGGTAAACTTCATGAAAGATATGAATTCAAAAACTCAAAAGAGGAGAAAGTACCTGTTGCAACTCCACCAATGATGCATTAGTCATTGAATTCTCACTGATCTCATTAATTTGAAGCTCCAAGGTGCTCATTTGCCTCTGTTTTTCTTGTATCTCATGTTCCAAGTTTTGTATCTGTAATCCATGAGTAATACATGATTTACTGAAATGAATACCCCATGAAACATCAAGTAAATGATGAGAACCATAAGGTCCATTTGGTTCTACATAAAATATTTCGAATGGAAATTTTGCTAATGAAACAGATTTACAAGAAAAAAGAGAACAAAATCTGACACTTGGGGAAATGAAAAAGATTTACCGGAAGAACAGGACCATGCAAGCCCAGCCGAAAATTGCTTCCGCCCTTTTCAGGGGGATGCCAAAATTGGGATTGGGGGTTAGTTAGGGAAAACCATTTTTGGCTAACAGAAATTTTCAGTGCAACCAAATGACCGGAGGTCATGAGATTTTCCGGAAAAGTAGCATACGCATGGCTTTTTACTGCCAACCAAATGGACCTATAGTATGAAAGAATCAGAAACAAGAAATTAACTAACAGAAACAGAGTGGCACACTTAAACATCCCACATGGAGATTAACCATTTGAAGGCAAGAAAGCAAAAAAAAAGAAAAAAAAAACTTAAAAGGAACAAGAAGTGAGTTTAAAATAAAATATGGGATTTTTACTTTTAGCCCCTACAATATTTTGATATTACAAATAAACCCTCATAATCTAATTATTTTACAAATAAGCCCTGACAATCTACTATGAATTAGTGAAAGGCTCCTAAAACTTACACATAAGCCACTGAGAATGTTATAATAAGCCCCTAAAAGGGCTTATTTGTAAGAAAGTTGTAATTGTGCAGGCTTATTTGTAGATAGTTGGATTAGGAGGGCTTATTCGTAATATTAAATGTTTATAGAGGCTAAAAAGTAAAGACCTTTTAAAATATTTAATGTATACACATGTATATAACAAGCATTTGTAACCTGAAACATAAATATAGAGGCATGTTTGGATACACAGTTTGGTATTTTCCACACCTGTTTATGAAGGTAAGTTGTGTTGGAGTCGGAAAACCAAAAATACAGAGTTTCTGAATACAGAAAATCTATCCAAAATGCACATATGGAGTTCCATTGGCTGCCAGCAAAACTACCCTCATGGACATGTCCCAGTCCAGGCCTATATATTGGGCTTTTAAGTTTTTAGTCCCTTTAATCTGCTTAATTTTGAAAAGCCTTCATACAATCTCTCTGTTAGTAAACACTCCATGTAATCTCAGATTTTTTCCAAAAAATATTCAGGATTTTTTCCAAATTTTCTGGAGTGTTCATCACATAGTTCAAGATTTTGAAGAGTGTAAATTAATAGCAAGAATAAGAGAACTTATTACAAAACAAAATTGTCTGTAGGGATTGAAAACTGGGTAAAATCAGCAGAGAAAGTAGCTAGAGGATAAGGGATGGAGCATGTGTGCCAAATGGTGATGTAAGCAAGCAGCATGTGCCCCAACAGTAACCGAACAACCTAACAATGTTCAGCAGACTTGCAGTAAAAGGCAGCCAAGTGGTGTGAGCAATCCAGTGACCACTGACGATCCATCATTCATGGGCATCCAGTGGTTGAGGGAGCTGAGCAGCATCTGGCAAAAAAATCAGGTATGCTCACATGTGAAGGCAGTGAGGAATTTTAAGTGTTACTGAGTAGATCGATATTGGATCTGATCCTGCTAATTCTGTTGTATAGAGAAAACAGAAGAACCTGTTTTGACCATGTTTTTTAATGAACCATTAAACCTTTTTTTTAAGAAGCCATGATACTTCATCTCTAACAAAAGAGGCATCTAATAGGATAAATAGATGCTTATACATATACATGGAGGGAGAGGATCAAATAAGCCCTCGGACTCATCTAACTTACATGGCAGTCGCCCTCTAATTACCAATCTAACCATATTTAATAGAAAATATTGATATGGTTTTGCTCTCTCTCTCTCATGCGAACCATACAGTGCATGGGGTTTGACCGCACGTACTGTTCTGACCCCCTTCCCTATATTAAAAAAATAACAAAATTCACCATAAATTTTTAAGTATTCAATTACCCCCCTTAGGTTGTTCCTATCCCATGGGGCTTTATCTTCACCGTCCGATCGTATCTGATCTTGAAACTCAATCGTAGCCATCCATTAGTACTTTTTTTTAGAAGGTGACTTAAAGTCACTATTTCATTGATCAATAAGAGAAGAGTGCAAAGAAAGCCCAAGAAGACAACTCAACCTGGATGGGACATTCCCCCATCCAAGTCCCCATCTTAGCTCAAAAGAAAATTACATATATTCTGTTTTATCAAGAAAATAAAACAGAATTTCAATATGAAGAAAAAACATCAAGTAAACAGATCTCTCCTTAGACTGTCCTTCTCACGAATAATAGAGCAACCCTCATTAAGAATGTCAGTAGCTCTTCCCCACTCTTCCACCCATCTAAATGTACTCTTCAATAATTCATTAGCACTGCTAATTGGTCACTGAATTTCCTCATGTTTCTCTCAGACCAGATTGTCCACATCAGAGCCAGACAGATGAGAAACCACAATTGTTTATGGTCTGAAAAAGGACAGACATTAGTCCACCAACTTAAAAGTTTCACCGCAGAAGAATGATCCACCCAATTGAGTCCAAATAATCTGCAGAGAATCTTCCATTGAATAGTAATTATACCGCAGCCAAAAAATAGATGCTTTTGGTCCTCAAAGAGTGCACAGAAAACACATAAATAACTCCCAGAGAGATGAAGCTTCTTAGCCCTCCTTCCCGTGAGAATTCTAGACCAAGCAACCTTCCACAGAAACACCTTAATCTTATTTGGAAGATAGTTAAACCATACTAAATCCTTCCACCAAACCCTACAGCCACCATCATTCAAAAACTGAACAATGGACTTAACCGAAAACTACCCATTATTATTCCATCTCCAAACTCTCTTATCATGAACCTCTCCACAAATCCTAACTCTGCTGATTAGATTGCACAAAGTTGAGTTCCTCTATTTCCACTTCAGTAAAGTCCCTTCTGAACTGCAAATTAATCTGACCTGAACCACTGTGAGATAACACTTCTTCAACTGAAGCCTCCTGATTATGAGTAATATTGAATAGATTGCTAAAATGAAAGGAAAAAGACCAAACTGGAACACCATTTATCTTTCCAAAATTGTGTATCACAGCTATTACCAACTTGGATATCAAAGAAAATGGCCATGAAATCAACACTCTTAACTATATTCTTTCAAATAGAAGACAAATTGTAGCTGGTATAAGTCCTTGACAATAACAGACCAAAGAGCATCCAAACACTCCCCCCTTCTCCACAACCATTTAACTAACAAGGCTTTATTGAAGGTGGCAACTCCACAAAAGCCAATACCACCTTGCTCCTTACTTTTACACACATTTCTCCAATTAATCAAGTGAAGTTCTCTCCTCCCTTTTCCCTCCTGACCAAAAAAAAGAACTTCTATCTGATTTAATAATCTTTTCCACAGTCCTTAGAATCTTAAAATAGAAGCATAGTAAATGGCCAATGAAGAAATAACCAATTTGGACATAATCAATCTCCCTCCTGAAAGAAAGCTACATTTCCACCCTTCCAATCTATTTTCAAACTTCTTAATTAGACCATCTCAATCCCTAACCCTATGGCACCATCCATTAAGGGCAAACCAAGATATTTGATAGAAAAAATATTGACTCTGCACTTTAAAGAGCTTGCAATTTCCTGTAATCTATCCTATGACACATTCAACCCGACAATTTCTGATTTCTCGTAGTTAATCCTCAGTCCAGTAATAACTTCCACCAAGACCAGCAGTCTTTTGATATTCTGAACATCCTCATTACTTCTGAAGGTAAACAGTAAAATATCATTTTTAAACTAAAGGTGAGATAAATGAATATTACTTCTACCAATACTGAACCCCTCAATCAGACCATGTTGAGCTGCCTTGTCCCAAAGAGAACTCAAAATCTGACCAATTAACAAAAAAAGAAGTGGCGACATAGGGTCTCCCTACTTTAATCCTCTAGAACTGTTGAAGTAACCACACGGCTTTCTGTTAATCAAAACAGAGAATCTAGAGGAGGAAATACAACTCATAACCCATCTTATCCATCTAACATAAATCCCATGAACTCCATAGTTTTATAAAGACAAGTCCAGCTGATTCTATCGTAGGCCTTCTCAAAATCGAGTTTTAAAAGAACACCTCGCTTGTTTCTATTCTTGTAATGGTGGACTGCTTCATAAGCTATCATATAGTTATCAAGAATGAATCTTCCTTGCAAAAATGTTGACCGGTTGATACCCACAATCATGTGTATAACCTTCTTGAGCCGAGATGCCAAAATCTTGGTTATGATTTTATAACACCTGTTGAGTAAGCTAATAGGACGAAAATCAGCCATTCTTTCAGCACCTTCTGATTTCGGAATAAGGACAATATAAGTAGAATTGAAAATTTTAATCCTTTCCGAGCCGTCATAGAATTCTTGGACAAGATTAACTAAATCTTCTTTAATAGTATCCCAAAAAAAATGGTAAAACCCAAGGGAAAACCCATCGGGTCCCAGTGCTTTATTGGGATCCATACTAAAGACAGCCAATTTAACTTCATCCTCCAAAATAGGTACACACAGTTCTTCAACTTTGGAAACTTCTAACTTAGGGAGCAAGCCATCTTGTAGATGAGGTCTCAAAGGAAACTCTTCCAAGAAAAGATTCTTATAAAGGCAGCAAGCCTGCTCTTGATCTCATTAGGTTCTTCAATCACAGCCTCATTATTTCTAATATGATCAATAGACAAAAATCTTTTCTTAGCACTAGCCACCGCATGGAAAAAAGAAGTGTTTTTATCACCTTCTTTTAACCAATGTTCCTTGGCTCTCTGTCTCCAGCGAATTTCCTCCTTCAACAGCTCTTCATTATAAATTTTCTTGAACTCCTTCAATGAATGCAATTCTTGAGTAGATAAATCAATAGTCTCACTTTTCAGATCTAGCTCTTCAATATTGTTCTTCAATATCTGCCTCTCTTATGTTTCCCTCCTAAATTTCTGCTTAGCCCATTGTCTCAAGCATTTCCTAATCCATTTAAGTTTGCCCTGAAAATTATGCACTATAGAAACAGCCACCGGAGCTTATTGCCACCATTTACTTACCAAATCTTTGAAACCTTCTACCCTCTGCCACTTCAATTCATATCTGAAAATTCTGAATTTCTTTCTCTTGTCATCCATCATGAGTTGTAAAGGAATATGATCCGAGACAGACCTGCTAAGCCCTTTAATATATGTCATAGGAAATCTCCTAAACCATTCAGTGGAAATCAAAATTCTATCAATCCTTGATTGTTTACTAACCTACTGAAGTTTAGACCAAGTAAATTTTATGTTTGGGATTTCCAGATCCATAAGCATGACATCCTTAATCCACTGATTAAAGCTTTCCATATCCTTGCTCCGCTTTTGCATACCAGACCTTTCCCAAGGGTACCTTACACAGTTAAAATCCCCCACTATACACCAGGCATCAGATAATAGAATGTGCAGCATGTATAGTTCTTGGAAAAAAATTCCCCTCTGTTGATCAGTGTGGAGACCATACACAG
>JARZZO010000002.1:63658149-63970649 GCA_030544215.1 Zantedeschia hybrid cultivar
CTCTCCCTCCACTCCATTAACCTCCCAACTTCCTCCACTACCACCACCACTTCCTCTGCGGCGCATTTCTCTCCGGACGGCAGCCGACGTCCCAGTGGAGTAACAACGTCCACGGCGGTACCGGCGGCGGCGTGTGGCGAGGCGGGTTGGCGGCTTGGAGCTAGGAGGAGTTCGAGTAACCGGTAAGGTGACGATCCCCGTTGTATTTCGTTTAAAACCATATTTTTTCCCGCTTTGGAGCATGTTTAGGGGGTTTTTGGGGTGAAAACACTAATTGCATGAAATGAGAAATTGGGGATTTTTAAAGGGTATTTAGGTTCTTTTCCTCCTCCTCCTCCACTTTGTAGTGTTTTTATACGATTTAGGAGAGGAAATCCCACCCCGTGAATTGGGAGATGGCGGAGGAAGAATCTGTCTGTGAGGGTTAAATGGCATCGGAGGACAGCGACGCCTTTTAGAAAGGCGGCTTCCACCCGCGACGCGATTTAGCCCAAATAACAGACTCTGTCTCTAGATTGAGTAGCGACCAGAGACAGTGACACTTTTTAAACGGCGACTCCCATGCACGATGCGTTTTAAGTTAGATCACCTCGAGGCCTGTCTCTGTTTCTGTCGTTATTAGGAGACTAGGGACAGCAACGCCTTTTAAATGAAGACCCCTTTGAACGACGTGATTTAGGCCATATTCCGAGACCCCTTTTCACATGAACCAGTTTAGGAGGCTTGAATGACGTTGGCCTTGGGCGACGCGATTCAAGACAGAATCTCATTAATTCCTGCAATTAACATGTGTTTACATTAATAGATAGTCTAGTTAATTGCATGCTTGAAATCATGCTTAAGGACGATGATTTCTACGTGATCAGATCGCAACGTGTGCGTTTTATGCGATTGTGGACCTAGAGTGATAGTTGTTAGCGCTTAGGCACCCTGTGTCGGTGTGAGAGTGACACAACGCCGGTGTGGGAGTGGTGGGGTGACGCCTAGAGAGAGGGTCACCTGGTGTACCCCGGGGTATAGCTAGTACCGGTGTGGGAGTGGTACATTCGGAGTGTCACTCGTGCTAGGAGAAGTAGAACCACCTGGAGCCTGTCAGGCCGAAGTAGCTAGTGCGCTATCCGAGGGGTTGTTGTTTGGTCTTAGCGGGTTGGTGTTTTTCCACGTTCGGCCGTGTGGTTGACGTGTTTTGCCGAGACGCTGGTTGTGGGCTTCGTGGTAGAATGGTTTCAGAGTTGTGCATGCTATATTTTGAATGCATGCGTTTTATATCGAAATTTAAGAATTGTGTTTACTGCTTTACTTGCTTAAATTATCTATATTTGTGTTGCTGCACTTGTGGGTGCGTGAGTGGGTGGTGGGGATCGCAGGATCCCTACTGAGTCTTTTCGATGAGACTCACCCCTACGGTTTTCAGGTGAGGGTTTCAGGCAGGCGTAGCGAGGAGAGTGCTGCCTTGGGTTGCGCGCCAGCGGCCGCTGTTTCGGGGTATGCCCCGATGTAGTTGTTATTTTATTTTCTGGCCTGTACGCTTAATTATTTCTCTTCAGTTGAAGTATGTAATTATTTGCTGAGTCGAGTCGCATTGTAATAATTTTTAATTCTTGCACTTCCTTTTCAATTCGATGCGATGCGAATGTTTAGCTTAGTTTATTATTTATTTCTCAGACTTATCAAGATCCTGGTTTGGCTCCAAATTAATGATTCGGTACCCATTTAGTAATCGGATCCCCGATTATAGGGTGGCAGGTCGTTACAGTTGGTATCAGAGCATTCGGTCTGGCAAATAGATGAATAACTAGGTTAAATATCGTCATTTCGGCAAATAATTACATTATCCCGTACATGCACGGTGGTAGTGTAGGTTTTAGGATTCTAATTAGAACTTTTGATTTTTGTGATTGTAGGCGATTAGATGGCTCCTAGGAAGAGGATGCCAGTTATTAGGGAGCGGGGAGATGTCCCTAGTGGATCTGGGGCCGGTAGGCCGAATATAGAGTGTTTCATGGAGGCTATGATGGACACGATGGCTAGATACCAGACTCGAGACCTAGTGAGAGTTCTAGTACTCGGGGAGGGCCTTCAGTTGCTCTGGAGAGATTCCTGAAGCTGAAGCCGCCTCATTTTACCGGTCGTCCCGACCCTGATGAGGCTGTTCATTGGTTGAGGAAGTTGGAGAAGACTTTTGATACCATAGATTGTGCGGCAGTTGAGAGGACTCTATTGGCTACCTTCATGTTGAAGGATGATGCCTACGACTGGTGGACCACTTTGAAGAGTTTGTCATATGCGGATAGGAATCTCAGGGAGATTTCATGGGAGACATTTGTGAAGGAATTCAATGCGCAGTACTTTCCTAGGCATGTCTAGAAGGCCAAGGAGAGGGAATTTATAGAGTTGACCCAAGGAAGCATGACAGTGCTTGAGTACCAGATGAAGTTTGTTTCGCTTGGGAGGTTCGTGCCTTTTATTTCAGGAGACGAGGAACGCCAGACTGAGAGGTTTGTGGATGGACTGAGGTCCAATTTGAGGAGTTTTGTGGCATCCCACTGTCGTACGGATTTGGCATCGGCGGTTAGGTGTGCCACGGCGGTAGAGGCACAGCATGATCAGTCAGCTCGGGAGAGGGGACTGACTACTCAGGGGACAGTTCATGGCAAGGGAAAGACAGCAGCGGCAACATCTCCTTTGTCCGGATCAGGATCATCTTCACTCGGCTCTAGATTCAGGAGGTTCTTTCGAAGCGGTGGCAGCAGCAGTGGTAGTAGCAGACCCAGGCAGAGCGAGCAGAGTCAGTCGGTGTCCAGTGCTCAGCAGGAGGCAGCTCAGAGGCTTCCGACAGCTTGTCGACATTGCGGTGGTACTCATGGTGGGACTTAGTTCTTGCATTTTCTGGGAGGTGTTACACTTGTGGCCAGCAGGGCCATTTGGCGAGGTATTGTCCGCAGGGGCATGGTCAGGGGCAGGGTCCAGGTGATCAGAAGAAGCCGAGGACCCAAGGGAGAGTTCTAGCTATCATCAGGAAGGAGGCTCGTGCGTCCAACTTGGTGGAAGGTACACTTTATGTCCTTGGGAACTCTGCGCATGTGTTGATTGATTCGGGTGCTTCGCATTCTTTTATTTCTGAGCAGTTCATAGATATTCTTTCTGCACCCGTTGTTGAGATGTCTGATGGACTAATTGTAGAGGTTCCTTCTGGGGATTTCATGTTGTTTTATAACTGTTTGAGTGAGGTTCCCTTGACCATTGAGGGCCATGAGTTACCTGCCCAATTAGTTGTGCTTGCCATTTGCGACTTTGATGTCATCTTGGGCATGGACTGGTTGGAGGCTTATTATGCCGAGGTGGACTGCCACAGAAAGAGGGTGTGTTTCTCTATTCCGGACATCCCGACCTTCTACTTCCAAGGTATTAGGCTCTCTTCTCGTGGTATTCTTATTTCTGCCTTTAAGGCCCAGAGGTTGCTTGTTGGTGGCTGTGAGGCTTTCCTTGCCTCTGTTGTTTGAGCTGGTGTTAGTAGTAGTTCCAGTACTTGGGAGGTGCCTGTAGTTTGTGACTTTGTTGATGTGTTTCCTGAGGAGTTGCCTGGCCTTCCTCCTCAGTGAGAGGTTGAGTTTACTATCGAGCTTGCACCGGGTACGACGCCCTTGTCTAAGGCCCCGTATCGGATGGCTCCGGCTGAACTTGCTGAGTTGAAGGCGCAATTGCAGGAATTGCTGGATAAGGATTTTATTTGTCCCAATACTTCTTTGTGGGGTGCTCCAGTTCTATTTTTAAGGAAGAAGGATGGTTCTCTGAGGTTGTGTATTGGTTATAGACAGCTGAACCAGGTGACAATAAAGAACAAGTACCCACTTCCGAGGATCGATGATCTGATAGATCAGTTGCAGTCTTCGAAGGTGTTTTTAAAGATTGACTTGAGATCAGGGTATTATCAGATGAGGATCTGTGAGGTTAATGTTAGTAAGACGGCCTTTAGGACTCAGTATGGACATTATGAGTTTTTGGTTATGCCTTTTGGCTTGACCAATGCTCTGGCGACTTTTATGGATTTGATGAACCGGGTGTTCAGGGCCTACCTGGATCAGTTTGTGGTGGTAATTGTAGATGATATTTGGTATACTTTTCTTCTGAGGAAGAGCATGCCACACATCTTCAGTTGGTATTGCAGGTTCTGAGAGAGCACCAACTCTATGCCAAGTTTAGCAAGTGTGAATTATGGCTAGATAAGGTGCACTTCCTGGGGCATGTCATTTATGGAGATGGCATTACAGTGGATCTAGCCAAGATTGAGGCAGTGATGGATTGGAGCAGACCGACAACAGTAACTGAGATCAGAAGCTTCTTGGGGTTAGCAGGATATTACAGACAGTTTGTCCAGGGTTTTTCTTCGATAGTGACCCCCTTGTCGAGATTGACTCGTAAGGGAGTTCGTTTCGTGTGGACCGAGGAGTGTGAGAGGAGTTTCATTGAGTTGAAGACTCGCCTCACTTCGGCTCCAGTGCTGGTGCTTCCATCAGGTTCCGGTGGATTTGTGGTTTACTCAGATACATCTCGTCGAGGTTTGGGTGCGGTTTTGATGCAGCATGGTAAGGTCGTGGCTTATGCTTCTAGGCAGCTGAAGAAGCATGAGGAGAACTATCACACTCATGACTTAGAGTTGGCAGCTGTGGTATTCGCACTGAAGATCTGGCGACACCATTTGTATGGAGAGAAATTTCAGATTTTTACCGATCACAAGAGCCTGAAATATATATTCACGCAGGAGGATCAGAACTTGAGGCAGCGCAGGTGGATGGAGTTTATCAAGGATTATGATCTCGACCTTTCTTATCATCTTGGCAAGGCAAACGTAGTAGCAGACGCCTTGAGTCGGAAGACGGTCGTATCATATCTTATGGTTCAAGAATAGAGGTTATTTGAGCATGTTGTGGAATCTTCCTTTAGGGTTCCGCGAGAGGCTGATAGAGCTGTGTTGGCCAACTTAACTGTGAGACCAGCAGTGTACCATGCTGTAATCGAGGCTCAAAGGGCAGATGCAGAGTTACCGCAGGTTCTCCAGACACCAGAGGTGGAGTTGTGGGATGATGGTACAGTCAGATTCAGAGGCAGACTCTATGTTCCAGCTGAGGAAGACGTGCGCAAGAGTGTCCTGGATGAGGCACACCGTTCTAGATATGCAATGCATCTCGGAACGACTAAGATGTATCATTGTTTAAGGAGGCACTTTTGGTGGCCTGGTATGAAGAAAGACGTGGCAGATTATGTGGCAAGGTGCCTGACTTGTCAGCAGGTTAAGGCAAAACATCAGAGACCAGGAGGGTTGTTGCAGCCATTACCGATCTCGGAATGGAAATGGGAGCACGTGACTATGGACTTTGTGATGGGATTACCTGTGTCCCCTGGCAGAAGAGACGCGATCTGGGTCATTGTTGATCGAATGGCCAAGTCTGCGCACTTTCTAGCTATTAGGAAGGACTGGTCAGTTGCTAAGTTGTTTGTGGACCGGATCATCTCTCTGCACGGGGTGCCCTTATCCATCATGTCAGACTGGGATCCGAGATTTACTTCTAGGTTCTGTAAGAGTTTTCAGAAGGCCTTGGGCACGCAGTTAGCCTTCAGCTCGGCTTATCATCCTGAAACTGATGGACAGTCAGAGAGGACCATTCAGACACTGGGAGATATGTTCAGGACCCATCTCATGTTTTGGACTTTCCAGAGTTGGAAGTCACTGAGGACCATTCAGACACTGGGAAATAACATACTCTGTCTCTAGATTGAGTAGCATCCAGAGACAGCGACGCCTTTTGAACGGCGACTTCCTCGCACGATGCATTTTAAGTTCAAATCACCCCGAGGCCTTTTTCTGTTTCTGTCATTATTAGGCGACTAGAGACAGCGACGCCTTTTAAATGGCGACCCCTTTGAACGACGCGATTTAGGCCATATTTCGAGGCCCCTTTTCACATGAACCAGTTTAGGAGGCTTGAATGACGTCGGCCTTGGGCGACACGATTCAAGACAGAATCTCATTAATTCCTGCAATTAACATGTGTTTATATTGATAGATAGTCTGGTTAATTGCATGCTTGAAATTATGCTTAAAGACGATGATTTCTACGTGATCAGATCGCACCATGTGCATTTTGTGCGATCGTGGACCTAGAGTGACAATTGTTAGTGCTTAGGCATCCTGTGTCGGTGTGGGAGTGACACGGCGCCGGTGTGGGAGTGGTGGGGTGACGCATAGAGAGAGGGTCACCTGGTGTACCCCGGGGTATAGCTAGTACCGGTGTGGGAGTGGTACATTCGAAGTGTCACTTGTGCTGGGAGAAGCAGAACCACCTGGAGCCTGTCAGGCCGGAGTCGCTAGTGCGCTATCCAAGGGGTTGTTGTTTGGTCTCAGCGGGTCGGTGTTTTTCCGCGTTCGGCCGTGTGGTTGACGTGTTTTGCCGAGACGCTGGTTGTGGGCTCTGTGGTAGAATTGTTTCAGAGTTGTGCATGTTATATTTTGAATGCATGCGTTTTATATCGAAATTTAGGAATTGTGTTTACTGCTTTACTTGCTTAAATTATCTGTATTTGTGTTGCTGCACTTGTGGATGCGTGAGTGGGTGATGGGGATCGAAGGATCCCTACTTGAGTCTTTTCGATGAGACTCACCCCTGCGGTTTTTAGGTGAGGGTTCCAGGCAGGCATAGCGAGGAGAATGCTGCCTTGGGTTGCGCGCCAGCAGCTGCTGTTCCGTAGTATGCCCCAATATAGTTGTTATTTTATTTTCTGGCCTGTACGCTTAATTATTTCTCTTTAGTTGACGTATGTAATTATTTGCTGAGTCGAGTTGCATTGTAATAATTTTTAATTCTTGCACTTCCTTTTCAATTCAATGCGATGTGAATGTTTAACTTAGTTTATTATTTATTTCTCAGATTTATCAAGATCCTGGTTTGGCTCCAAATTAATGATTCGGTACCCATTTAGTAATCGGATCCCCGATTATAGGGTGGCAGCTCGTTACATGTAGAGATTCTAACTGTTTCCATGGCATATAGTGATGCAGAGTGAGAGGCTTCGGGTGTGGAGGGGGTCTATATTCGTCCAAGTTGTTGATGACTCTTTGTAATCTTTGTTGTGGTGTTTCTGGGGCTTTTAGAGTGTTCACATGTTTCCTTGTGCCTTCTTCTTTCATTCCTCTTTTTATTTCTTTCTTGTTTCTCCTGAAGAATACCTTTGTCGGTTTGTCCGAATTGACCCTTTGTGGGAACTTCTTGGGCAAAGGGAACTTCTTGGGGGCACACACAGGGCCTTTTGGAGTGAGACTTTGTGTCTCTAATTTCATGAGGTCGATAAGGGCCCTCGTCTTTATAATAAGACCTGGAATGCTTGTTCTTGTAATGCATTTCGACCCAGGGGTTTTTGGCCTGTCCAGCAGCTTCCTCGGAGAATGTTTTGATTGTTTGCATACACCGTTCTACCATTTCTAGAGGTAGTTGTTGATATGGGAATACTTCCTGATAGGCATGTATGACATTGGCGGCGAGATTTTGCCCAGCTTGGATATGAGGTTGAGGTGGATCAACCCGGCTCTTTCCCATATTTATAATACCTTTATGTATGAAGTCTTCGATCATATCTTTAAAGAGGAAGCAATCTTCGATCACATGCCCTAACATTCGGTGATATTGGCAATAGTTGGGCTCATTTCTTTTGTCTACTTTATTGGGTCTCTTAGGTTCTAGCAATTTGACGAGCTCTTCTTCCATACACCAATCAAATATCCTTCGAGTCATATTTCTCGGGAAGGAATAGGGTTTCTGAAGCTTCTGGGACAAACTTTTGCCTAGTTGCTCACCACTTTGCTTGCGTGGTGTTTTTGGTGAATCAGAAGGAATTACTTCTTTCCCCTTTCTTGTATCTGGGGCTATATTAAGAGTATTGACCTCCTTGGCTTGTTTGCTTCCACTACCACCCTTCTTTTCAGAGAATTTAGATTTGGTTAATAAATTCGGGTTTTCTGTGAAGAACATTTCCACTTCCGCAACCGCATTATTGAGCTGCTCAAAAGTTTTAACATTGGAACCTACTATTTTTTCACTGATTTCGGTCCGAATGTTCCTTTTGCAAATTCTGACGGCTTCTTCTTGGCTTGACGGATTTTCGCATCTCATGCTAAGATCACGCCATCTTTTTATGAATTCTAAGGCAGATTCACCTCGATTTTGTCGTGTGGAGAAGAGTTCTATCAATGGAACCTTTCTTTCCACCACTTGAAATCTTTCCACAAATTTTTCTTGTAGATCCCGCCAGCTTGCAATAGAACCGGGCTTGAGGCAAGAAAGCCGCATCTGTGAGGGATGTGGCGAAGTATCGAAGCATATATGATTCATCGGCGGTCAATTCTCCCATAATTGTATAATAGTATGCCAAATGTTGGCGAGGCGAGTCTTTCCCATCATATTTATGGAATTTGGGAATCTTAGTATCCAGGAGAAGCCACTTGGACAGGTGATGAATTGGATATGGACTTGGTACTGACTAAAGATCGTCGGCGTCTCGCCTCCAAGCTGGGCGAGTTTAGCCTCCACGACTTGTTCAATCATGTCTTTTTGGGGTGCAGTAGTGCCTTCCGCCGAGGATGATGCCGGTGGATTTGGCTGGATCTAGCTTGATGTTGGCGCAATAGGTGCATGTGCTGGATGCGCCAATGGAGGATTGATCCCAGGTATTGCCTCCGGTTGTTGTAGCTGCGGAGTTGGAATAGCAGGCATGGATGGGGCGGCTGGGGGAGCTGACACTGCCCCCGGCCAATTTTGCATCATAGCGTGGATCATTGAACGAAGATAAGTGACCTCATCCTCAAGAGCTTGTCTGGATGTATGTGGATCATCTTGATGGTTGTTGTCTTTGACCCCCCTGATGATACTAATTTCTTCTTCTAGTCCTTGCAAAGGCTCCACAGGTTGTGTATTTTGCATCGGTTGCTGTGGATGCATCTGGACCTATTCCAATGGTGGAAGAATCTCTGCTCTAGTGTCCAAGGTTCTTTGCATGAGCCGAGTGATGGGGTCAGTTCGTCCCAAGATGGATGTAGCTTCTTCTAGATTCCCTTGTATACTTGGGGTGTTTGCTCCAGTGGAATTACAAGTGAAAATTTTAAGCACATTTCCCATTACTCGGATGATCCTCCTTTTCTTTTAGGGTGGTCGAGTTGGAGGAGTAAGACGTTCCCATACACTAGAAGATGAATGTTGTGAACTTAATAGAGTCTTAAAAGACTCTTTATGGGAGGAGTAATGAGTGTTGCATCTTACTTCTTTGTAAGATCCTTTTCTTTTTAAATCCTTTGATGGTGCTGTCACTTGAACATGGGCTGCCGATTGGGAAGGACCTGCTTTGTCCTATTTTAGATGGCGGGCTTCTTCTTTTGTTACCCATACTTGCTTTACTTGTTTCGCATGTGAGCTGGCCTTCTGATGTCGGCCAGACTGTTTTGGACTTTCATTGTCTTGGTTCTTCTTCTTCCTCCACATAGAATGGGGTTTTATATGAGAATTATAATGTTGAACTTTTGGTTCTTCCTGAGGTAATTTTGCCAACACATTGAACCTGTTGCGGATGGGGACATTGAATACAACAGGTTCCCTGGGAACAGTAGTGCGGCTTCCATCGAGATGAACTCGCAAGTCGCCGATTACCACAGTGCGGCGTGCCGTCAGACGACGTTGTGATCCCACAGTAGATGACTCTTGAGTTTCTGTACTGATCACGTGGACGGCTAAGTACTGAATGAGAACATCCTTCCTTTTTGGTTGAGATGACTGTTTGGGAGAGCCAGACTATTTATGTGACATAGACATTTTTGCCGAACGACCATGCGTATT
Source organism: Zantedeschia hybrid cultivar (assembly GCA_030544215.1). Taxonomy (NCBI): domain Eukaryota; kingdom Viridiplantae; phylum Streptophyta; class Magnoliopsida; order Alismatales; family Araceae; genus Zantedeschia; species Zantedeschia hybrid cultivar. The sequence goes on from JARZZO010000002.1 coordinate 63,668,028, forward strand.
TATGTGTGCACTGCATGAGTTACTATTGGCTTTGGTTGAGCGAGCAATAGCTCGAGTTCTAATTGCAGCTGAACCTTCAGTATTGTTGACACCAGCCGTTGCATAAATGCCGGAGATTACCATAGCCAGCAGCGGGGCTGGTATAACACCCAAGAAGAAAGGAGAGCCAACCGCAGGTGGAAAGTTGCCAAAGCTGATCGGCGTATTGAGATAGCCAAACTTCATATGATTTTCGACCACTAGTGGTCCGAAGGTTACCCGAGCTTGGTTGATTGCCATTCAGAGCGAGCGAGCAGAAAGCGAGATGAGAACACACTGCAAGTACAACAATTCAATGTAAGCCATCAAGAATGCCATACAATGAAAAAAAGAAGATGAAAGGGTAAAAGGTCCCCAGTGGAGTCGCCATTTGTTGACAGTCGTTTTTTTATCCGATCGATTTGTTTCGGATTTTTATTTTGTTTTTGGTTTGTTTTGTTTTAGTTGGTCATTTAGTGTGGTAGACTGGGTTTATGGTTGTATGTTGACTCGCCCATGAAAAATGATTCATGCGGGTTCGGATGAACCTTCCCTGTCAGTCAATAGGCTGACGGTGATTACATCCTGCTGCGATAGGAAAACCCTTTTATTTCCTTTCTAGAGCTAGTTTTCTAGATGGCTCCTTGCAGTGTGAAAGTCTCGCTTGCTTTATTTTATTCGCTCACATGTTATTCACGGGATGGTCGACTTTCTTACCGTTTATTCCTTTTTACTCGGATTTCCCCTTTTCCTTTTTAGCATTATTGACGGGGACTATTCACATATATTGTTCATAGGCACTGTTCATGGACATTATTCATGAACACTGTTCGTGGGCAGTATTCATGACACTGTTCATGGATACTATTCACGACACTGTTCATGGATACTATTCACGACACCATTCATGACACTATTCATAGCACTGTTCATGGCACTATTCGTGGCTCTGTTCATGGGTAGGCCCCACTAAGTGTTGAAGATTTAAATTGTATCAAGGCAGCCATAGGCCGACAGAGTATTATTTCGTCCCATTACTTGCTGTTGTGCATTGATATGGCAACAGGTCGACAGGGCTATGATTATCACTCGACAACTTGTAGTTATATATAGAGGTAATGACAAGTTGACAAGCCTTCATCATCATTTGACAACACATCGCTTGCGCACCGAAGTGGCAGCGGGCGACGAGGCTTCAGCATCACTCGTTGACACATCACTTGCACACCAGAGTGGCAGTGAGACGTCGAGGCTTCAACATCACTCGTCAACACATCACTTGCTCACCGGAGTGGCAGTGAGGCGGCGAGACTTCGACATCACTCGTCGACACATCACTTGCGCACCGGAGTGGCAGTGAGGCGGCGAGGCTTCAGCATCACTCGTCAACACATCACTTGCGCACCGGAGTGGTAGTGAGGCAGCGAAGCTTCAGTATCACTCGTTGACACATCACTTGCGCACCAGAGTGGCAGTAAGGCGGCGAGACTTCAACATCACTCGTCGACACATCACTTGCGCACCGGAGTGGTAGTGAGGCAGCGAGACTTCAGTATCACTCGTTGACACATCACTTGCGCACCAGAGTGGCAGTAAGGCGGCGAGACTTCAACATCACTCGTTGACACATCACTTGCGCACCGGAGTGGCAGTAAGGCGGCAAGACTTCAACAATTATAATTTGATCATATGATTCCCACGCACTGGACGGCATGATCCCGGGTTACGCCGCCACGACTTGGCGACATGGCTGATGATCGTAACCACGCCGCCACGACTTGGCGACATGGTTAAGAATCATAGCCACGCCGCCATGTGCCGCCAAGGCATGGCGGCATGGTTAAGGATCATGCTACCCAGACCTGGCGGCATGGTCTTGTACCTTGGGAATGAGGCGAGGGAATTTCTTATAACTTCACCACTTTGAACCAACTTCCAACAACTTATCACCACCATACAAAGTAGGGGTAGAGACTATTTATAGAATTCTCGACCAATTAAGAGGCCGCAAAGCGACGACTTATAATTGGTTCTTTGAGGCGGGCCATGCCCAGTTGGCAAAATTCCATTGGTCCAAGTCCTCGACCGTATGATTGATCCATTTGGCGATGACGTGGCAACAATGACGAGACAATGAAGATCCACGTGGCGCTACTTCATTGGATCATGCAGGCATGAGTAGGATCCACATGAACTCAAAAAATATTTTTTTATGTACATCGCAATTTGAGAATATGCCGCCACAAGTGGGCAGCGGAACAGGGGGCAGGAGCCCCTTACTGGGCCTTGTTGCCCATAAGGGGCAACAGACCTTTGGGTTCTGCTACCTCTTGTGGGCGGTTGAGTATGCCGCCCCTTGTGGGCGACAGAACCAAGTCTGCCGCCCACAAGGGGAGGCAAGCTCCTTCAAGCTTGCCCCGGGGCAGCATGGGATTAAGTTTTTTTATTTTTTTTGACTCTAATTTTCTGATTTTGGGATTTTTAACAATTTCTTTTGATTTATTTTAAATTTTGAGGGAATTTGGGTACTGTTCACACGACAGTGCACTGTAGCAGTACTGTTCGTACCCTCTTTACTGTAACAGTACTGTTCATACCCTCTTTTTTTTTTAAAAAAAGGAAATTTGCGATCCACACTCATGCAACCATGAACCATTAATCATAACTTTCTTTTAAGCTTCTAACGAGCTGAGACAATGAAGAGATAGTTTGGATATACGTTCTACGGACAACTTTTTCTGGGACAACTTATGGTGAGACGACTGAATTGATGCATAATCTACCAACAAAAAAATGTTGATAGAAAAATAGCAAGGTAGGAAATCCTTTGAAAGCTCTTGAACTACTTACAACAATATACACCGTACACTCAATGCATACATTGGGAACACGCCCACCAACCATGCACATAGGGACATGTAACACGGAAACCATCAAGGAGGAACATGTCTTTCATTTGGCAAATTTCTGTGTGGCGTGTGACAATGCAAACCTTCTCTTGGCAATCTTAGACCTGTAACACCAGACTTCAAATGCCTCTGTCAGATCTGGGTACCGGACATGCTCTGACATCAACCATGCAGCCAAGATGTCAGCTAGGTCTCGCGACGGCAGTGTGAGCATAATTGATATAAATGCCGACTCCAAGCTCTGCCACATCTCAGAGTCTACCTTAACAGCTGATGCAATCTCATTATCAAGATCAGCAGGTTCCAGTGAGGGTCCAGTTTTCTGCACAAAAGGAAGCCAGACATTCACCATATGAAGCCGCTTACATGTCGGTAGAATCACATGCCCATAACCAATAGCCTCTAAAACTTTGAATGCAACCTCAACAACTTTCAACTTGGCCACCAGCATGCTGACACTAGAAGCCAAATGCTCCACGGCGTTCACTATATGGGCTGATGACTCAACCCAGTGATGAACAAGGTCCTTCATCATTTCCATTTTAGTCAGGATCTGGCAAACCCATGAGAGGTCTGACAAAAGGGACTGAACAACTTGCATGTCATCTGACTCAAATTTTTTGTCCAAAGGTCCACTTAACAAAGATTCGAGCACGGCATCGAATCGGCCCAGGAGGTCACTCACACACTTACTCACTTCAGATCTTATTAACTCATCACTAACAGTTAAAAGAGGGGAATCATCATCTTCAGTGAGCAAATATTCCAGTTGCTCTTGGGCAGAATGTTTCAGTTCATGCAAGACAGCAGGTTGTGTTGATGTTGCAAAATGGATGGCTGAGATGAATAGACTAACAATTGCTGCTGGATCTACAGGATGAAGGCGTGCAAGGATTTGTTCGTATGGAACTCCAAGACAAGGTATTGTCCTCAGTATCTCTTCTTCCTCAGTCTCATCCCAAGGGACGGCCTCTAGGTAGTCTACACAAGCACGTGCCATCTGGTGACAACCCAGACGGTCTGCTACTTGGAGGATGCCAAGCGTGTTCCTGACTCCATGCCATGTATCAAGTTCTGTGACATAAAGAAGCCGAAGGGTATTTACATGGAAGTTGAATTCCAGCTCAGAGCAATAAACATCAACACAATTCCGGGAATCAAGAATTTGACATGTGGGCCAATCATTGGAGAGACGTTCAGCAAAGTACTTGCTCTTATCTGTGAGAATCTTAGAATGGCAATAAAACCAGTCATCCCTTCCTTCATCTGTCCTCACTCTGACAACAACATCACTGGTCACCCGATCACCAATCCTGATTGGTATCCTCAGATCTTCATTCTTTAGATTCAGAAGGATTTTAAAGAGTAAAGGAAACCTCATCAGAAATTGAAATGAAAAAGGCTACTGGCCACAGAAGTATAAAGGCAAATGTTTCCCCAGTAACAAAAGAATAAACAGCAGGTATCATAAAGATGTTAAAATGCTTGGAATAATTTCATATGGTAATGGGATGAACAAGTTAGCAGTAGGCCAGTGGAAAATGACTCACATGATAAAATTATTCACAATAGAAAATCCCCTCTTTCAACCAAAAGCAATGCAGTGAAAAGCTCACTTCATCAATTTTTAGAGAATGTTTTGGTTAGGTTAATAGCAGAAGTTTATGGAAAAGATTTTCAAATAAAAATAGAAAGATAATGCAACAATCCTCCCAAGTCTACCATACATAACATTGAAACATATTGGATGAACATCTACAGTTCTAGTAGAATACATTCTACATCATGAAATAATTATTATTCGGTGCATATAAGCAATCTCTATAACATCCCATTTCGTAAATGAACTGAACTGTTGTCAAGGTTTGAAGAGAAAAGCCAATAATGGAATGCAGGGGTAGAAATACAATTCTTGAGCATTGCCATCAAATATCATACAAGGTAGATGTATCAATTTTATGTTTATATAAAATTTCATTGCATAAAATGAACTACACACGAACTGCTTGTCCTTTCCATTTTAGAAGCTCCAGAGACATTCATTTAAGAGTACCTCACAAATATATCATGTCTTCTACCTGTCTGAACATTCCATTTCCTTCAGTAGGAGTTCAATCTTTTGATGCCACTGGCATAATTACTTCCAAATACTGAAAAATGTGGCCAAATCCTATAACTGATATAGTGGCACCAACACGTCTAGCATCAAATGGGAAAATTACTATTCCATCTGTTTATTGCTATTCCATCCAAGTATTATCCAAAAAATGAAAGAAAATTGAATCACGGACAAAATCTGACAATTCATCAAAATGATATTGTAATAGGCTTATATTTATAGCAACCTGACTTCATGTTTGTTGCAAATGACCTCTAAAAATGACTCCAAGCACACCTGGAATCACCACAATGGAAACTCAAGTATAAATTGCTCACAGAAGCCAGACCTTTTTTTGGATTGTACCACTTCTTAATACAAGGAAAACAAAACACCACAGAAGCTCTTGACAAACATCCCCAGTTAATGAAAAGTTATAATTCAAGGGCCAATCAAAATTGTTTATTATTACACCATCTACGTCTACGACAAATTACCTTAATCCCTAGGAAGAAGAGCGGTTGGTATTGAATTACCACTTCATTAAAGATTCAAAGCCCTCAGGAAATTAAGCAAATAGAACTTTATCAAATAATCTGGATGCTAGTGTACCACTCCAACATTAGCACAATTTGGGAGATTTTCAAAATTCACGTATGTACCCAAGTATGGTTTTGCTTTTTGACAATTTAACATTGAGAAGAATAACAATCAATCGATTAGAAGAATAACAATCAATCGATTATTAGTCATGAGGTAATCGAAGTCTGAGTCCAGGCTCAATCGATTATCAGACATACGGCTTAGTCAAATAACAGAGTGGGGCTAAATCGGTTAACAGAACAGAGGCCTAATCGATTAGCAGAACAAGGGACCAATTGATTAGCATAACAAAGGCCTAATCGATTAGCAGAACAGGCTAACTGACAACAAGGCATATAATTGATAACTTAGATGAATGTAATTGATTACATATCAATATGTAATTGATACCAAGTCTGAGCTTAACTGCGGTCAAACTGAACACATAATCAGTTCTGTAGTTGATTCACTTCGATTAACAGTCATTTTCAGAGCAATGAATGATTAAACTAAACTATTAAGGGATCAATCTGAAACTTTCATTATCAAGGGGTTGAGATTCATCAAAATTAGCCAATTCTCAGAATATAAACTAAGTTAAACTTAATCAAATGATAGCAATTGAACTGAATTAACAAAATCACATGATTGAATTATGAAATGAAGCATAACATACTGAAATGGGCTAGTCCTAATCTTACAAACATATCAGAATTTCAAAGGATCCCCAAGGATCAATAAACAAATAGAAATCAGGACTGTTAGATATCTATGCCACAACACACATATCAAACACATATCATGTCGAAATTTTTCAGAAGTTTTGTAAGTGTCAAACATGATCAGTGCCTCATATAGTTCCTACCAACTACATATACCAAGTACCTAGGCGATACAGTGTTGTGGTCTTAGTTCATGCGCATAACTAGGGAGTCTCTAGTCCCACCCTCCTTCTAGTCTTATCTAGATTCGGGATTTTTTCCACCTGTTGCCCACAGGCTACATCATAAACACATACATACACAATGGCAATGTCTGCATCACACTCTTCACATATTTGCACAGATTTCAGGAATTTCAACTAAACAGTATCAGATTTCAAGAATAAAGCCATCAAACTTGGTGACCAAACAGAAATTACAAGAAAGCGTGAAACTGATCGAAACTAGTAGATCAAGTCAACTTGGAGCCAAGAGAATCAACATAACAGCACATAGAACTGAACTGAACTAGTTTCTGAAAAGAATTTAAGAACAAAGCATGAATCTGAAGAATAACTGATGATCAGATTGAATGGAATTGTGAAATCAGTGATGCATTTACGTATAAAAGTATTTAAGAACATTCCAGATCTAGAACAGATCAAATTAAACGGATCAAAAATCAAGAACAAAGGGAAATTTCTGAAGTAGATTGGATTGGAATAGATTTCAAACTGAAATCAGATCAGAAACAATGTCGCTCCTTAGAGCATCTCGAAAACATCAAAATAACTATAAGATTTCATACAAATTATTCTTGTTCAGGAATCTCCACCTACCAATCCACAGCAAGGCTTCCAACTCCCAAAGAACACCCTCGGCTAAGCCCTCCCTTCTCCAAGAAGACGCAGCCTTCACCCAGGAAATGCCCAACCGAAAATGGGGCCTTAAAGGCTCTAAGGTTCTATATATAGGCCTCTATACCCTAAGGCACGCCCAAAACCTGACCCAAATATTTCCTAATCCCGCCAAATCCAGACGCCAAACTATTCTTAATTCTAATTCCAATCTGGTCTAACTAATTCCACCGCCAAAAGCCTGCTAAAATCTGCATATTCTAACTAATTCTCTAACAGAATCCCAATCCACTCGGGTGCTACTAACGGCCTGGCTGCCAACTCACCTACCAAACTGCAATTAGAGCTAGCAAACAAAACAACCACCAACCAATCCCAAGCTCCTAATCGATTACCCAGCTCAGCACTTAGTCGATTACAGGTTCCTGGTCTGCAGGGCAGAACAACATAAGACTCACCTCATATTGTTAAAAAAAAACAAACAAACATTCTTCTCAAACAACATTGCCCCAGCATGAGGACCTCAGAATGATAAAAGTGCACTGCAATATGATGGCCATCTCACTGAAGTGAGATGGTATCCTAATAATTTAATAGATAAAGCATCTCATGAATATATTACCATAACGAAACAGATTGAAATTACACAGAGCAACCTATCAGCTGGTTAACAAAGACCTAGAACTTGCAATCACGAGAAAGGAAAGATCAGTCACAGATTCTGTTCCACTCTATCGGTTACAATATTAATAAAAGAAAGGAATAAGAAGTAATAAAGAAAAAAAGACTGCCCTTAGTTTATTTCTACCAGTAAAATAAACAAACAAAGAGAGGAAGAAACAAAGAAAGTGGAAAGAAGAAAAGATAACAAGTTTCTATTATTTTAAAAATAAGTTAAAACAGAACTGCCCCCAAAGTATATTCACGGGAGAAATGAGAAGAATTTCTAAAGATCAGAATTTCGTGTGCGGAAGGACCTGTTTAAGAGATACTTATTTACTTACATGATGAGCATGAATTTTTCCTTCCCTTTATTAAGAAGAAAGGGACAGAGTATAAGATGACTCCTGGATCACTGCTGCGAAGCTAGAAGAAGAAAGGGACAGAGTAAAAGGTGACTCCTAGATCACTGTTGTTAAGCTATGTCAGAGCATTGAGGTGTCTGGAATTGCAGAAGGTTAACTTTGCTAGACATTTATATGACATATAAATTTGTTCACAATTCATTTTATTACGGGCTGTAATTGAGGAATATCATCTATTTATCTGTGTTTGCCACTTTAAATAATGGTAAGTAAATCCCTTTTTTTCTCTTCACATGTGTGAACGGTCTTCCCTCTCTCCCTCTTTGCTTGCACGTGTGTGTGGTAGAAGTACTATCTAACTCTTGTTCATGAAAAGAAACACATTATAGCATTTTGATTAGCTGTAAGCACATATCAGCAGAATCTTGCTTCATCTTAATATATGGCAATGGTACTAATTCCTTTATTTTCAGTCACCTTCACATATTAAAGATCCTCCCCATTCTTGGCTTGGTTTATTGGGTTCCTCCAACATAAGCATGATAACACCCGACTAAGCTCTTCTGACTCTTCACAAATGGGGAAAAGAAGAGGAGACAATGAACAAAAGAAATCTCTGGTGAGTGAACACGAGGCTGAGATGATTGGAAACTTATTTAAAGTTTTGACAAACCATATTAAGCAAAAATGGACTTGTTATCCTCTGTGACCCCCTCCCATCAAAAAGGAAAAAGGAGAAAAGTCTACAAAGTATCTCTTCTGGATAGATTAAAAAAATGAAACTTTTTGGTATGTAGAGTTGAGATCTGTTAGCACCGGAAAAAAGCCATGCACAAAAGCGAAAATAATGCCTGTACTAGGATACGATGCTGATTTTCCCATAATACAAACACTTCCATTTGTGCACCTTGACAAGAAACCGGTATGCAATGAAACTTCTTCACCCAGCTGTGGGTCACCGTAGAACTGGGTTTCTAGAAATTCACCTATGTAATGTTGCCTGGATCTCCAAGTGAGATAACCCCTGCCCCCGAGGCCCAAATCCAATATATGGCCAAATTTCTAGTGTAGTGAGCATAAATATAGTGAGTTTTGCACATACTTTTTTTTAAATTCTGTTTCTCAAGGGAAGCCTCAAGATATGATCCGACACTTTTTTCTTACAGTGACCAAATATGTGACCATAATAATGCCGTGGTATCCTTTTCTTTTCCCACATTTCTTGTAAATTTTTCTGATCAACATAAGGACAGTTGCAATGCCATCTAGGTTAAAGGGGCAGCTTTCAACAATATTCATCCACTTGTGTCAAAAAGTAGATCATGGCCAAGTAATGTCTACCTATTCAACATACCCATAGATTGTCATATCTTCTTCTAACATTAACTTATGTGGAATTCCAACAGAAAAGAAAAATCACGCATATTATTAATTTGTTTTGCTCCTTAACACCTAAAATTCCCCATCTTTTCTTGCACAATCTAGGATAGGAATTGGACATTGATCTGGCCAAAGTGATTCTCTAGATGTAAAGAGCATCTTAATACATAAAAAAAAGAAGGTTACGCTGCTCCACTTTCAGTGGATTGAAATGTCCAAGTTTTTTATCTTAAATATACTCTGCGTTATCCTCCAACTATTATTCATTTACTTTCATCTAGACAAGCAAAGTATCAGCAATCCTAAAAAAATAAAATAAAAAATAAATACCATACTTTTTAAAAGTGAGTAGTACCACCAGGCTAGGAAATCAAGAAACATGGTTACAAAGAATGAATACCCTTAATATAGCCCATTTACTTCCCCAACAGTGTAACCTGTTTACAATTTTCCTTGTAAAAGAAAAAAGAAAAAGGAACTTGAAAGAAACAATGCCTCCTGCACAGCCCTAAGCAGATAACACCAAACATACACAATCACATTCTAGCCCCATTGCAATAGGTTACCCTGTCTTCCCACATATTTTATTCCCTTTAACAAATTACAATCATCCCCTCCCAACCTGAGCCCTCTTTTATACTTGCCGTGGCCTGACCCCACAAAATTTGCACGCCTTCCTAAGTAGCAGCTTTGACTTCCAAGCAAGCCTTGCCCTTTGGCCAAGATTGTTCTGTCCCAGTCAGTAGGAGGCAACATCATTGGGTCATCGTCCCCGACCAGAACAGGCTTAGAATCGGTTCAGGATCAGCCAATTTTGCAGTAATTCTAGCCAATTCAAGTCAATCTCTATTTTCCCCTTCTTTTTTACATTGGAGGAGGGATTGGATTTCCCCTTGAAAGTGGATCGGCAATGGCAGATTCTTATCAGACTCCGCCAATCTTGCAAACCATGCCTTTAGCTAATTTGGAAGGAGCCCACCCATGACCTACTGAGGGCCAATTAAGTATCCGCTTAGGATCTAGAACCATAATGGATATGGGTGGATCTAATTAGGATCAATTTGACACTATGAAACTGGTTCTTTATTCTTCTCATCTCTCATGACCTCTTAATGGCCCACTAAGGATCCACTAATGATCTAAAACCCTAATAGATCTGGCTGGATCCAATTAGCATCCATAAGTACATCAATGCACAACAGATCATGATCACAAAATCAAATCAGCACCAAAAACTGCAGACCCTGTCCCCCCCCAAAAAAAAAAAAAAAAAACTGCCTCCTCCGTTGTTCCTATGTACCCAACAGGCAACGTTAGGTGTGAGACACCCGCACCATCCAATAACCTACCAAAGGCCCATTAAGGATCTGTAAGGATCTAAAAACCTAATAGGTCTGGGTTGATCCAATTAGGATCTGCTAAGGATCCATAAATACAGCAATGCAGCAATAAATCATGATCATGAAATCAAATCAGCATCAGACAAACTGTAGGCTCTCTCTCCCCCTACACTTCTGCCCCCCCCCTCCCGTGGGGTTTTTCTACTTCATGCTGTACACCCTTCCTCCTTCTATTTTATTGCTTCCCCTTTTTTTTCCCTTTCTTTTCTTCTAAGCCATAGGAGTGAGAGTTCGGACTGGCCGACATCTCTCCTACTACTTTGGTGCACAGCTTTACGAGACAGACCGACTCTCCTCTGAGTCTTTTTCTTCTTTTTCGTGATAATAATCAAGATAAACTTTGATTTAATCACAGAAATAAATCAGGAAAATAAATTTTGGATCTAACAGTGGACAAACTCGGTCTAAAATATTAAATAAAAATAATTCACACATGACAAATCGATGCCCTAAATAAATGATCATAGTATTATGATGCCTGCTACTTAACGTCCGGCTTAGATGGAAGACTTGGTAGGCCTTCTTATGAAACAGACAAAGTGGAAGGCAATAGAACGTAACTTCACAAAAAGAGTGGGAGGGAGGGACTAGAAATTACAGAGAATAATATGGATAACCAAAGATATATGCATGACCATGCTGCTGATAAGTAGCTGAAATTGTAAAAATCAGCAATCACAAGATAAAATTAGGAATAAATGTAAAGCAACACTTACAGGGCAAAACCTATTCAAAACCATGATTCCTCCACTTGGATCAATATCTCTTCTAGCAGCTAAACATTCCATAACAATTGGTCGTGCGGGTAACCATGATTTTGCATGAAATCGAACACTCTACGAACAGAAATTTATATAAAGAATGTGATTTATGAACCCACGAAGGATTACAAAATATAAGTTTGAAAAAAAATCTGAAATTTAAAATCAACAACAGGAAAGTTCTAAAAGCTTTGAATGTTGAAGATATTATAACCTCCAAAAATTCGCCGCCAGCAAGCATCATTGCACGCTGAAATGACTCATTTTCTTTTTCAGCAGATTGATCAGGCTCCATCCAGTCCAAATTAAGTCGTCCAACTCGTGAAGACAAGCCTCTGTTATTTACATATTTTGGAGGCTGTTCTGTGTCATACTGGTTAATTCCATTGTCAATGGCATCAATGGCCTGTTAAAAACCCAAAAAAATCATAAAATAATGAGCAATATTTGGAAAGCAACATGAAGAACAATCAAGAAACATGGATGTTAAGCATCAAACTCATGCACAACAGTACACTGCCAATAAAAAAGCATTTGCCGTGTGACTACAAGGATGGGGAACTAAACACTTGAGATAATTCTCTTGAGTTTACTACAGGCATGTGCCATGTTCATGCCAAAAAGTATGTGATAGGTAAAGGAATAATTTCAGTCAGATAAAGTTGTGACTATGATGCAGCAGCACTATGGCATTAAATACTGTAAAATGCTTATCTGATTCACTATGACATTTTAGTAAAACCCAAAGAAATGAGATTGAAAATTAAATGCATGGATCTGTAGGATTGAATATATTATGCAAAATATGCCATTGAGCAACACTCTCAGGACAGTCCTCCCAATCAGTAGTCCAGGTAAGACATTATTCCAGCGTGCAAGCTGGCCAAGAAAGGTATCGTATCCATTTCTTCAATGCCTGTAAAACTAATTGCAGAATCATTTCTGAGCAAAAACAGTTAACAGACACCTGATACCATAGCACAAATAACTCATATCTATGTGCCATCATCAAGACCGTACTACTATGATGGAATCCTCAATGAAGTGAAAACCTTATTGCTGAAATTGCAAGTAGTTTTGTAAGGAAGATAAATTTTAATGGATATTTTTCCTAAATATCTCAATCAGTCATGGGGGGAAAGAGAAAATTGCACAGAGGACAAGGGTAAATGGCTGGAAAGCAGCATCTGATTTGACAAAGTTCTGATTTTTACTCTTTTGAGATTCTATCTTAAATGAGAAAAAAGAGGAGAAAGAAAGAGGCTAGAGAAATAGCTATGTATGTAGCTGTATAGTGGCCATCAACAATGGCCATGGCCAGAAACTTAAACTTCATTCAAGGGAAAAAGCGGGATGTTCCATGATCTCCTGCAGGAACAATTAGCGTTGCTCCAGCACTTCGGACACATCTAGTAACCTGGAGATGGGAGTGTTGTCTATGTGTCTATAGTCTTAATTTTCCTGACTTGGATCCACCTCACTTGACCTATGTACTCAATCTTTATGTCCAAGGGAGTTGGAGATCATACTACCTTTGCCGGGAGGCCAGGTAAAATACGTTTTGCTATAATCTTAAGCAACTATGAGAACCCTTTCAGAACTCCCAAGATATCCATGCCTTTTTTGTTCTCCTTAGGCTTGGATCCTCAGAAATTGCATCGCACTATATAAAGATGAGACACGGAGGTTACTGCGGTTGAGATTTTGATATATCTGGGCATTGCCGTTGCCTAGACTAATGCAGCAGTAAGATTAATCCTTCCTTGTGGATGTAAGCTATACATGCTATGATAGATCTCAGGAAGAATGTACAGTGGGACTGAGCTGAATAAGTAATTAGAAGAATGTCCGGTTTTAATGTCTGCCAGATCCCTGTGTATCCATAATTCCAACAATTTAATTTCAACTTCATACCTTGATTGAAGGAATGTACCAGAGCCTCTGGTTTCAAGAGTAGCTGCATTTATGACCAGATTCTTATGTATTGTAGCAGCTAAGAGATCCACTGCTTTCTCTGCCAATCATGACACCCCATTTCATGCTAAATTATTGTGCCTTCCACATGGCATATCATTCACACTGGGATGCATATAAAAATGATAGTTTGTCATGGTCAAGGATTGCAGGTTAGGATTGGCTCTTGGGATCAGCTGGGCTCAATATGATCTAGATTGGAAACAGAATCACGATCTCAATTGGAAACAAAATCAGCTTAATGGCAGAGAGTAGTGGTAAGGAAAAGGGGAGAGGTTGGGTCATTGTGCAAAGGAAGCGACCTCCATGGTCAGGGAAGAAGGTCCCCCACCCCCCCTCCAACCCCTGTGAACAGGGACAGATGTATTCAGTGCTGGGGGAAGGCGCACTGACTAGGAGCTCTGTGGAGGCAGTTAGGTGCCTTCGACGTGGAGCCATTGGGCATAGAAGCAGGGGCAACTCTTGGAGAGGAGATCAGAAGAAGCCAAGGAGAACTTTAGAAGTTAAGATGACTTCAGGGGGGAGATGATAGACTGTCGGCCAAACGGATGGTGATCTTACCAGGAGTGATAGAAGTTCCTAGGTCACCAGAGGTGAGGGTTGCTAGACAGCATCTAGAAGAGAGTGTTGTTGTGCAGGCGGTGGATGCCAAGGATAGTGCCGAGGGAGTGCCCAAAGTGAGGTTGCAGCATTTTCTCTGTGAAAGGTGGCCGAGGGTGAGGTATTGGAGGATTAAGGAGTTCGCTACGTCCTCTTTTATTGTTAAAGCAGAAGACCAGTTCTGGAGGCAGGAAGCTTTGTCAATTGGTGAGCTTAAGCTGGACTTACCCATTTTAAAATGTCACCATGGTCTATTGAGGTTGCATCTGTGCCAGTTGATGCTGGATGCAAAGTGTGGGTGAGGCTCAGAGGTGTCCCTCTGCAACTATGGAACCCTTCAATATTCCATGCCATCGTTGCTAAATTTGGGATACTCAGGTGAGTAGATGCGAGGACCTTGAAGGGGGACATGATGCCGTATGCACGTCTTCTGGTGGAGGTTGATCAACTAGATTCTATCCCAGGTAACGCACGAATCCTAGTGAACGGTTCACTTCTTTGGATTACTTTCCAGTTGGAGGCTACAGATGATGCTCCTCAATGGACATGGGCAGACGTAGACGTAGTAGCTGAATATAGAACATACACAGAAATAAAAACAGAGGAGCAGAAATAGGGAAACCGGAAGATGGTGGGGCAAGATTGTGAGACTCGGCCTGTGGAGGGGTTAGAACTCAGAAGACTCATAGCGGGGTGCCTGACTAGCCCTCAGACTCGCTTAAGGATCCACTTCAGGTCTGGCTACCTACACGGGAAGATGGAGCTGCATTGGGAATCTTATGAAGGCAAAACGGTGCTGCGAATGATCCTTTCCCTTCACGAGGAGGTGAGAGCAACCTCTTTCATGATGGAGATGCTGCTATCCTCGAGGCTTTGGAGGCGGGACAGATCTCCCAAATTAGGGCTGTCAATGGGCCGGGCTGGCCCGTGGGTTTTCGGGTTGGGCCAGGAACAGGATAAGACCCGGGCTGAAGCTTTGAGTCCGCGGGCCAAAATCGGGCCAAGCTTTCTTAACCGAGCTGAGCACATGGGCCAACGGGCCAAGCCCCCGTCAACCAGCCTGATGATGAGGTTCTCACTTCTCACGGGTCGGGAACTCTGTGGCAGCGCAGATGGGGCACCGAGTGGCAGTCAAAGGGGAACCCGAAGGAGCTCGACGGGAACCTTGAGGCAAGGATAGCAGAGGTGGTGGATGGGCTTGACAGGGACCGCTGCTATCCACTCGCACAGTGCCCTCCATGTTGTTGTCGCCTGTCAGGGCTGGAGGGGATCGGCATAAGGAAGCACTGCCTGCCATTTCCAGCTCGACAAGGTCCTCTCTCTCTCTCTCTCTCTCTCTCTGTGCTCCCATAATATCTGCCATAATCCCTGCAACAGAACTGCTCGGAGGCCTTTTCAATCTCAGCAGTGAGGGTTCTTTTGAGTTTTGATGCCCTTCATGACGACATTGGCGTCCCACCCTTGCTGTAGAGAAAATGCTTGCTGACCCTGCCAGGTGGGTGGAGATCAGGATGGTGTGGAGGTGGAGGGAAATGACAGTGCCGGCTTGGATCTTGCTGTCGAGGGCAAAGCCAGGGCTTTGCTAGGTGGGTGCTGAGCAGGGTGGCGAGGATGTGGCTGAGGGGCATCAAGCTCTAGGGTCTCGTCGGAGCCGAACAGGTCGCCATAGTCGCCGCTGCCGATGTCCTCGGGAGCATTTGAATCTGGGAAATCGGACACCATGAAGGCGATTGGGAAGGGGGTTGCTGTCGTTGGTGGCCATAGAGGTGGAGGATCTGGAGATGCCGAAGCAGACGGAGCTGTGAGGAAGGGGGCAGGGGTGGGACGTCGGAGCCCACACGTGCGCAGCGGCAAACATGAGTACTAGATCGACGACAGGTCTGATCAGCCCGCACGCCAGGCTGGGTCACGACGGGCCTTGTATCCACGTTGCGGGCCATGCCAAGATGCGGGCCGGGCTGGGCCCGGCCCATTGACACCCCTACTCCCATCTTTCTGAGGCTGATCTAGTAGCGGTTCAAGACATGCAGGCACGAGCTTCGCTATCGGGCGTGGAAGATGAACAGCATCGAGTAAGTATGGATCCGACAGTGTTATTGGTGACCCTAACTCATCTGTTATAAGACTCCGCTCGTAACTTATCTGTGGACCAGGCCTATGTTTATGGAAGGGTAAACCGGACGCTTCACACCGGTTTGGCAGTCTGTCATCTTCTTCCTCTCAATAGCTCTGATCTGATACTTCCAGCATTGGAGGCATATCAGAAGTCGGGAGGTATGACGCTCGTCATCCCAGGAGGCTTCTACCAACTGCCAAAGGAAAAGGATGGATTAGGGAGATATTCAGAAGGCAGGGGATGAAGTGATTGAAAGGTGTCCATCTGTGCCTTTTGCAGAAACCCTGGCTCCAAGGGTCAGTTCAACAGAGGTGCAGTTATCGCAGAGCACTAATAGGGGTATTCTCCATCAGATGAAGGTGATCGGAAGGCATCTCTAGAACTAAATCTTGTTGGCAAAGCTACTGAGAAGTTGGGTTGTTTGTCAGAATGTGAACTTGAAGGGGACCAGACCGCATAATAATAGAATGTCGGAGTTTCAAGCCAGAAGTAAATCAGGGACATCCTGTGTTGCAGTCGACTACATACTGAAGATGTCTGTGATGAGATTGAGGACATGCATTCCCGGGATATTGTTCCCCATGAAGACCACATAAACAGCAAAATACCCTTTCTCTTCATCAACCCAACGACTGGACATGTGATATTGTTGAGTTTGGAAGAAGAATCGGGGTCTCTTTTGAAGGAAGAGAAGATGTGGTGTTTGGGAGGATTATTTTCTAAACCTCCGTCGGGACCTGACCTAGACGTCTCTCCTATTCGGATTATTTAGAAAATCCATTTTTTTTTTGTTTATCTAGAGAAATATAGGTCGGTTTTATGTTTTATCGGATTATGAGAGCTTGAGATTAGCCCTCAGTGAATCCGGGACTTCGAATCAAGCGAAGATTCGAGTATATGACCTCTCTCCACTGACCTCGGTCAGTGTTAATTACGTCGAGCAACTGCTCGGCAACCCTTGATTAACCGTCCGTATGATGCCCTTAATCATGCACCACCACTACTACAGGTAGCACATGCATATGAGTATGAAGACATATTTTAGGTTGAGCCCTTAGCCTCACCCTGGTTTGAGATAATTTTTATATGATTTAGGATTGATTCCAAGTTATTCGGATTGATTCCAAGTTATTCGGATTGATTCCAAGTTATTTTAAACCCATAGGGGTGTTTTTGCAATTATACAATTTTTATGAATTTTTATAAATTATGGAGGTATCATGGAGGTATTACGGCTTATAAGCATATAAGGGTGAGTTTTAAAGGTTTTAAAGCCTCATGAAATTTGTAAAATTAATTAATTTTTAAGTGTAGAAGGGTATTTTAGTAATTTTACCCTAGACCGGGTTTATTATATTTAGAGTTTATTTTTCTATGATATTTTGATTATATGGAAGGTATTTTGTTTATAAAATGGGCTTTGATATTTTTAGGGTTATATCTGATTTTTTTATAGATTTTTATTATATGTGAGGGTATCTTTGTAATTTTATTAGGTCTTATGTATATCTTTAACTATTTTAAGAGGTTTATATTCTTCCAGATTTAATTCTCTGTTTTTACTGATTTTTGATGATTTTATTTTATTAATTTTACTGATTTTTATGATTAATTTAATTAATTAATTAATTAAGTATATGAGGGTATTTGAGTCATTTGGTTTAAATATGATTTTTAGATTGCATTTCTGATTTTCACTGGTTTCTTACAGATTTTTCCTGATTTTTAAATAATTTCACAAATTTTTATTAATTAATTAATTATAGGTTATTTTTGACTTAAGTGTGATTTTATTAAGATTTCTGAACTTATATTTAATTTATTTATAGGGAGAGGCCAAAGTTAAGTTGAAGGTGTACACAGATTTTTAAGTTGTGAAATTAAGTATGTATATATATATTAATTTCAAAACATGATGGTAATTATATAATTTAATGACACACAAGCACACAATTTCAGAGATGGAAATATCAGTCTTTATTTCGACAGGAGGTCGCCTTATAATAAGGCATTTTTACAAGAGATATTCGGCAGAGCTTCCCCTTAGGATTGAACCTTAGGAAGAAGGACTCCCCGAAACGAAAGAGAACTCCGAAAAGCGCAGCAAACCCGGGTTAGAAAACCCGAATTTGGTCTTCAAGCAGCACCTTCCCTCTCAATTTCACACTTCTTTGAATGTGTGTGTGTGGCAATGTGTGAATGCCTTGGTGTGTATTCTTGTGTGTGTTTGATTTGGAGGCCAAGGGGTCCTATTTATAGGCCCGAATTTAGGCCCGGCGGGGCGGGGGGGGGGGGGGGGGGGGGGGGGGGTGCCACCGGAATGGGCCAAGGTGGGGGGGTGCCACCGGTTGCCTTCTCTTCCTCTCCCTCTGTTTTTTTTTAATCCCAATAGCCAATGGGTGAGAGAGGGGAGTGAGAGAGAATTGAAAAGAGAGAGAGGGGGAACCCGGTGGGCACCCCCACCGGTTCCAACCGGTGGGAGGGGTGCCACCGGATGGACCCCCCACCGGTTTTGGGAAACCGGTGGGGGGGGTTCCCCTCCCCCACTTCTTTTTCTTTTTCTGTTTTTTTTTTTTGGCTCTTAAATGAGCCTTGGTTTCAGACTTGGGGGGGGGGGGTTTCGCCAACGTGAAAAGGGTTTAAGAACCCATTAAATTCAGTTTTGGCTCCAATGTGAAAAGGGTTTAGGATGGGGTTTTAATGGGGGTTTACATGGAGTTCTTAACCCATGTGAATGGGGTTAAGAACCTCATTAATTCCCCTTCTTTTTAATTAATCCCCCCCCCTTTTGAATTTTAAAATCTGGAAAGAAGGAAGAGGGAGGGAATTTCTCCTCCCCCCCCCCCACCGGTTCCCTCTCTCTCTCCTCCACCCCCTCTTGGCTTATTTAAATGGAGGGGAATGGGGTGGAGGGGTCCACTTCCATTTTGGGAATTTTCTTCCTTGGGTTTTTCCAGATTTCCTTCTCTTTTTGGCCTGCAGATTTGGTCCCCCTGTAGGACTGATTTTTGGGTTTATTTGGGGTCCTTATTGGGCCTTATATTGGGTCCCTTATTGGGCCACCTATTGGGCCTTTCACCCTTGTCATTGGGCCTCCATTTGGGGCCACTTTGGGTAAGTTTTGGGACTGATTTTGGCCCATTTCGGGACTGGTTTTGGCCCATTCCGGGACTGATCTTGGCCCTTATTTTGCAGCATTCGGCTCCCCATTTATCGCTGCATTTAGGGTCCTCCTTTGGGCTTCATCATCAAGGGTTGCGAAGGAGACTTAGGAGTTGATTTCGGAGGCCTACGAGGGTGATTTGGGGCTGTCCTAGGCCTCCTTAAAAAAATCCCGCTCAAGGCCTTTTTGGCCCAGGTATGCCTCCTATTCCGTTACCCTCATAATGTGAGCCTATGGCTTTATGTGTTTTCCATATTCACTCATATCATAGGTACATATTTTGTTTTGCATAACATAGTTCTTCGTGAATATGTCGTTATGCATATGTGTATGTATTTTCCTATGGTGAGCTCACATCGATGTGAATATATGCCATATGCACATGCATGCATACTCAAACGGCATAGGTTTGCATAAAAAATTTTTTTTGAGTTCAACAAATGCCCCCCACAGGATGCGCGCCGGAGACGAAGTCAAAGGCGGGTGTCCCGTGCATCCTTTCATGTATATGCATATGTTTATGTATATGTATATGTTTTTAGTAGATCCCGATGGGTCATATTTATGCCACATATGCGTTGACATTGCCTTGCTAATCTCTTCCATCCTGTTCCATATGGTTTTGAGCATGTGTGGATTTTTTTTTTTTAGGAAGATAGCAATGCTGCCCCACATTCCTTGTGCAATCTATTGCACAATTTGTTGTGTATATTTGCTTTTTGTGGGTTCGGACACCCTATATATTTTTGGTACTTGAATATTCCAATGTCGCTCTAGGAAACCTTGTCTTCATGACTTTGCTGTTTTCTGGGGGTATTTGGAGTTATTCGACTTCCTTTATATTTAGATCATCTTGGCCTTTGTGACTTGGAGGGTCCTTATAAGATTGACGCCATCCGAATTGTCCGACACGTTGCTCGCTCCCGGGTATCTCTTGGCCTTCAAGACTTGGAGATTAGTTGGAAATATAGAGCGGGTCACTCAATTCTGATAGCGTCATTCCTATTCAAAGGATATTAGTACCTTATTTCGGCATTTCCAGGAGCTCGATGCGAGGCATTCCGGATTGGTCAAGTGTCCGCCACTAAGGCAATGTATACATATATGAGGGCATGATATGGATGTCGTGCTAGTATTAGCACTTCATCATTTTTTTTCTTATCTAGGCATTTCCAGGAGCTCCATGTGAGACATTCTGGGTTGACCCTATTTTCACCATTTGTAGGCGATATGTGAGTATTGTTGCATCATCCTGACTTTCTGTCGGGATTTAGCTATATTGTTTGCTTTGTGCATCGTTTTAATGTATGTGTTTTTTTGTCCTTTCGCAGGTTGATAACTTTGTTTTGCATTATTATGGCTGCACTTGGCGATATTCCCCTCGAGGGGCTTTAGGAGGAGGTTGCTGCCTACCCGGATGCAGGGTTCCGCTGGGTGGCTTAGCCACATTTGCGGATTACTATCGAGGACGTCGTCCCCATCTGCCAGGAGAGCATCTACAGGGATGGGGAGTTCTTTTACTTTTTACGAGGCGAGACAGCCCGGCACCTTCCTTCGGATGCCTCCATTTATGAGCTGCTCCAGTCATATACTCATGTTGAAGATGGGGTCGAGAGACAATTATCCCCTGCAGAGCGTCGCGATCTGGAGCGTGCTATCTTACTGGATCGCGATAATATGGAGGGGATCCTCCCCTTCTCGTATCCGACTTTTCCTTTTACCGTTGATCGGTTGTGGGAGTTCCCTACTCCCGAGCAGATGGGGCCCATCCGGGCTATTCTTCGGGTCCATGACATCAGCAGGACCTATCAGCCGGCTATGTGGACGCGAGCAGGAAGTCGTCCTTTTGAGGCTGCACGGCACCCACAGGAGTTATTTCTGACTGAAGCAGAAGAAGGCTCCATTCACGACTCTTCTGACTTCAGCATATTGCTATCAAACATATGCCGGGGCGTTCGCCCTGCCTGGGATGTCCGTCTTCAAATCAGAAGTTCACATGTCTTCCGCCTGGGGGCTACGGAATGGCTCCTGCATATTCTGAAGAATCATCGGCCAATTCTTGACAGGGCCGGTATTTATGAGGCCGTTGTAGCGGCCCAATATGACTATCCTTGCCATCATGGCTTTATTCAGGCGATTGCTGAACGATATATTCGCGATACCAACACTATCGCGACCTCAAAGGGTGAGACTGCCATTGATCTCTGGTCTTTGCATCGGATTTCAGGTTTGCCGATTGTGAGAGAACCCTATGAAGGAGTATTGGATGAATTCCACCGCAGCACCACTGACGACGCGGGGAACTACACTACTCCTTATTGTTACAGATACTTGCTGAAGATATGGCGGGATTTGTCCAAGGCAAAGCGTGCTGCCTCCTCCTCCACTGGGGGGAATTCTTCTGGCCCGGGCAAAGTATCGCCAGCCGCCTGGGTCAGGTTCTTCTTTGGAGGGCCCTTCCGTTATCATCGAGGCTTTGCCAGCATTTTTGATGAACGGGTCCCTTCTGTATTGTCACATAGGGATATCCCCCGCCGAGGCATCATTATTGCGCCGGAGCATCAATCTGAGAACCCATAGGGCCTTGATGATACAACCTATGTAGCTGCTTATCTAGCCTATTGGCTAGTCACTTTTGCTGTCCCATATAGGGATAAGGGGGCTTTGCGGCCCGAGGTTTTATTGGCGGCCTCAAGACTCGCAGTGGGGACACGTCTCGCTATCGCGCCAACGGCACTCGCCCGCATATATCATTCCTTTGGGGCCCTTTGCAGCTCGGCTACCCCAAATTCCTGTTCGGTGGTCATGGCCACCCATTATGTTAGCGCATGAGCGGGGCTTCTACTTCCGGGCTATTCTCCCATTGGCAGGGAAATGGCTCCATCATTGCCTATTGTTCTTCGACTGGCGAGCCAGCCAGCCAACCAGGGGACGGGTCAACTCTCTTATGCCCGTTCCGCCCTGAGTTTTATTCCATTCGGCTCTTGCCGGAAGCTGGATTTCGACCACTCCTCGCAAAATTTCAGGCCATATTTTGACAAAGGAGGAGCTGCCGACCGCGCCTGGTTTGACCCGTGGACGGGTTGTATGGGTTACAATGGCGCTGTGTTAGATGGGTGGACCCTGAGTACTCGCCCATGCTTACTTATATTGAAGAAAGGCAGAGATGTTATTTTGGAGTCCTATTATCCAAACCGCTTCGCGCGGAATTTTGGATACGATCAGATGATCCCATCTAGTTTCGCCTTTACCGAGTTGCCCCGAGTGTATCAGAAGCGGAAGAGCCACCTCGTTGCTCGGCTATGGTGGAATTACTTTCAGCATCAGAACACATTTGGCCAAGTGGCAGTGCCTCTCCCCACTCATGAAGGGGGTATGACCGTTTTTTTCGCTGCTTGGTGGCATAAAAACCAAGGAGAGTTGCGGCTCAGGCCAGATCCCGAACAGACACGGGGCTCTTCCCAGGCTAAGTCTACTAAAGGGCTTGACCGACATACATATAAGGGCCGAGCTGGCCCGCCGGTGCCAAAGGCGAAGAAGAAGAAGAAGGGCAGCGAAGACGATGGCTTCTATGGGCTCGCCGCCCCGGGATATATATGGACTCATCATTTCTTGGCAGACTGCAAGCTTCCAAGGAGATTCGAGCATACCGCCCGGTTGCCCGTTGACAATTTCAACGGGGACCCCGCCAGAGATTGGCTGTGCTACCTCAGCCATATGCTTGCCTGCTTCGGCCCTCGCCGCGAAGCCTTTTTGATATTGAGGGCTGAGACTGTTGGTGACGTATGGCGGGTGATGGGGCAGGCGGCGACTCAGCTAGGGATGTCTTTTGACTCCCTTATCCCCGAACCGCCGAGGTCTTTTGCCGCAGCAGGTATTCATATTTTCATATCTTTTATTGTATCTCTTATTGCATGTATGCCTCACATTTGCCTTAATCCGGCTCTCTCTCTTTTGTGTTGTAGGAGATGTCGTCTCCCCATTGCCCGCGGCTCCTGGGGGAGCTCCTATGCGCCATGTTTCTAAGGGAGAGCCTCGTATTTCTGCCACGGAGGTGGCTGCACCTTCTGCCAGCATCGGCCCGCCTTCGGATATGCAACTCCTGGTGGCTGCGGCAAAGCAAGCGGCCTGGAAGAAGCGGACGGCTGAAGGAGAGAAGGAGCGTCGATCAGTTCGACCCCGACTGGCTCTTCCTCCTTCACCGGGTCCGGCACCTACCCAGAGACCACCTTCGCCTATAGGTAAGAATTTTGTTGGTTTTCTTTATTTGAGGATTAATTCCCCTTTGGAATATGGCTCTTTATGATATATATATATATATTTTTTCTTCATAACAGAGGAAGGCGAACTTGTCGGCAAAAACGTGTCTCAGACCGCTATGGAGTCTGCTGTTGGTGAACTCCTGCCTACGACAGGTGGGGCTGACCAGCCACCTCATTTCATTTTTTTTTATATGTCTCTATTTCTCTTTTTGCCATATTTACAAGGTTCCCACCTTCCATTATTTCCACTTTTCAGGGGCCTATGTTCCCGAGCCTCCCGCTCAAGATCCAATTCAGATGGCCTCGCCGGCTATTGTCGAGGTATATAGATTTTTGCAAGCCCTTCTTCACCTCTTGCTGGGAGTGATTGCGGTTTTAATCATTCTTCTTTGCTTTCTGCAGGAGAATGTGGCCGCAGCTACTGATGTTGCCTTAGGCAACGAAGAAGAGCTAGGAGACCTTAATTGGGCCGACTACGAGCCTTATAGGTCGGACGTCCCTTTGGTCGATCAGTTATATCATGAGCTTTTGGACGACCAGGGCCGTTTCGGTAATATATATCCTTTTACTGACATATTGTAGCTCCTTTGGCTTCTTGCCTTGCACAGGATCTGATTCTCTACTCCTTTTCCCGTGTAGATTTTACTTTTGAGGAACTGATGCGATCAGCCTCCAGCCATTCAGGCTCTTCGTTCATGAAGGGCCTAGTAGGGGATTCGACAGCTCCCCCCGCGGTGGATAGTCCTCCACCTGAGGGTAAGTTGTGTCTGCTTTAATTCTTGTGGCATTTCTTTTCAGCTACCCTGTCCCTTTCGGTAGTTAATATCAAGCTTTTTGCAGAAGTTGTTGAAGCAATGCCGGCGGCGGCTGCCTCCCCTTCCGTTGCTCTTCCTTCGGAAGATAATTCGGCTATCCCTCTTGCGACTCCCTTAGCAGAGGGGGAGCCTATAGAAATTGAGGTCGCCCAGGAAAAGCCTGCGGCTTCATCACCTGGTAGACCTGTTTTCTTTTTCCTTATACTCGAGGCTGCACGTATTATATCTTCATGTCTCCTGACTATGTCCCCCTTTTTTTGCCCTCTTTTTATTTCTTGGCTAGACGTCATCTCTGTGTCCACCCAAAGGTGGGAACGCCGGGAGGGGGTCAAATCAACCCCTGGGCTTCTCCTAGGGAGAATTGAAAGATTAGTAGCCTCGGCGGCACGTGCCAGAGCAAGGTCAATCCCCATTTGCTTTAGCCAAATCCCAGCCCCCGAGGATATTGATATCTTGGCAGGTATGAGGCTTCCTATCCCTCGTTTTCCTTTGTCAACTGGTATTGGGTATTGACCTCATTTTGGTTTTGCAGCTCGGAGGAACTTGCGGTCTAATTCCCCGGCTCATTCAGGGGACACTGTCCTCCTTTCTTATTCGGGAGAAACTCCCAGGACTCCCAGGATTGAGGAGCCCGCTTATACCCCGACTGAGCTGATAGTCTACTCCGAGGACGAGGGCGAGCCTGAGGTCACTTGCCCACTTGCCTCTGATCGGAGGGTAGGTTCGCCGACGTGGAGTGGCTCCACTATCAAGCTGCCGCCTTCATGCCATTCAGGAGACACTGAACCCCTTCCTTCTTCTCCCAAAGAGGATGGGAAAGTGGGTTCTCCCGACTCGAGGAAGATTGCGGAGCCAGGTAATATTCTCCTTCATTCATTTTATTGCCAACATTATATGTCGACACTATCGTTTTCACTTTTGGTCTTATAGTTCTCTTCTCTTTTTTTATTTATCAGAGGGAGAAGACCAAGATGACTCCGCTGCCTATGCCGCCCAGCAAGCTCTACTGCGGGCCGAGTTGGAGTCCGCTCTTAAGGATGTCGCGGCGTGGACCGCGGAGGTCTCTAAACTTCAGGCGGACAGGGAGGTATTGGATTCAAGCATTGCTGAAGCAAGGTCTCAAGTCTCCGCCCTCCATCTACAGTTGGAAGAA
Source organism: Zantedeschia hybrid cultivar (assembly GCA_030544215.1). NCBI lineage: Eukaryota > Viridiplantae > Streptophyta > Magnoliopsida > Alismatales > Araceae > Zantedeschia > Zantedeschia hybrid cultivar. The sequence goes on from JARZZO010000002.1 coordinate 63,693,842, forward strand.
TTGGAGAAGGGCTTGGAGGAGGGCGTCGAGCAAGTGGCGACCCTCGACCGCCGCCTGGACGAGCTTACTCGAGAGCGAGACGCGTCGGTCGACAGGGTTGAGGCTCTCCGCCTGCTGTTGGACGCTTTGCAGGCTTTGGTAGTCCGGGAGCCGACTCCGACTCAGGATTAGCTTTTGGGCATCCCTCCCTTCTTCTTTTTTTTGTCCTTAATATTGCTTCATTTTGAAGCGCATTTTTTAGTCACCCCGAGGGCTTGTCTCGGGCTCCCATTTTGCGGCTATCTATATAAAGAGTTTTAGTCAAATGGTGTTCATTTTCTCTTTTCTTCTCTTTTTTTTTTATTTTTATAAACTAATGCCAGCGCCCTTTCGGGTTTTCACCAACATTAGCCCCCTCTTATTTTTGCCTGCACGCCCTTGCGGGTTTTCATGTAGCGGGGTTACTCGATTTTGCCTAAGGCACCCTTTCGGGTTTTCACCTTAGCTGGGTATGAGACCTTTTTACCCTTAGCCGATCTCGTTGAGGATGAGACCGGTTAAGTCCGTCGGGGCACCCCCTTTTTTTTTTTTTTTTTTTTTAATGACATCGACTCTAACTGTTATTAAATATATGCTAAAACTGTACCAACAGTTATTGGGGGAATATGTAATATGGGAATTCGATTTGATATGAGTATTTTCCAGGATTTGACACCCCCTCGTAGGTGAAATATGAATTTCAGGATTTAATGCCTCCCGTGGGCGAATAGGAATTTCTAGGATATAAAGCCTCCCGTAGGCGGATATGAATTTCCAGGATATAAAGTCTCCCGTAGACGGATATGAATTTCCAGGATATAAAGCCTCCCGTAGGCAGATATGAATTTCCAGGATATAAAGTCTCCCGTAGGCGGATATGAATTTCCAGGATATAAAGCCTCCCGTAGGCGGATATGAATTTCCAAGATATAAAGCCTCCCGTAGGCGGATATGAATTTCCAGGATATAAAGCCTCCCGTAGGCGGATATGAATTTCCAGGATATAAAGCCTCCCGTAGGCGAAAATGAATTTCCATGATATAAAGCTTCCCGTAGGCGAATATGAATTTCCAGGATATAAAGCCTCCCGTAGGCGGATATGAATTTCCAGGATATAAAGCCTTCCGTAGGCATATATGAATTTCCAGGATATAAAGCCTCCCGTAGGCGGATATGAATTTCCAGGATATAAAGCCTCCCGTAGGCGGATATGAATTTCCAGGATATAAGGCCTCCCGTAGGCGGATATGAATTTCCAAGATATAAAGCCTCCCGTAGGCGGATATGAATTTCCAAGATATAAAGCCTCCCGTAGGCGAATATGAATTTCCAGGATATAAAGTCTCCCGTAGGCAGATATAAATTTCCAGGATATAAAGCCTCCCGTAGGCGAATATGAATTTCCAGGATATAAAGCCTCATGTAGGACGAATTCCGGATTTTAACGCCTCCCGTAGGAGAAATATGAATTTCAACCCATCACGGCACACCAGTGAGACTGGTGTATATCAGGGGCAATTTTAGGATACAATGCCTCCTCGGAGCAGATTCGCCCCATTACGGCACGCCGATGGGACTATGATATATGGGCACGCCGATGGGACTATGATTTATGGGGGAGATTTTGGGATATAACGTTCCCAGGGACGCGAGTAAATTTTCCGTATTGCTTCCCAGGGGCGAATGAGAAAGTTTTAGGATACAACGCCTCCTCGGGGCAAAGAAAATTTTCAACCCTTTTATGGCATGCCAGTGGGACTGGTTTATGCTGAGGGAAAATTCAGGATACAACGCCTTCTCGGGGCGATAGGGAAATTTTCAACCCTTTTGCAGCATGCCAGTGGGACTGGCGTATGCCCAGGGAAGACTTAGGATACAATGCCTCCTCGGGGCAATAGGGAAATTTTCAACCCTTTTGCGGCATGCCAGTGGGACTGACATATGCCCAAGGAAGACTTAGGATACAATGCCTCCTCGGGGCAATAGGGAAATTTTCAACCCTTTTGCGGCATGCCAGTGGAACTGGCGTATGCCCAGGGAAGACTTAGGATACAATGCCTCCTCGGGGTGGGTATGAGAATTTTCAGGATATAACACCCCCCTGGGGCGAAGTTTGGAGAATTTTCAGGGTACCACGCCTCCCTGGGGCGGATTCCGGAGTTTAACGCCTTCCGTAGGCGAATATGAATTTTTTCTTCCCATGATATTCCTGACAGAAAAAAATTTCTTTTGAGGTGAATCACTCCCAATCATAGGACATCTTTCAAGAATATGTCCATGTATTTACATTTGGTATGGCAGAAATAGAGATTGTCTTCTCATACTGCGTCGAGCAGAAGAGCAAGCTTTTCCACTTCCTTACCGAGTCGGGAGGACATCGTCATCATCGTCTCGGTCGTAGCCCTTGATGGGACATTATTGTACCACTAGTGTGGTACCAAGGGTTTATTCGTCATTGGCGACTCTGATATCCTCCCCAGGTAAGGATATGGGAAAACTCGATCTCTGCCTTTAGCAGGCCGAGAGAGTCCTCCCCCCGCTGGGGAACAAATATGTGGCTTTATGAGCCTATGCACTCGCGCACGAGCATTATTGGCTTTTCTTGGCGCAAATGGCTTTTACGCGTTATCCCCCGACGGGTTGCCAGATCATTTTTGTCTTTAAGATATATATTGGGCTTCACGGCACCGGTTTGTGTTGCTGCTATCGCTCGGGTTGATCGTGCGCCGGAGCGTAATACAACTTCGTATGTCGGCCGTTCAGTGGTGGGAAGGCCAAATTCCCTTTTTCATCCACCAGCCTATAAGCACCGCCCTCGTAGACTCTGCTTACTATGAATGGTCCAACCCAGTTTGGTTTGAACTTATTTTTAGGCCGAGAGGCCATGACATCCTTATGCTTAACCATTACAAGGTCCCCCTTTTTGAAGGTTCTTTCTTTCACCAATTTGTCGAATGCACGAGACATTCGAGCTTGGTATATTTGCAGATGCTGATATGCTTGCAATCTCTCGCCTTCGAGGTCTGATAGTTCCTCATAGCGCCTTTGAGTCTCGCTCATGTCGCCTTCCTGCACCCCATAATGCAGGGCGACCCTATAAGATGCGAGTTCTATCTCTATTGGGATTACGGCTTCTACTCCATAAACTAAAGAGTATGGGGAGCATCCCGTTGAGGTTTTATAGACGGTACGGTAGGCCCATAATGCTTCATGCATCTTCTCGTCCCAATCCCGCTTTCGCCCTCCACTGATCTTCACCAGAAACTTGCACAGGGTTTTATTGAAAGCTTTTGCCATCCCATTGGCTTGGGGATAATATACTGAAGACGCATTCCAATCTATATGAAATTTAGCCGTCATCTTGTATATTGTCTAATTTTTGAATGGCGTGCCATTATCTGATGTGATCCGACTGGGAGTTCCAAACCGGTATATGATATTATGCCTGACGAAGCGTGATACCGTCTCGCCGGTCACTTCTTTCAAAGGAATGGCTTCTGCCCAACGAGGAAAATATTCTGTTGCTGCAAGAATATATTTACACCCTCGAGATGACGGTGTTAATGGACCCACAACATCCATTCCCCAATGGGCGAAAGGCCATGTCGGGGTTGTCGGGTGCAGGTGATTGGGAGGTCGCCTAGGAATGGGTCTATAGGCTTGGCATTGGGGGCAGCTTTTCGCCATTTTCTTGCAATCTGCGAACATGGTTGGCCAATAGAAGCCTTTAGTTTTGATGTTGATCTTCATTTTTGCGCCTGACTGATGAGCTCCGCACATCCCGACATGAACTTCTTTCATTATTTTGCGGGACTCTTTCGGAGAAAGACACCGGAACAGAACCGCATTTTTGTCTTGAGGGACAAGGCGATATAGTACGCCATCTATCAGCTGGTATGAAGTTGCCCTCCGCAACAGCTGGATTCTTTCGGCTTTGCTATCAGGGAGCCAACCATTCTTTATTTTGATGATAGGAACACGCCAATCATCTTCTTCTTGGATATTATGGTCTTCCGGTGTATTGATCTCAAACACTGTCAGACCATCTTCTTCATTTAATGAGGCGGGGAAGAGTCTCCTATCCCTCACAACTATTTCAGCTTCTCCTTCGGGAGGCAATTTCAGCGTTGCAACCAATTTAGCTAATGCATCGGCCTGGGCATTCTGGCATCTTCTGATATGTTCTATGGTGAAGGTATAGAACTTTTCGCTTAGCCGGACAGCCGCCGCATGATAAGCTATTAATTCGGTCTTTCTGACCTCGAATATGCCGAGAATTTGTCGGATGACCAACAGGGAATCTCCGTATACCTGGATACATCTGACACCTATTTCCAAGGCAATTTCCAGCCCTACAATCAGAGCTTCATATTCCGCTTCATTATTGGTTAGGGATTCCATCAGGGCACATGAGTGGTGCAATATCCCTCCTTCTTGGGTGACTAGGACCAAACCAGCTCCCGCTCTTATGGTCAATGTGCCATCCGGCTTTATAATGGTTCTCGAGGCCCCATCGAAATATAGCTGCCATGTCTTTACTTATGCCTGCTGCACATCCAATATCTTCTGTACAGGCAAGACTTCTTCGTCAGGCAATTCATTATTCAGAGGGGAAGTTTCAGGAATCGGGTGTGCCGCCAGGAACTCGGCCATACCCTGTCCTTTTATCGCCCTCTGAGGAACAAAAGTAATATCAAACTCCATGAGGAGTAATCCCCATTTTCCTAGCCTCACAAACAACACAGGTTGGCGAAGCAAGAATTTCAGCGGATCAAACCGCGATATGAGTTTGATTCATGTGCCAGCAAATAATGCCTCAACTTCTTTGTGGCGAATATAAGTGCTAAGCACATCTTCTCTGTTGGAGTATACCGGTGCTCAGGACCCACCAACATCCTACTGAGGTAATAGAGTGGTTGCTCTTTTCCATCCTCATTTTCCTGCGCCAATAAAGCTCCCAAAGAAGCATCTAAAGCTGCAATATAGAGTATGAGTGGTTTACCCTTTATGGGTGCCCCCAACACTGGCGGTTCGAGGAGATATTCTTTTATATCATCTAGTGCTTTTTGGCATTCTTCGTCCCAAATAAATGGGGCTCCTTTCTTCGTTAATTTTGAGAAGGGCCTGCACCTTCCGGATAGGTTGGAGATAAATCTCTTGATATAAGCCAACCTGCCTTGCAAGGATCTAAGCTCAATTAGAGTCCTGGGAGGGGCAGCTCCCTATATCTGACTATAAAGCCCAAAAATTTCCCGCTAGAGACGCCAAAAGCGCACTTCATGGGATTCATTTTGAGCTGATATTGACGAAGCCTTTCGAAGACTTTACGTAAGTCCCCGAGGTGGTCGTCTTTCTTTGCAAATTTTACGACGACGTCATCAACATAGCATTCGACCAGATTATGCAGCATTTCATCAAATATTTTGGTCATGGCCCTTTGGTATGTAGCACCGGCATTTTTCAAACCGAAGGGCATCCTTTTGTAGTTGAATATTCCTTTCGGAGTGCGAAAGGTTGTATGATTTTTATCTTTGAGGGCCATTCTAATCTGATTATAGCCCGATGACCCGTCCATGAAAGACAAGGCTTCATATCCTGTGGTGACATCCACCATAGTCTCGGTTATCGGCAATGGAAAGTCATCTTTCGGACATGCCTTATTTAGGTCGCGGAAGTCAATGCAGACTTGGACCTGGCCATTCTTTTTCTTCACCGACACAATATTTGCCAGCCATATTGGGTATATGCATTCTTCGATGAAGTCAACTTCTCGCATCTTGTCAACCTCGACATTCACCATGATTTCCAATTCAAGGCGCATTCGTCTCTGAGTTTGTTTTATTGGCTTGACTTCAGGGAGAATTGATAGTTCATGCTCCGCCACTGAAGGGTCCAGGCCAGGCATTTCCTTATAATTCCAAGCGAAACAATCTTTGAACTCTATCAAGAGTTCAGTGTACGCCTGTCTTTCCTTATTGCTCAGGAGGGCGCTGAGGAAAACCGGGCGAGGGTCTTCTGGTTTGTCGAGATTAATCTCCACCAGTTCGTCGACCGTGGCTTGTCCTCCATCCTCCATTTCTCGAGGAGCTGGCTGAAAATCGATGAAGTCCTCATCTTCATCTATATCGGCCGAATAGGCTTCATGCCATTCGTCTGCATTTTCATGCAGGCCTTGGGAGATCGCATCAGCAGCTCCCGAAGGTCCTCTTTGCTTTTTCATGTTGATATCATGACCTTCGTTTGTGTTTTGGGGAGGCCTTGCCGGACATTGTTCCCATTCACAAGTAGAATTTGTTTCAGCTGGGACTATCTCGATAGACGGAGGGATTTCTTCATTTCCATCTCCCGAACTGTCAAATCTGATATGACCAATTGGTTCCTCTACCCCTGATGGTAAACTTACCATATGAACTGCATATAGGGTAGGAGACCCATGGCATCGCCTATACCCAAGGCCTCTTCTATCTTGATTGGATGATTGCCCCCTGGCTTCTGCAGGATACCATAATTCTCGAAAGAATTTATTCCTGGCTGCACTTTGCCTTTCTGGGATGTTTTGATGTTTGCACATTTGTTTCATATATTGGGGCATATCGTCCATTTCTTGGACTGCTTCTTCAACTTCCGGCCGGACATTTTCATGTCCAAAACCGTCTTCAGGAGAACTCTCTGGCACGAGATCTCCCTTATAAAATATGATGCGCCGCCCATCTTTGTGACGGACTGTGACGGTTTTCAATTCTTCTACCGTGTGGACTTCCCTTGGGAATATAGGCTTTGTAAGGCCGGGAGGTAGGTGTATGCTAGCATCTATTTCTTTGCTAATAGTATTAGCCTCCAAATTGATGGCTGGCCTACCAAATTTAGCCGACTTTCGACGAGACTGGCCGGGCTCCATTCCTTGCCGGAATCTAGCAGCTTTGGCCTCATTAATTGTAATTCCGCCCTCCTCATCGAAAGACTTATCGGCTATCTTATTCCCCTTACGACGGCTTTCGCCGGTCGTGGGGTCTGAGGCCTTATCAAAATATAATTGTGCATCCGCCAGATGGCAGTCATATGCCTTGAATGGCTCCAAATCGGCAAATATCCGGTGTTGCTCACCGTCTTTTGTATATTTGAGGCATTGGTGGAGAGTCGAAGGCACCACCCAATTTCTATGTAACCAAGGCCTACCAAGTAATGCCTTGAAGGAGGTATTGGAGTCGACTATGAGAAAAGACACTTGGGTCACCCAGTCGTCCAAACATAACTCCACATCAACTCGACCAAGGGTCCGCCTCTTGGTTGAATCCCGATATCGTTATGCCTTGCACCTTCTTCATATATGGGGTGAGGTATAACGCTTGAAATGTTTTGAGGGGCAGTATGTTTACTGCAGAGCCTGAGTCTACCAATATTCGATCGACCTCTCGGCCATTGATTTTGCCCCGCATATATAGTGGTCTATTGTGACATGGCGACGATAACAGCATATCATCATCGGTAAAAGCTACCGTAGCCTCATGTTTCATATGCCTGAGCCCTTATTTCGGTCATATAGACCTCATATGTTTCGGGATTTTGTAGGGCAGTAATCAAGGCCTCCCTTAGTTCCTTACTCAAGGCTATTGCTTCCCATATGCTGAGGGATGCTGGCATTCTTTTCATATTTTGTAACACTTTTCGATCTGCCCTAGCTCTGGCTTGTTCGATAGGAGGCATTATTTCTGCCATGCTATGAAGGGTCTCCTTCAAGGCTTTTGACTGCTCCCCAGAAGTCGGGGATTCTCCTGTTTGCACTTCCCCTTTTGTAGGATCAATTTGTGCTTCTTCAGCAAATAATTCCGCCAAGGCCTCGACTCCTTCCGCGAGATTAGGCTGAGCCGAAGGGTTTGTTCCTTCTTGTTCTTTGGTGGATTGAGCATTTTCTGCTTGCTGAGAGTGTTCTTCTTCATCGTAAGAAGGGCAGAAGCGAATATTACCCTGGATTTCTGGCTCCGGAATTGGCCCTGGGGTTTCTCCCATGAAGTAGATTATTTTGTCTTAATTCGGCTGACTTTTATTTTGGCCATTATTGCGGTCTCGACCTCGGCCTCGGCCTCTATTCTGATTCCTCCGGTTCCCCTTTCTTTGGTAGGTAGCCAAAGGAGTCCCGGTTTCTGGTGAAGCATGTCTCGCTTCGCCATCTGAGATATCTTGAAGTTGAGCCGACACTACATGACAGGCACGATATTGTTGTTCTACTTTTTCCATTGTTAACCCTTCATCCCAGAATAAGCTAACATCGTCCGGGATGGAGAGCTCATCCTCACTAGCCTTCCGCATACGACCCTGAAGGTCTAACAGCCATGCTCTGAGGCGAGCTCGCCGATTAAGCTCTTCCCATGGAATATATTGACCCAGAGGGACATCCTCTGTTGGCCGATTTGACTGATATTCTTCCAATTCATCGATGATTTTCTGCAGCCTTTGAAGTAGTGAGATTTTGTCCTCAAACATATTTATGGCATTAGCAAGTATTTCTTGCTTCTTTAGCCTTCTCTTCTCACTTCTCTTCTTATTCTTTTCTTGTTTCTTCCTCCTTACTGCCTCTTGAATGAAGCTGGGTTGGGCCGGCATTTCTGGAAGTGGGTCGAAATGGACCACAACTTTTCCTTTTGTTGTATGTGTTTGCAAGGATTTGGCCATTTTAGGCTTCTTTTTCTTCTTCGCCTTAGTCCACGGACTTTCTGGCTGATCGTGGTCAAGGGTGGCTTTAACAGCTTGCTCGACTATCGAACCTGGCAACATTTGATATTCGCCGAATATTTCCTTCGCGGACTTTTTGGAGGAACCCACCTCCGGATTTTCTTGTTGACATTTTATGTCCAACATTTGTATCCTTCTGGCTATCGCTGCCACAGTATCAATGGCGCGAAAAGTGGGCGGCCTATCAAGTGCCATTCCCTTATACATAGTTTCTGTGACGTCCTTCATGTTGGAGGAGAACTTATGGATCATATTCACAAAATAATTAGTTACATGAGGTTGTGGGGGATCAACCAGATACTTCCCCATATTTATTTGTCCTTCTTGGATTAATTTTTCTATTTCATCCTTGAGGACGAAGCAATGCTCCGTTCGGTGCCCAAGGGCACGATGGTAGTGACAGAAATTAGGATCATCTGTCATATACATCTCTTCCTCCCTTCTTGGCTTTGGAAGAATGATGACTTTCTTTTTCATACAAAGTCGGAAGAGTTCCCGAACTTTGTCTTTGGGGAACGAATAGGACTTTGCACGCCTTTCCCTCAAAGTCAAGGAGTTTCTGAAGTGTATTCCAGCCTCTTTATCGACTATTCGCCTGGCTTGACGCCCTTTTTCGGCTATTCTTACGCTTTCATGACTCCTTCTATAAGATGTTGTTTCTTCTTAGCGATATGTTTCTATGTCCTCTCTAGGAAACATACTTTGCTTGCCTCTTTTTCTCGAAGGACGATCAGAATCCGATTCCAGCCCCTCAGAAGAGAAGAATCTGTCAACCTTGTTGAACGACAGAGTTTCTGAAAGCTGTCTGGAGAGTCCCTCCATCATCTGGGTGAGCTCCTCCTGTTGGCATGAGAGTCGTGTCAGGCTTGTCTAGATTCCTTCCAATGCCGCAATGACTGAGTCCCCAGGGGGAGGAGTTGCTGGGGTATATATTGGTGTTGCCTCATGCTCTGGAGAGGGCTTCACCGCTTCTTCGGGATGATACCCGGATGAGCTCTCGCTCATATAGATGACATTAACAGCAAATGCCTGCTTATTTCTTTGGTGAGGCTGAGGAGGGTTTACCAAATGCTTACCCATCTCCACCGCGCCTTCACAGATAAGTTTTTCTATTTCGTCTTTGCAGACATAACAGTCTTCTACGACATGCCCCAGCATGCGATGATATGGGCAATAATTCGGCTCATTAACCCTGCCTGCCTCAGCCGGCTTTTTGGGCTCAAGGAGCGACAGGAGTTTTGCCCGCAGACATGTTTCGAACAATTTTCTTGTATGCTCGCGGGTGAAAGAGTACGGCTTTTTCATTCTTTCGGCGAGAGAAGAAACTGGCGCCTTCCCTTCCCTTTTTTTACTAGCTGCTGGGGTGCTGAGGCCTCTCCTGGCATCATTCCTTTCTGGAGCTGGAGAAAAGTCAACCGTATTTATTTCTTTAACCGGAGCGCCTCGCTCCCTCGGTGCTTTTCTTTTATTCGGAAGTATAGTGGGATAATCGGCGAAGAACATTTCAATCTCCGTCACGATATTATTGAGTTGATCGAAGTTTCTGACATTGGCTCCGATCAGTTTCTCATTTATCTCGGGTTTCAAACCCCTTTTGCACAATCTCACTGCGTCCTCATGGACGGGTGGATTGTCGCACCTCATGCTGAGGTTCCGCCATTTCTTAATATAATCCACGGCGGACTCATTCTTTCCTTGTTTAAGTGTCACTAATTCAGTAATAGTGACCTTCCGCTCCGATACTTTTAAGCGATCAAGGAACTTTTTCTGCATCTCTTCCCAGCTACTTATAGAGTTGGGCTTCAGCTTGGCATACCACTGGAATGCCGTGCCGGTGAGGGAAGTCGAGAAGAACCTCAAGAGGTATGCCTCCTCGGTTGCCAGTTCTCCCAGGTCACTCATATAATGGGTTATATGCTCTTGGGCTGAGCCCTCCCATCATATCTTGTGACTTTAGGGCGTTTATTATGGTCCGCTGGAAGCTTTTTGAACATGTGACGAACCGGAAATGGCACTTTATATAAATCAAACGTGCTTATCCCTTCGTCTTGTTCGGCCATCTTGGCCTCAACAATTTGCTCAATCAAGTGCTTTTGCGATGCTGTCGCATCTTCTGCCGATGCACGTGATTGTTGAGCATTATAATTGGGCTCTTCAGCCCTGTCTTCCTGGATCTCCTCAGGACTGAAGTTGACCTCAACAACTGGGGGTCCCGCTGGTGCAGGAATAGTCCTGGGTGGAGGTAGATTTATTGGAGGAGCGGGGGCCACCCTTTGTTGTTCCTCTATTTTCTGTATCAGGCCATACAGCAAAGCCTTTAATTGTTAGTTTTCCTGCCTAATTTCATCAATAGTCTAAGGTTGTGGTTGTTCTTGCGGCAGCTGTGCAACTCCAGGCTCTTGGGCATTAGCTGCACCTTCATTGTTTTGAGATGGCTCTGCCCCCTGGCCTACTTGGCCCAACAGGCGCATGGCTTGCTCCATTTGGCGGGTAATTGGCCCGCCTCTTTGCGTCATCCCAGCAACATTGCTCAGCTCTTCTGATTGAGAAGGCTGTCGGTTTGTGCTAGAAGTATAGCAAGTATATATTTGGATGCCATCATCCGTCATCCGGGTAGTCCTCTTCTTCCTCTGCGCTGGTCGTACTAGAACGCCGAGTCTTTCGAAGACAGAAACCCATTTTTGGGCAGGCTCTTGCGCCTCGTAGGTATTCTTCTTCCCTCGACTCCGTTTAGGATGAAGCCGAGTTGTTGGATGAGTTATTTCCCTTACCGGCTCTACAGGCTTGGGAGGTTGTTGCTCTGCTAGGGTGGCCCTAGCCTTGCGTATTTCGCGGGCTTCCTTCTTGGTCACCCACATTTTCTTAAGGCGGGGCGCATGCCCCTCCCTGTATTTGCCCCCATTTTGGGGAATAGTATCATCCCGTGCTCGGGGTGCAATATTGCCCCCAGCATGTTGGGGTGTAGCAGACGCATGCCGATGAACAGCGGCTTTTTGCATCCTCCTTTTCTTCTTAAAGGTTGCCACCCCCCACCTCAAAGAACTCCGGTGCCACCCCCCACCTCAAAGTTCCCCGGTGGGTACCCCCACCGGTTAAGACTTTCAAAGCCTATAAATATCCCCCCAAGGGGTAAGAAACACTATATGCCCATCTTGGCCCAAAAATTCCTAGGGGAAACTCTGTGCATTTAAAAAACCAAATCCGGTGCTCTTGCCCGGGTTTGCTGCGTTTGGAGGAGATATTTTTTCGGATGGCTCTCTTCCTAAGGTTTATTCCTAAAGGGAAGCTCTGCCGAATTTATATTATAAAATCGTCATTTTATAAGACGGGATTATGCCGAAATGATGAATGAAATACTAATATTGTTCTTTGAGCATATATGTGTGCATGTGTGTTCATGAATCTATTACTTAAGTAACATTATGTTATTATATTTTCACATACATAATTAAATTATTAATTAGTTCGACTAATTAAAATACATAAAATATATAATTAAATATTCTAAAATATCATTGGCCTCATCCTATACATAACTAATCTTAAACTCATAATCAAAACTCAATAATGAAACATTGAGACATAAAATAATATACTTAAGTTATAAAATGACTTAAATACCTCTCATGTTTAATTAATTAATAAAATCTATAAAAATTATTTAAAATCAGTAAAATAAATATAAAAATCAGAAAAATTCTGTAAAAACCAGTAATACTCAGTAAAAATCAGAAAACTAAATCCGGAAATTACATAAACCAAAAAATATGACTTAAATATCCTTCATATATCCAATTAATTAATAAAAATCAGTAAAATTAATATAAAAACCAGTAAAAAACAGAGAACCAAATCTGAAAACATATAAAATTCCCGAAATGACTAAAATGCCCCTAGAACTTAATACAAATTACAAAAATACCCCCATCCATGATAAAAATCTATAAAAATTACAGAAAATTCTTAAAAAATATCAAAACCTCCCCTATGCCCAAAATACCCTCCAAACCTCAATAAAATGGGTAAAATTACCAAAATACCCTCAGTATGATAAAAATAATAAAAATCTCATAAAAATATAAAAATAGACTCCAAGTCTAATAAACCCGATTTAAGGTAAAATGATCAAAATACCCTTACAATCCAAACACACTTGAAATAACTCTAAAATACCTCCTAAGGTTTTGAAACCTTCCTAAATCACTAAAACTCATTTCACACACTAAAGTGACCATAATACTCCTATACTCTCCAACTTGGCATAATTACAAAAATATCCTTATGGGTCTAAAATACTTGGAATCAATCTAGATAACTCGGAGTCAATCCAAAATCTCTTAAAAAGTCCCCCAATCAATTATAAACCCATCCTAAACTTAAGTGAGGCCAAGAGCTTAACCTAAAATATATCTTCATATGCATGCGCTGCCTGTAGTAGTAGTGTTGCATGTTATAAGGGCATCAACAGACGGTTAATCAAGGGTTGTCAAGCGGTTGTTTGACGTAATTAACACTGATTGAGGTCAGTAGAGAGAGGTCATATACTCGGATCTTCGCCTGATCCGAAGTCTCGGACTCCCTGAGGGCTAATCCTAAGCTCTGATAGTCCAATAAATAAAACCGACCTATATTTCTCCAGATAAAAACAAAAAGACCCAAAATGACAAGGATTTTTTAAATAATCCAATAGGAGAGACAACTAGGTTAGGTCCCAAACAATCTCCTAGGTCTATGGCTAGTGACAATCTCAAAGGGAGTCATACATGTAGACCTTTTGACTGAATCATTATGTATAAATTCAGCATGAGATAGGATCAGCTCCTAACCATGCGCATTTTCTCCCACTAGACAATGCAATAGATCCCACAGACTCCTATTGACTACTTCAATTTGGCCATCGGTCTGAGGGTGATAAGCTGTGGAGAACTTGAGCTTAGTATCCAACAAATGTCACAAGGTCTTCCGAAAATAGCTCGTAAATCGAGCATCCTTGTCAGTGACTATAGTCTTTGGTACCCCATGTAAACGGACAACCTCGTCAAAAAATAAATGGGCTACTCTAAACGCATCAGAAGTCTTGGAGCAAAGGATAAAATGAGCCATCTTAAAGAACATGTCGACAACCACAAGGATGGAATCGTGCTTACGGACCGTTTGTGGCAGACCTAAATCAAAGTCCATGCTAACGTCCTGCCACAGACTATCTGGCACAGAGACTGGAGTGTACAAACCAGTGTTCTGTTTTCTCTGCTTTACTATCGTGCAAGTGCGGCACTGAGCCACTATGCATGCCACGTTGCGCTTCAGGCTAGGCCAATAGAACCAATGCTACGTTGCGCTTCAGATAGTGCCTCTAATAACGCAGAGCCTGGACTACTGTATAAAACTCCTTGTCATAAGTGTAATATCTCAGCTTAGCATCATTCAATTTCTCATTGAAGTAAACAACATGGTGACCCTCCTGACTCAACGCTCCACCTATGCTCACACCAGAAGCATCACATGAAACCTCAAACACTTTAGAGAAATTAGGTAATCAAAGAATATGTGCCTAAGTCATCCGTTCCTTGATGTCATGGAAGGCTGATGCGGCAGCCTTGGTCCAAGCAGACACTCCTTTCTTGATGCAATATGTGATTAGAGCCATAATCGTGCTGAACTCATGTATAAATTGATGGTAGAATGTAGCCAAGCCATGGAAACTACGAACATCGTGAACATTCTGGGGCTCAGGCCATTCTACTATCGCTCTAATGTTTTCAGGGTCCGCAGAAACATCCTCACTAGATACAATGAACCCTAAGAAGACTATCCTATTAGTCATGAATGCACACTTCTTGAGGTTGTCATACAACTACTCCTTCCGAAGGACAGTACAAGCCTGGTGCAAATGATCAACATGATCCTCCTTAGTCCGGCTATAGATGAGAATATCATCAAAATGCACGACCATAAATGTCTTAATGAAGGGTTGTAGAACCTGGGTCATCAGCTGCATAAAGGTATTGGGAGCGTTGGATAGCCCGAATGACATTACCAACCACTTATAAAGACCGTCCTTCGTTTTAAAGACCGTCTTCCACTCATCACTTGGACGGATCCTGACGTGGTGATAGTCACTCTTGAAATCAACTTTAGAAAATATTGTGGTTCCCGCCATCATATCTAACATGTCATCCAAGCGGGGAATGGAAAAATGATATTTGACAGTGATCCAGTTTATTGCACGACTATCCACACACATCCTCCAAGTACCATCATTCTTTGGAGCTACCAGTACGAAAACGGCGCAAGGACTCATACTCTCCCGAATCGAACCTCTCCTCAGGAGTTCCTCAACTTGCCTCTGCAACTCTGCATACTCAGTGGGGTTGAGCCATAATAGGACAGGTTGGACAAAGTGGACCCTGGAATAAGATCTATTGTGTGCTGGATGTCACGCATCAGAGGTAAACTATCCGGTAAATCCTCTGGAAATACATCGTGGAACTCTTGAAGGACAGCGGTAACCTCTGGTGGATGCTCACTCGGGGTCTCCTCGTCTACAGTTTCCCTAATGACTAAAACATAGATCGGGTCACTTTCAACACACTCACGCTCAAACTCCCTCGCATTGATCAAATTGTAGGGTCGTAGATGAAGACTCTCCAATGATAGAAACCCTATGCGTAAAACTGCTACTTGAATGAGTCGAGCAGCAAGAGTGTTTGACTGGACCATGCTGGATGTAACTGGGGTGTTAGATGAAGCACCAAAAGTAGCAGAAGCACTAGGAGGAGAAGTGTTAAACTGAGTGGACTCATATTGAGCAGATACTTGTGGCCGGGAGCGGTGCAAAGTGATGTGGCGAGTGCCAAACTAAAATACACAGGTGTTGGATCGACCATAAAGAACGGCGTCCAAATCATAAATCTATAGCATGCTTAAGATAATGCTCTCAACCTCCATAGGCAAAACATCACACCAGATAAGGTCCTCTTAAGGAGGAAAATAAAAAGGGACCAGACATCTCGTCCGAATCGGAATGGACATCGAGTCCACCCAGGACACACGATACGGACTCAGATGCTCCACAAGGGTCAAGCCAAGGCATGCAACTGTACTCGTTGAGATTGCATTGATGCAACTCCCACTATCAATGATCAGCTTACAAACTCACCTTGGGCTGGGCCAAAATGCAACGGACCACGCTTAACCTACCTCCTTCTGGAAGGTCCATGATATCCTCCACACGGTGGTACTCTCTTTGAATACAACCAACTACATGAACATATGTCTGAAACTCATTGGCCATATCCTCACCTAATAGGGGCTCTTCGGACTCAGTGCCATCCAAGGTCAAGGCACGGGTAGGAAAGTGAGATACGTAATGGCCATACCCATGGTATCAGAAGCATTAAGTACGCGGACTAGTAATGGTAGACTCTCCAGACAAAGGAGCCTTTCCTTAATCCTCCCGTCGGAATGGTGGGGTTGCTGCCTGGGGGCGAGCGAGAGGGATAGGAAGTGGTAACGGCTGCTCCCAAACAGGAAAACGGGGTTTGAGAGCAGAAACCTCATGACGAGCTGGATCCCATGGTCTAACCATAGGTGTGGGTTGGCAGGTGCACCTCGAGGGTCAGGAAGGTGTTAGAAAGGAGGCCTCGGGTGCTGGAAGGGCTCACTCTCAATCTCTAACTGCTCGGCCTCTAGCGCCACCTGATAGGCACTCTAATGTAGACACATCCCTCCTGAACAACTCGCTTGGTAAGCTGGATGTAAACCCTTCCAAAAGCGTAAGGTCATCGCACTCTCCTCACTAACACCACATCTCAAAAGATAAGTATCAAACTCAAAGATGTACTCAACCACAATACGGTTCCCTTGGGTGAGGTTCTGCCACTTATCGATAAGATGATGACGATATGTGGCAGGTAAGTACTTCTCATCAAGTTTCACCTTCTTCTCATCCCATGTCTCTACGGGCTTATGATATCATTGCTTAAGAAGGGCTTCCACATTAGACCAAAAGGTCTTCAGTTCGGCCCAGCAGTCTCATTTTGGCAAATCGGACCCATCAACTATCAGACATCTCGTACCAATCAAAGTAATAATCCATACCAGTCTCCCAATCCATATAGACCTGAAGATCCAGAGATATGTCAAAGATAGGTAAATCCACCTTCACATTTTTTTTTTTTAGATGACAAGGGCAACCCGGTTGCCCAGTAAACCACGGGGAAGCTAATATCGTGCAGGGGGTTAAGGCACGGCTTCCCTGTTCAACCCACGGGGGTAGAGAGGATCGAACATACGAGTTGTTGGAATGGCTACCAACCGAAGCTGGGGTTTACCACTCTGCTACCCCCCCCCCCTCACCCCACCTTCGTATTCTTGATGGCCTGATAATCTAAATCCTCATGATCACGATAGGGTCTACGCTCGTACTCATAGTCTCGGGCACGCCTAAAATCAGGGCGGAGACCTCTCTGTATAGACGGAACTCTTCGAAATCCATCATCAACTACCTCAAACGGATTGTCCTCATAACCTGGGTGGCGACCCCTCCTATCATCATATCAAGTGCCACGAACGGCTGGGGGAGGTGGGAGTGGCTGATGCTCAACAATCCTCACGAATCTCAAATGGGCTAAACAAAATATTTAGGGACTCCTCTAACAATAAGCTACACATCCGACAAGCTTCATTGAGTTTCTAGCCACAATGAAGCCAGAACGACTCTCCAATGGCTGTAGATGTGAACGACTCTCCATGGTAGATGCACTCCATCATGTGTAATGCAGTGGTATGCTGGTGTTGGATTTCCATCAGTGTGGTGGTACCCTCTGGTATGGGCTAAGGTGCTTCCCAATAAAATTAAGGTGTTCCTTTGGAATATTGCATCGTGCAGACTACCTACAGGACAAAGGATTAAGAGACTGCATCTAAAGGGCAACACTAAGTGCTCATTCTGTGATGCTCTTCTGGAGGATCAGAACCATTTATTCTTTGATTGTGGTATTGTTAGTGTTCTCTGGAAGGTTTTATGTAGAGTGTTTGGCATCAGATGGGTGGAACATGATTCAGTTTTAGAGCTAATCAGATGGTGGGATCATGAGTGCCCCTTTCCATCACACCAAAAATTATGGTATCCTTTTTGCCCTGCCCTATTGTGGGCCATCTGGTGTGAAAGGCACAGGTAAATTCAGTGATCAGTTCAGCAGTATAGGTGTTCTATTGAAAAGTGTAATCAGATGGGTTGAAGAGTGGGGCAGAGCGGAAGATCTTCCCAATGATAATGGCCAGACTATTCTAGTTAGGGCTACTCTTTGGATAAATATGTTCTCCTGATCTCCTCAGTGTATCCTGTTTTATTTCCTTGATAAAACAGGCATTTTCTTGTTATTTTCTGGGGCCTTAATGTGGGAGTCTGTTCTCTATATAGGCTTTTTATGTTTTCTCTGTATCTTTTATTCGTCTTAATGGAATTGTGACTTTTTGTCACCTTCCCAAAAAAAACCATGCCTCACGTCAACACCAATTCTCCATGAACGTGGGTAGAGCATCCACCTTCCGGATCCACACGCTGGAGCTGATATTGTTCACCCTGCATGTGCTCAGAGGCCATCAACCAGCTACACACGTAGATAGCTCCATTTTGAGAGAGATCGAGGGATCCTAATCTAGTGACAGTTCACAACTACCAAGCAATCCGGTCACCCATCTTGAGGAACTAAAAAGCCTAATTATCATCCAACCTTTGCATGGGAACTTGGTAAGCTTGAGGGAATGAAGTTTCGGCTTGACAAATTCAATGTTTGTTTCAAAACAAATTGCTGGTTATTCCAAAAGAAGTGGAATTAGAAAAGGTTGTCATTTAGTCCCTCGTCACCGTCCCAGTGCAGGATGTTTATTTAAATCAGATTCAGCTATATGCCGTTGCACGAAACACTTGTAATGCCCACCAATACGATCATGAGAGTGCAGTACCTAGAGAGGTTTCTAAATGAATGTAAATTACAGAGAAAACAAACTTCTCCATGATAAGCAAATCAAAGTCAGCATAAACAGGTAAAGTGCATGATACGGAACTACATAGACATCATTGTTGCTAGTCCACATCCAATTTTGTTACTGAACAAAGTAAAATTCAAACAGCCTAGCAGTGAGACTATGAAGAAGGAGAATAAGGTTTGCCGCAGATCCAAGAAAGCAATTTGTGCACATGATATTTTGGATAAAGACAAACAAGAAAATTAATGGAAATTTTTCAGTCCCTAGAATCTGTAAAGAAAGGCACCTCAACAAAGCTTTTATAAACAGCAGGATATACGCGATGCACATCTGGATGTCCCTCATCAAGCTGAAGCTCCTTCGCAATTATCTCAGTACCATAATGCTGCATGTAGAAATTCATATAGGTTGATCAGAATATGCGGTAGATAGTTTAAGGAGCTATAATATGAAATAGATGAAGATATGGCAACCAAATGATCAACATATGAAAGCAAGCAAGTCAAGCAAGGATATCCAAATCAAAATTATACGACGAAGATCAGGTTCATGTGACAGCAAATCCTATTTTCCAAATGTTTGCTTTTTAACTAAAATATTCTAATAATTGTCCCATTAGACATGAATTGGCCAAATTGTCAAGTTGTTTCAATGGAGTTCACATGTTCTTGATGTGGTTTGGATGTTTCTGGCTTTTGGGCAAGTCTGTCATTGGAAGCTTGAAAAATGGACACAGATTGGATTCAATTCAAACAAATGGGTGTTAGTTGGGTGTTGGGGAAAGAATACATACATACTTTTTTTTAATGTGGATAGTACCATTTAAAAGGAGGCAGTGGTTCGCCCTCACGAAGAGGTAGGAGGCGTAGGCGGCAGAAAGGGTGCAACATGAGGACTTCCCAGAATACGTACATACATACATATGGGGAAGGATCACAATGAGATGTGGGGCTGTTGAACACATTTTTATGAAGAAAAAAGAAGAGAGAAAGGATAGGGGGCATGTGAATAAAAAGAGGAAAAGAGAGGGCAAAGAAACAAAAAAAAAAAAAGAGGAGAAGAGTGAGGGAGGAGCCACCGGTGGCTCCCCCCCTACCGGTGGGGGGGGTGCCACTGGTGGCAACCACTGGTAGGGGGTGCTACCGGTCGCACCCCCCACCGGTAGGGGGTGCCCACGGTGGGGTGCCACTGCACCCCCTTCCTCTCTCTTTTCTCACCTCTCTCTCTCTCTCCCTCTTCTATCCCCTATAAATACCCCCTAGAGGGGCTGCCACAGGGGGGTTCTTTTGGGAGAGATCTCGACAAAGCACCGCCGCCTTGTTTGGTGAAGAATCAACATATTGAAGCACCGACCAAGCTTCGCTCATCAACACCTTAAGGACTCTTCGTACGTGAAATACAAGAGACTAGAAAATTCCTTGATTTAATAATATTGTAATCAAATTAATAAAATTTATTGGTTCATTTTTTTTGGTGAAACGACCATTATATTTATGGTTCGCTCTTACTGGTAGAGTGGCCAAATACCTTATGGTTCATTCTCTTTGATAGAATGACCAATGTTATGTAATGTGGTCTATTAAAAAAGGGACATTGAAATAAGCTTTGCCCATATTTTATGATCTTATTTTTAAATTTATTGAATGATATGCGGTTGCTCCATATTGGTTGGAGAGCCCTTAAGGATTCCTGAGGGATTGTTCTTAGTTATGTGGTGGCCGCTATGCTCCATTAACTAAGTCCATTCCTTGTTCATCTCTTTTGGGTAAGACATATAAAAAGAGGAGAAATGCTACTCGATTTTTGTCTCAATGGTTTCATCAAGATCTCTCAAGGATATTTAAAGGACACTATTCAAATCTGTTAGTATCCTTAAAGGGGTTTTAATGAGGATCTTGTCCAAAGGCATATCCTCTTAATATCTCTTAAAGATCATAGTTTCACGCATCCTTGTATGAACTTAAAACCCTCTAAATATCTTTTAAGGCCTCTAAAGGGTTTATGGTTAACAAATGACCATTCAAGTCATGACTTTTGTGCATGGTATGATATGATGTCTAATTCCCTTTTATATGTGTCATCTTAAAGAGCCTTGATGGACAGTTAATCAATGGTTGCCAATCGGTGATTGGCGTAATTAACATTTATCGAGATCAGTGGGAAAAGGTCAAATTCATAGATCCATTTGTCTGATCCAAAACTCTAGACTCCTTGAAGACTAATCCTAAGTTCTCAAAGTCTACACTTTAAATAAGAAGCAATCTTTCCAAAAATCACCGAACTTCCAAAATCACAAAGATCTTTAAATCTCTCTTTTTAAATGAAAGAAAAGAAATTTTAAGTCTCACAAATGGCACGCCCAGTGAGACCTCTCCTTCCTTCATCTCTCCATCCAATAACGCCCTCGCTATGACATCACTAATACTGGCCTCTTTTATGCAAGTGCGAGGAATTCCAAAAGAAACAAAAGAAACATCAAAATGGCTGCCAATGTGACGTACGGCCCTCTCGTGATTGCCACTCCCACTCAGTACGGGTACCTCACCATGCCAAAGTGTTTTGGCAACTTCCCAGCTGTCATCGGATCCCCTTATTTCTTAGGGGTCGTTACTGCACCAAAGTCCGCTCCGAAAGTCAAGAAGATGCAGCGCACTTCTCGCGCCCGAAGAACCATACCAACGGCGGACCCAGGTGGATCTTTGCTATAAACATTGTGCACGTCTCACCTGCTTCTTTTTTCAACAGGAGGCAAGGGAAAAAGGCTCCGGCCGCAAGCCCGTCAAACACGGGAAAGTCAATATTAGTGGGTAATCTCTGCATTCGTTTAGATAGTGGAAAACCCATAACCCCAAAGATCCACCACATCCCATCGGTTCCCATCCAGAGTCAATTCATAATGCTCCTGAAGGTCTGCCAAGACAAGGCAGCTTTCAAGAAGAAGCAGAGGACATCAAAAGCTCCTTTTCAGTGGGAGCAAAGGCATCAACTCCGAGCTCCTATCCAGTAGGAGCAAAGGACTAAAATCAAAACAAGAATGCCTCAGAAAGGGGGCAATCATATAGAGGACAGGAACCTCCGCCTTAAGCAAATATGGCTGATTAAAAAGGAAGCCCACAAAATTCGTCAGGCTAGGGCCGCCCTAGTAGAGCAACAACTTCAAGATCTCGTGAAGCTATGAACCAAGTTGTCATTCCAAATACTCGACCTCACTCCCCACAAGGCTAAAAGAGGAAAGGGACCTACAAGGCCAAAAAACAACCACCACCTATCCAGTAGAGTACTTTGGTCTTCGAAAGATTAGGGGCACTTCCTCCACAAATGCAGAAGAGGAGAAGAGTCACGCAGGTGACCGCGAATGGCATTAAAGTTTACACTTGTTATGCCTCTAGCACCAGTAACAGACAACCCTCGTTGCCTAAAGACCCAATCGAAATCGCCAACTTGGCTCAATGGGATGGGCCTCTAACACGCCAGATCGAGTAGGCTCGACAATGGCTAAATCAGAGGAATGTGGGGACAGAGCAGCGACCCTAGAATGGCGGCGCCATCGCCTTAAAAGGAGAAAGTGAAGACAGGTTGAATGCACATGATCCGGGCCGCAACCAAGAGCAAGCACACCGAGCCCAGCCTCAGAATGCAGAAGAAATGAGGTTAGAGAATCAACAACTCAAGACCCTTCTATTGGGTCTTATGCAGAAATTGAAGGAACAAGAGAGAGTTACACAAATGAATGGGCCTCCTCCAAGGGCAGTTCCTATCCTGACAATGATACGGCCTCAAGTCCCCGGAGTCAACTTTACCCCTAATGAGGTGCTCGAAAATCAGGGAGAAGAGTCAAACCATCATGCCCAACAATCTCATGCGTCCAGGGAAGATGCCGCAGTTTCTCAGAAGCACCTGATCGAGCAGATCGTGGAGGCCAAAATTGCTGAGCAAGGTGATGGAATAAGCACTTTTAACATATACAAAGTGCCATTCCCAATCCATCACCTATGCAAGAAGCTACCTCCAAATTATACTAAACGCCCCAAATTTACAAGGTATGATGGGGAGGGCCTCGTCCAAGAGCATATCGCCCACTATATGAGCGACTTGGGAGAGTTAGCCACTAAAGAAGTATATCTCTTGAGGTTCTTCTCAACCTCACTTACAGGCACAGCCTTTCAGTGATATGCCAAACTAAAGCCCAATTCCATTAACAATTGAGAAGAAATGTAGAGAAAATTTTTAGATCGCTTCAAAGTGTCAGAATGGGAGGTTACTATTACTGACTTAGTGGCATTGAAGCAGGGCAAGAATGAATCTGCCAATGACTACATAAAGAAATGGCGGAATCTCAGCATGAAATGTGATAATCTATTAGTCCTTGAAGGTGCAATGAAGCTATGTAAAATGGGCTTAAGGCCCGAAATCAATGAGAAGTTGATCGGAGCAAACGTCGGAAACTTTGATCAACTGAACAACATTGTCACAGAGATTGAAATGTTCTTTGCCGACAACCCCATTGTTTCTTTTAACAAGGGGAAGACTTCAAGAGAGCAGCTCGTCACAAAAGAAGTTAACGCCGTTGATTTTGCACCACTGGTGGAGAAGCTAGAGGGCAAAATCAGTATGAATGCATCCACTTCAAATGCAAAGGGGACTGGGAAAGGGTCATCCTCCTCCCTTAATGAGAAGATGAAGAGGTCGTACTCCTTCACAAGAGAACACACAAGAAAGTTGTTTGACACATGTGTTCGAGCAGCCCTCATAGCTCTCCCAGAACCAAAGAGGACAACAGAAGTGGGTAAGACCAAAGAATCCAACTACTGCTTATATCACCGCATGTTGGGGCATGTGGTGGAAGACTGTTATTTATACAAGGATGAGATTAAAAAGCTCATCCAAGAAAGGGCTATTGAAATGAGTAAATATTTGATAAACCCACTCTAGCCACACCAGAAGCCAAGGCAGAAATTTGCTGCGAGTGTCATTCACATGAGTGAATGAGCGAGGGGTCGTCATGCGCTGACCCAGAAGAAGAATACATGAATTCCTCCTCAGAGCGGGAAGAAACACCTACATATACTCTAGCAACTCCCCTTCCGGAAAGGTCCATTCAAGCAGCATTGGAGGAAGTTCAGATTAGCTTGGGTCACTTTCCTAACAGTAGGCAGAACTTACCAAGATGGTGCAGGGTCTCTCAAGGCAGCTGGCAGAAGTCCTTGCTAAGAAGAGGAGAATTGGGTCCCCGTCTCTAGAAGAGAGAAGGTCTGAGTACCGTCGTCCCCGAATGAAGGACAACAAGCGACTCATAGATCTAAATGAGATGCCCAAAGTGAAGCGCATGAAACAGATGACTCTTAGAAGAAGAGGTTATGGTGATTATGAAAAGAACCATATAAACATTAATGCAGTAGGCAAAAGCCCTGAGAGAAGGCGGGTCGCCAATAAGGAAGAAACAGGGATAAGCTCTGAGGGTTTTGACTTCCTAGAAGAGAAACTCAGCAAATCCTACTCCTTTCCGAAAGAAAAGACTTGTGAGCTCTTTGGGCTATGTATGAGCAAGAGGGCGATTGTCCTAGCAAGACCAAGGAAGAAGAAAGAGATGCATCGGACCGATGTGCCCTACTACTGTCTGTATCATCATTTATTCAGCCATCCGATCGAACAATGCTTTGCATTCAAAGATGAGGTTGAGATTTGAGAAACTGATCCAAGAAGGAAACATCAACATGGGCAAGTATCTGGTGAAGCCCCCTCAAGCCCATAAGCGAGACAGAATCACCTATGCGGTAAATATATTGCACAAGAACCATAAAGACAAAAGCTTTGTGAAAATCTCCACTCATGAAATGTTGAAGCCTCAATATTAAGAAGTGCCTCCTTACTAATATGGAGGGGTATTCTTAAATAGGCCGCCCACTCCACGAGCCAAGGCAACCATTAACACCCTTGAGGCGATTGTCAGGGATATGGAAAGACGAAAGCTACAATGGCAACAAATAGCGTCAGAAGAAGGAAAGGCAAAAACAAGCTCCTTAAAGAAAGACAAAGAGAAGATGTTTGGCGAATATCAAATATTGCATGATACGGTGGTAGAGTAAGCTATCAAGACCACCTTCGGCCGCAATCAACCAGAGTAATAGTGGACCCAAGTCCAAAAGAAGATGTCGGCCCAGACTCATGTACCGGAAGTAGAGGTTAAAAAGGGAAAAGCGGTCGTTAGGACTGCCCCACATCCAAAAATGTCAGCTCAATCTCGCCTATCAGGGAGGCGGCCAAGAAATAGAAACAAGAAAAGAACAAGAAGAAGAATGAAAAGAGAAAATTGAAGAAAAAATAAACCTTGGCTAATGCCTCAATTATGCAGGAAGAAGAAATAACACCTCTACAGAGGTTGCAAAAGATCATTAATGAGCTGGAAGATTATCAGTCACAGAAGCCCACAAAAGATCTTCCTTTAGACACATATATGCTATGGGAGGAATTTGAAAGAGGCTCAATTGAAGGCTTGGTTGCCGGAGCTCCAAGGGCGCATGCAAAAGGTCGAAGAAGACAGATTCTCCATAACAGATGACGTCAGTGTCTTCTGGGTCGAAGGACCTAACAATGGAAAAACTGGAACGGCAATTCCAGTCATTCTCTTGCAACATGGATTCAATACGATTTTAAATTGGAGAAAGTGTTTTAGGTGACGAGATAAGATGCATCTCGCCTAAATCTCGCAAACCTTTGGCAACCTACCAAAGAAGAAATGAATAGCAAAGTAGAAGAAGTGGTCGAGGCTGAGGATGTGATAACGGTCGCGGCGGGGGCAGAAGCGCAGCGAATCAAAGGGTGACCTACTTAAAGGGAGAGGCACCTAAGCCAGTACCAGAAGTCAAGGGAAATATTTACTTTTATCCCTAATCTGATGAGGAAGACCATTCCCAACTGTCAGAAAAAGAGAATCCTTTAACAAATCTCAAAGTAGGTACTTCAACCCAGCCCAACTCCATAGGAGATGCAGATGACCTAGCTAACTTATTCGGGAAGGTTTGAAGGTTGACTCCGAAGCGAAGGAGGTTGTACCAGAAGAAACCCTAGAGGAGTCCAAGCAACAAAAGGCACTCAAAGAGACCCTCAAGAGCATAGCTGAAATAATGCCAGCCACTGACAAAGCCCGCGCAAGAGCCGACAAGAAAGTCTTAAAAAATATGAAGCGAATGCCGATAGGCCTGAGCATCTGGAAGGTGATCACCCTGAGCAAAGAATCAAGGGAGTCATTGATTGTTGTCCTCCAAAATTCTGAAGCATAGGAGGTCTATATGGCCGAAATTAGAGCTTAGGTGTATGAGGTGTACGAGGCTACAGTGACCTTCACCGAAGAAGAGTTGCCTTCACCCTGTCATAATAAGCCGTTGTACATGCGAGGTAAAATCAATGGTCTAGAAGTGGATATGATCTTGATAGATTTACGGTCAGCAGTTAACATCATGCCCTTCAAACTTTTCAAGCCATGTATCTTACCCCCTACATGAAAAAGGTGCAAAGGGTAACAATCTCTGGCTTCAATTAAGATGCAGAAGAAGCTCTAGGATGCGTAGATGTGTAGCTAACCTTAGATGATCGGGTGACCCACGTCTTGTTCCTAATTGTGGACTCGAACACTTATTTCAAGATGCTTCTAAGGAGGCCTTGGCTGCACAAAAATTGGGTTGTGCCCTCCACCCTACATCAGTGCATTAAATACACAAGGATGGCGAACAAACCGAATCTTTGCAGATTTGGAGCCGTTCAAAGCTTATGACTGCCACCATGCTGATGCGCAGTTGTATTTTGATAAAGTAGTGGACTTAGCTACCGGAGAGAGCCACCGCAAAAGGAAGTAGGTAATAGAAGAGCCTTCCGATGAAGAAAAAGGCATAACCATCAATAGCAAAGGCTGCAAAATTCAGGCAGAAGATGAAACCTACTAAATCCGAGAGACCTGTCATCAACCTAGAAGCAAACACCATCAGTAGGGAGGTCGATGCCAGTGTACATCTTCCCTTCAATCTCATGAAGTTGGTATCCCAAAGAGATTCACACAGTCAAAGAACTGAAGACGTTCATTGTGCCCCACAAAGACAACCGGTGGATTGTCTTTTACAAAAGAGATTTGGCGCCTAGAAGTTCCTCGAAAGATGACTTCGGATTGAAAGTCCCTCGACAGGAAGTCGAAGAGGAAATTCCTGAGCTAGATGATATGCCCCAATACATCAAGGAGATGTGCCGACATCAGAAGATTCCAGAAAAGCAAAGTACGGCTAGGAACCGACTCTTTCAAGAAGTGTGGTACCCAGTTGAAGTGAGGGGGAAACCTCCCTTCTCTCAAGGAGATCGGAGGGGCCTAGGCTTCGATGGCGACGTGGGCCTTCTGCTTATTATGCAGTCCATATGGTGAGCTTGCAGCCACATGAAGCTGAAGGGCAAACCTCATAATGAAATTTGATAGCCTAGGGGATGAAGAGGAGGAAATTATGTTTCCCCCGAAGTCAACCACGGTGGACCCAAGCCTTGCTCGTGGACAGGAGTCCTCTCTAGAAAGACCTCCTCAAGCCTCGATAGAACAGTTTGAGGCCGACGTAGAAAAAGGAAGAAATCCCATTTACTCTCTAAAAGAGTCCCAACAAATAAAATCAAATAGCCTACTCGGAAGAGGAGCCCACTTGGCATGAAGTTTATGTGGCCTACACTGATGAAGAAGAAGATTTCATCGATCTCTGACCAGCCCCTCAGGAGATGGAAGACGGAGGATAAACTACTGTTCATGAATTGATTGAAGTCAATCTGGGCGGTCCAAGAAGATCATCGTCCAATCTTCATCAACGCCCTCCTAAAAGAAGATGAAAGACGAGCATAGACAAAACTCCTAAAGTTTAAAGACTGTTTCGCCTGTAACTACAAGGAGATGCCCGGCCTGGATCCTTCCATGGCAGAACATGAACTATCCATAATACCTGTCGCTAAGCCTGTGACGCAGCCCCAAAGACGAATGCATCCAGAATTGAAGATGAAGGTAAATGTCGAGGTCGACAAGATGCAAGACGTTGACTTTATTGAAGAATGCATGTACCAGGTGTGGCTGGCCAATACTGTGCCAGTAAAGAAGAAAAATTGTCAAGTTCGAGTGTACATTACCTTTCGGGACTTGAACAAAGCATGCCTCAAGGATGACTTCCCACTACCGATTACGAAAACAATGGTAGATGTGACCACAGGTTTCGAAGCACTATCCTTCATGGACGGCTCCTCGAGCTATAATCAAATTAGAATAGCCATCAAAGACAAGAATTTCACGGCCTTCAGAACCCCCAAGAGAATCTTCAACTATAAGAGAATTCCCTTCATGTTCAAAAATGCTGGCGCTACTTATCAGAGGGCTATGACAAAGATATTTGATGAAATGCTCCATGACCTAGTCGAATGTTATATAGACGACCTAATTATAAAGTCTGAAAGAAGGAAGGCAACCTAGTAGATCTGCAGAGAGTATTTGAAAGGTTGTGGCAGTATCAACTGAAGATGAACCTTATGAAATGCGCCTTTGGTGTGTTCAGTAGCAAATTCCTTGTTTCGTGGTCAGATACCGAAAGATAGAAATTGATCCAGATAAGAATAAAGCCATCAGGGAATTACCTTCTCTCAAGAATCTGACTAAGCTTAGATCTCTGCAAGGAAGGTTAGCATGCATTAGAAGGTTTATCTCCAACCTATCTGGAAGGTGCCAACCCTTTTCAAAGCTAACAAAGAAAGGGGCTCCCTTCATATGGGACGAGAAGTGCCAACACGCCTTCAACAAAATCCTAGAGTATCTCCTCAAGCCTCCACTGTTGGGGGCACCTATAAAAGGCCGACCGTTGATCCTCTACATCGCGCCCCTAGATGCTTCCCTAGGGGCATTACTGGCACAAGAAAATGAAGATGGCAAGGAGCAGCCATTGTATTATCTCAGTAGGACGCTGGTAGGTCTTGAGCACCGCCACTCTCCTATGGAAAAAATGTGCTTGGCATTGGCACTCACTGTCAAGAAGCTGAGGCATTACTTGCTTGCGCACAAAGTCCAACTCATATCGCGGTTTCACCCGCTAAAGTTCTTGCTTCAGCAACCTATACTTTCAGGAAGACAGGGGAAGTGGGCTTTACTCCTCATGGAGTTTAACATCACATTTCTACACAGAAGGTAATAAAGGGATAAGGCATGGCCGAATTTCTAGCAGCTCACCCAATTCCCGAAGACTCTCATCTGAACAGTAACTTGCCATATGAGGAGGTGTTGCCGACACAAGAAACATAGGAAGTGCAATATGCTTAAATCAAAGTTTGGCAGTTATATTTCGATGGAGCGTCGAGAATTGTCATCATGCCTTACAGCACATCAACAACCCGAGCTGGAGAGGGTCTTGCCTTTGTTACTCTTAAAGGCGGTGTGCTACATCATTCGTGTGCACTCATGGAACCCTTGACAAACAATGAAACAGAATATGAAACTCTAATAAGTGGGACTGGAAGCTGCCCTGTAAATTGGTGTCCGGTGCATCCAAGTATAAGAAAACTCCCTCCTTGTCATAAGGCAAGTCCTTGGGATCTTCAAAGTCAGAAAGACATAATTGATAACCTATCATGCTACTGTTGTAAAGTTAAACGAAAAGTTCTATACTTTTGAGATAGAGTATGTTAAAAATGGGTAAAATGCTCAGGCTAATGTCCTCACCAAATTAGCCACTGCTCTAAAGTTGCCACCAATAGGCGAAGCCGAAATCCGTGTAAAAGATAAAAGACTTTCTCAAGCTCTTTGAATGAAGTAGATGGCCTAACGGTGTTCAAAGTCAATGTTGTTGAAGAAGCCGCAGAAGAAAAAGAGGATTGGCGGACTCCGATAGTCAAAATCAAGGAGGGTTGGCTCCCGAATGATAAAGCTGAACGGATTCAACTACTATGCAAGGCAGCGTCCTATAGGCTGATTGATGGAGTCCTATACCAGTTGGTCTTTGAAAACAAGAATGTGGTCCTTTTGAGGTGCCTTTCACCAAAGGAGGCCCAAAAGATAATGAAAGAAGTCCATTCTGAAGTTTGTAAGGCACATCAGTCTGGTCCGAAAATGAAAATTAACATTAAGGCCAAGGCTTCTTTTCACCTACAATGTTCGCATACTGTGAGAAAGTGGCAAAAAGTTCCCCCAATGCCAAACCTTCGAGTCAATTCCTAGGAGACCTCCCAATCAACTACAACCTACAATCCCTACATGGCCATTTGCGCATTGCGGCACAAATGTGCTAGGCCCACTCAAGCGTTCCTCACGAGGGTATAAGTATATCGTGGTTGTAACATAATACTTTATATGATGGACAGAAGTCGTCCCTCTGAAGGAAGTCACGGGTGAAGTCGTATCGCATTTTGCATCCGTCACAACATCATATAGAGATTCGGAACGCCTAGCTAGATCACATCAGACAATGGCATCCCGTTCAAGAATCAAACAATTTACAAGATGGCGGCCAAATTCCACATTGAGTGGAATGCATCTTCAATCTACTACCTCAGGCCAATGGCATGGCTGAAGCCTTCAATAAGACACTTTGCAAGCTGCTGGTGAAAAACAGTGAAAGACGAAACTGAGATCGGGATGAAAAGGTACATGAAGCATTATGGGCCTATCGTACGGTCTACAAAACACCAACTGGGTGTTCTCCATACTCCCTGGTCTATGGGGCGGAATCCATTGTCCCCGTTGACATTGAGCTCTCATCCTATCGGGTGGCCTTGTACTGCGATTTGCAAGAAGGCGACATGAGTAAAGTTCAAAGGCGATATAAAGAGTTATCTGACCTCGAAAGCGAAAGATTGACGGCTTATCAATGCCTATAAGTTTATCAAGTCAGAATGCCACGGGCCTTCGACAAGCTGGTGAAAGAAAGGACTTTTAAAAAAGGAGACCTGGTGATGGTGAAACAAAAAGATATCATGGCATCCCGTCCCGAGAATAAATTCAAGCCAAACTGGATAGGGCATTTTATAGTTAGTAAAGTCTACCCTATAAGTTGGTAGATGAGCAAGGGAATCTGGCCTTTCCTCCGTTGAACGGGTGACATATGAAGCTGTATCATGCTCCGGAGCATGAATATGTCCAGAATCGCCGTTAAGAGCAATGGATTCAAAAAACAAGGGAGGGGGTGGTTTAAAAACGAGGAGCCCCAACGGACTTAGTCGGCTCTGTCCTCAAAATAAACAGACTAAGGGCAAAAAGGTCATAAACACGGCTGAGGTTAAAACCCGTAAAGGCACCTCAGGCAAAAATGGAAAACCCTGCTGTGGGGGCGCACAGGCAAAAATAAGAAGGGGCTTACTTTAACAAAAACTTGAAAGGCGCTAAGGTCAGTTGAAAAAGAAAATCGAACATATCGGGATATAACAAAAAGGGGATGCTCGAAAAAAAAACATACCCCAGTGGGGGGAAAGCTCTCTCAGCCTACTTCGGGTAGATATCGAGTTTTCCCACATCTTTACCTAGAGAGGATGCCAAAGTCGTCAATGACAAGAAAACCTTTAGTTCACTCCACAATTGACAGGGTGACATTCAATAAAGGGTCACGACCGAGACGACGATGATGACGTCCTCCCGACTCGATAAAGAAGTAAAAAATCCAATCTTCACCTCAGATAGATTCAAAAGATTCTTCCACGCAAAATCACTTGTCCCTCCCAGGAAATCCCAGTCACCAATTTCCCAAAACCCAAAGCTTCCAAAAGTTTCCAGCCCAGGGTGCCGTTGTATCCCAAAACCTAAAGTTTTCCAAAAGGTTTCTGGCCCAGGGAGTCGTTGTATCCTAAAACCCAAAGTTTTCAAAAAAGTCTCCGGCCCAGAGAGCCGATGTATCCCAAAACCTATAGTTTTCCAAAAAAATCTCCGGCCCAGGGAGCCGTTGTATCCCAAAACTCAAAAAAATCTCAAAATTTCTGGCTCAAGAAATGTTGTATCGCAAAATCTAAAGTTTTTTTCAAAAGTCGTCGCCCAGGGTACTGTTGCATCCTACAACCCAAAGCTTCCCAAAGTTTCCGACCCAGGGAGCCGTTGTATCCCAAAGTCTAAAATTTTCCAAAGTTTCCAACCCGGGGAGCCGTTGTATCCCAAAACCCAAAGCTTTACAAAGTTTTTGACCCGGGGAACCATTGTATCCATAAAGACTTACAAATCAAAAACGTCTTATCCCACTAGAAAATTTTCCATAAGCAAAACCCAAAGTTCATGGCTACTTGGAGCCTTTATCCCCTTGAAGTACACAAAGTTCATGGCTACTTAGAGCCTTTATCCCCTTGAAGAATCCAAAGTTCATGACTACTTAGAGCCTTTATCCCCTTGAAGAATCCAAAGTTCATGACTACTTAGAGCCTTTATCCCCTTGAAGAATCCAAAGTTCATGACTACTCAGAACTGTTATCATCTTGATAACCCAAAGTTCATGGCTTGGAGCCTTTATCCCCTTAGAAAATCCAAAAGTCCATTGCGTTACCTAGAACTTTCACTTTCTGGAAAAATCTTGAAATCCTCCGCCCCATCAAAAAAGTCTCACCAAAAAAAAATATTGGCTCAGGGATTGTGTCCTAAAGCCTCACAAATCCAAAATTCCTAGTCCCACCGCAATCCTAGGTCCCACCACCTTGGCCACAATTCCCTACCGAACAAAATTGAAAACTCTACCCAAATCTGGCCCACATGAAGCCGTAATTCCCTACTGAAACAAAAAAGAAAAGGGAACTTAAAATTGAGGTGCTCCGACGTACTTAACTATTTCCTCTCATAAAGGAACAGTTATTGTGTAAAAGGTCACAAAATCTGCCTAAGGTGAAAACCCGAACGGGCACCTTAGGCAAACATGGATAACCCCACTGCATGAAAACCTGAAAGGACGTACATGTAAAAATAAGAGGGGGCTAATGCTGGTGAAAACCTGAAAGGACGCTAGAGTTTTTTTTTTTTTTTTAAAGATGAATAATCACACAACAATGGAATGCTTTGAAATCAATGTTTCACTAGTAGATAGATGTGTTGCCTGAGACAGGCTCTTGGAGCAACCAAGTTACAAATAGGCACGCTATCCAAGACATGTTCTTAGGATAGCCAAATCACAAAGAGGAGAAATGACATTGTGAGAAGTCAAAAATCAAAATCAACTATGGAAAGGCAGCAATACAATTACAACAAGAACCCGCCAAAGTTTAAATCTCATGAAAACACATGACATCGTGCTTATGAGTTAGGTTGTCATGGGTGCTCTTAGATGCATCTGAGGAGCTGAAGAAGTAACAAAGACAAGCCTCCTGCCTCAGCCATGGCGCAAAAGGGGAAAGAAGTAAGCTACGTGCAAAAGAAAAGAAAGCATCGGGAACAATTTACTACCAAGAGTTTGAGGGGCAAAGAAGTAAAATGAAGGCGTATAGATCATGGCAAAGTTACAAAATTCGACTCATTACAGTCTAAGCTTCGGCCAGTTGGGGTCACTTTCACTATGTGCCCTAAAATGTCAAAAGAGGGATTATTCACACCCAAAGATCTCGCTACGGTTTAAGCTTTGGCCGATTAGGTCACTTTTCACCATGTGCCCTAAAATGCCAAAAGAGGGTTATTCATACCCAAAGGTCGATTTATTACGGACTAAGCTTCGGCCAGTTATGGTCACTTTCACCCTGTACCCTAAAGTGCCAGAAGAGGGTTATCCATACCCAAAGATCGACTTGTTGTAGTCAAAACTCCGGCCAGTCAGGGTCACTTTCACTATGTGCCCTAAAATGCCAGAAGAGGGTTATCCATATCCAAAGATTGACTTGTTGCAGTCAAAGTTTTGGCCAGTTAGGGTCACTTCTACTGTATACCCTAAAATGCTAGCGAAGGGGCGGTCAAATTCAAAGTTCGACTTGTTACAGTCAAAACTTCGGCCAGTTAGGGTCACTATCATCATGTGCCCTAAAATGCCAGAAAAGGGGTATTCATACCCCCAAATATTTTAAAGTAGGTAAATGTCGAAAGATGATAAAGGACTCAAAACTACAAGCTACGCCTCAGAAACGATAAAACCCCGGAGAGTTGACACCACAAAGAATGGTTTACTCACAAAGTCTCGAGAAGGTTTAGGCAGATTGCGACATCCTCAAGGTGCCCCGACACTCAAGCTAGGGCCTATGAGCCCTCAGTCGAATGCAAGTTGATCACATGCAAGGAAGCCAGCAAGGGACTATGAAGCTAATGCACAGGACACATGCCTCTGCCCCTACTTCTGGCACGTCCCGTGGGGGACGTTTGTTGAACATATTATTATGAAGAAAAAAGAAGAGAGAAAGGATGGGGGGCATGTGAATAAAAAGAGGAAAAGAGAAGGCAAAAGAAACAAAAAAAGAGAAGAAGAGTGAGAGAGGAGCCACCGGCGGCTCCCCCCCCCAGCAACCAGTGGGGAGGTGCGACCGGTGACACCCACCGGTAGGGGGTGCCACCGCACCTCCCACCTCTCTCTTTTCTCACCTCTCTCTCCCTCTTCTATCCCCTATAAATACCCCCTAGCAGGACTGCTGTAGTGGGGTTCTTTTGGGAGAGATCTCGATGAAGCGCCGCCGCTTGTTTGGTGAAGAATCGAGACATTGAAGTGTCGTCGAAGCTTCGTTCATCAACATCTCGAGGACTCTTCGTGCATGTAATACAAGAGACTAGAAAATCCTTTGATTTAATAATGTTATAATCATATAATAAAATTTATTGTTCGTTTCTATTGGTAAAACGGCCATTATACTTATGGTTTGCTCTTATTGGTAGAGTAGCCATCTGTTTAGTGGTTCATTTCTGTTGATGAAATGGCCATAAGATTATTGGTTTGCTCTTATTGGTAGAGTGGCCCAATACCTTATGGTTCATTCTCTTTGATAGAACGACCAATGTTATATAATGTGAACCATTAAAAAACGGACATTGAAATAAGCTTTGCCCACATTTTATGCTCTTATTTTCAAATTTACTGAATGACGGGTGGTTCCTCCATATTGGTTGAAGGGTTGTTAAATTTTACTTAGGGATTGTTCTTAGTTATGTGGTGGGTGTTATTCCCAATTAACTAAGTCCATTCCTTGTTCATCTCTTTCCAATAAAACATATAAAAAAAGGAGAAATGCTGTCCGATTTTTTTCTCAATGGTTTCATCAAGATCTCTCAAGGATATTTAAAAGACACTATTCAAATCCCTTAGTATCCTTTAAGGGGTTCTAATGAGGATCTTGTCTGAAAGCATATCCTCTTAATATCTCTTAAAGATCATAGTTTTATGCATCCTTGTGTGAACTTAAAACCCTCTAAATATCCTTTAGGTCCTTTAAGGCCTCTAAAGAGTTTCTTGTTAACAAATGACCATTAAAGTCATCAGTTCTATGCATGGTGTGATGTGATGTTTAAGTCTCTTTTATATATGTCATCTTAAAGGGCCTTGTTGAGTTGTCAATCGGTGATTGGCGTAATTAATATTGATCGAGGACAGTGGGAAAAAGTCAAATTCATGGATCCACTTATCTTATCCAAAATCCTAGACTCCCTAAGAACTAATCCTAAGTTCTCAAAGTCTATACTTTAAATAAGAAGCAATCTTTCCAAAAATCAACAAACTTCCAAAATCACAAAGATCTTTAAATCTCTCTTTTTAAAAGAAAGAAAAGAAATTCAAGTCTCACAGAGGCACATCTAAGAAAGATGCGCCATCCCTCATTTTTTTAAAAATGAGGCACATTTAAGCATCCCTCCAAATGACCATGTTATCCTTGCAGTTGAGGCAATCAAAAAATACTAAAAAGTTACGTATAAGCAGATATATTACATATGGCAAAAATATGTTAAGCAAAACCTATAGAAAACCAAATTCAATAAACTAAAATAAACACAAGTCCACAAAACCTTTGCAATTTAAGGTTTAAGTCCATAAACAAGTAACTTGAATCGTGAGCAAATAAAATTTTGAATTTAGACCCTTACACCTAAACAATTGCAACATAAACCACAAATTAGTCTTAACTACATCAATCAAATGATAGATTACTCTTGATTAATTGCAAATAATGATGCCCTTAACTTGAAGAACCACGCAAAATATGTGTGTGCAGAAAAAAAAATAAGCGGTTGTAACTTGAGCCCTCAAACTCCACCATGGTCCATGTTGACCTATAAGGGAGTAGAAGGATACTCTGAAAAAAGGTTTAATTATATCATAAACATTTAGACAAACTAGTGTGTTTAGGAGGGGATTAAATTTGATGGTTGTTTATGAGGGTTTTAAGGTTTAAACTAGCCTAAATGAGAGCAAAGGGCAATTTAAATGTTAGGACAGATTTAGGCAAGAGAACCATGGACCAACATTGAGCTTTAATGGGCTAAATTCATGATAAAGACAAACCATAACATGCATTAGAGCCATTTAGGTTTCTTGAAGGATACACCTTAATGGTTATCAATTTGAGAATATGAATAGATGTTTGTATAAGATCATTAGGAATAATCTTTTAAAACCCATTAAATGGTAATCCTTTGATGATTACTAGTTAGGATAACAATATTGGATATATCAAAGTACAATAAGTATCCTTCATGCCATTAACCATTAATGAATCCAGGTTAGTCATGCCCAAGGCCTAACAAAATCTACTAAGGATCCATTTGAGATCCAAGAAGTTAATGGGTTTGGACAAGCCCACTTAAGATCCATTAAGGGATCCATGTTAACTAAGTAGTTCACAAGATCCAATAAGGATCCAAAAGAGATTCATAAAGAAATAATGTTTGGATCCAATATAGATCCAAAAGAGATTCATAAAGAAATAATGTTTGGATCCAATATTCATAAAAAAATAATTTCGGATCCTACACACCAAAGATGATTTCATTATCAATGTCATGAACATACAAGTTTTCAAGAAACCACTCAAGAATGCGAAGAATGCATCAAGAATGTGATTCTTGACCTTAGAAACAAACAATTAGAAATAAACAAAGGGCTAAGAGGGGAGAGTATACCCTTGATCCCTTTAGCCAGACTCTTCAAAAGTGGCTTGAGAAGCTCTTCCAAAAGTCTCCAAGGAGTCCTTCGCAGCAACCCCCTTGCGTAGGTACTTATAGTGAGGAAACGACCCGGTGGAGGTCCAAAAATTGGAGTTGGTGGTACCCACACTAGATCACTCTTCCTTTCCCTCAAAAACTCTTGCTATCTTTTGTTTTTTTTCTTTTGAAATTTTTAATTTCAAACAACTCCTTTCCCTCTCTAGATCAATCCGGTGGTGTATACGAAGGCATCCAGTAGGGGACATGAAAAATAAAGTGAAAGCGAAACACCTCTTTCCATTGGGAACAGACGAAGTTGTCTGGTGGGGTGTTCCCAATGGATCTGGTGGCACCCTCCATTGGATCACTTCCCTAAATCCTTTCCTTCTTTCTCTCATTTCCTTCTTTTATTTTATTTTTCTTTTTTAATGTTTTAACCCCCAACCTATCTAGCACGCCATCAAGGAACTAGTGGGTGGGGATTCCCACTGGAACCCCCCACTAGATTGCTCTCTTATTTGTGACTTACTTTTTTTCTTCTCCCTCTCCTTTTTTAAACCCTTTGATCCGGTGGGTTACCTCTCTCTCTCTCTCTCTCTCTCTCTCTCTCTCTCTCTCTCTCTCTCTCTCTTGTTTTCCCCTGTTGGCCTATTGGTGAGGACACCCGAGCTCTCTCTCTCTCTCTCTCTCTCTCTCTCTCTCTCTCTTGTTTTCCCCTGTTGGCCTATTGGTGAGGACACCCGAGCTATGGTCCGGTTCCGCCCGGACCTCGTCTACCGCCGTCGGAGAGCTCTTCCAGCATCCTTGTGGCTTGGAGACGAGCTAGGGCCTATGTGAGGCATGAGACACCATTACTTGCTTTTATTAGGACCATTTATGGTCCATTATGTATGTTTTTAATTTTCTAGGATTTTAGGTGCGTGGATCATAACGGTAGAGGATGAGAAGCCCATCGGGTAGGAGTTACAGATCTACTCTTTATATGTATGCTATTTTTCAGAAGAGGAGAGGATGAAATTATGGAGAAAAAAAAAAATTTACATGTTTTGTGCAAATCGGCCTCTGCAAGAAAGACCCCCCCTCCCCCAGCTCCGGTGCGACGCCGGAGAACCTCCTGCCGGTGCGACGCCGGCCGGTCCCCTCGTCTACCCCACTTCCTCCTTCTTATCAGAAATCCCTTCCTCCGAACCCCTCACCCTCTCTCCCTTATCTCTGCCGCAACAACCGAAGAAGACAGGTGAGGAGTCGATGGTTTTCCGGCCCGCTGTCGTCGCCGACGCCCGTCGGCCCTTTCGCCACCGCAGCCTCCCTCCACAGCCCGCCATCGTCGCCCGCCGCCCGCTGTCGTCACCCGCCGCAGCCGCTACCGTTGGAGTTGAGACCGTCTCCCATCGCCAAAGTCGTCGTTCCCCACCCCCGTCGCCGTCGTTGACGACGCCGCCAATCACCGACGCCGACGCGTTCGCTGGCGACCCACCCTGGCCTCTGCCGCCTACGCCGCCCGCCACCTACGTGCCCACCTTCCCCTTATGGTTCGGTTAGGGTGAAAGGAGAAGAAGAAAGAAGGAAGAGAAGAAAGGGCACAAGCCCTTGTTAAGTTGGCCTGGTCAAACTGCATTTGACCCGGTCCAACCGAGCCATTGGGCTCAGGTTCGAACCCAAACCCCAAATAGGCTCGAGCCACTTCTTTAAAAGAGCACTTGGGTCCTATTTTGCTACCTGGCTTGACCAGATTTAAAGAAAATTGGTGGTCCAAGCCACATGGTTCGAGCCAAGGTGCAGTCAGGTCCGAGCCAAGGTGCAGTCAGGTCCGAGCCAGGAGTCAACCCAGGTTCGTGCTGGGTGCTGAGTGGTGTAATTGCAGCCGTTAGTGCACCGCCTTCATGTAGAGCTCGTTCGAGCTCCAATTCGCGTGTCGTTCGCGCCGTTGGACTCGTATCGACGAGGCCTATCCAGATCCAAAGTGATGCTGTTGCCAACCTACCTCGTTTTGCTTGCCATTTCTGCACGCATATCGAGGGCTTCAATCGCGCATCCTGAGGCCCACGTAGCCGCCTTGATTTGCGTGCCAACTTCCCGACGCACTGATTTGCAGCAGCCAGTATCTCGACCTGCCTTGTTTTGCGTGCCATTTCTACATGCATACCAAGGGGTCCGATTGCTCATCCTGAGGCCCTCGTCAACCGCCTCGATTTGCGTACCAACATTCCAGAGTGACAATATTGTTGCACACTTATCGAGGCACCCTACCAACGGCCTACGCGCCGCCGTTGACCCGTCACCTGTTGTGTTTACCACCCCGGATCATTTTATTGTCTTTATTGTAGCCTTTTACCTCCATGCGAGGAGTAGGCCATTATTTTACTATATTTGGAGGGTGGTACACAAGCACCGGGTGATCTTCTCCTACGCACCAGTGTGGAGGTACGTGCCAACCCTCTCACCACGATTTGCTTGTCATGTATTTGCTTTTATCTGCCGTCGAATCATAAGATAGGACCTAGCCCGTGATTCATTATCACTATTGGCTGTGAGTGCGTTATATCGATCCCGAGTTCCGACAGAACTTTGGGTAGACTTAATTCATGGACTTGTGATAGTTTCTCAACTATCAAACGGTCCTACGTTTCCTCATCGCGAGAGGGACAACCACTCAGCTACTTCTATTTGCCGGCGTGGTTATCTAACTAAACTATTGTGCGACTAGATGGCATCTATCTATAATTTAATGCTTGTTGTTGATTCCTACCACCGCTAGTGAGTATGTTAGTTGTCCCGCATCACCTGTTCTGCGCATAGGACAGGGGAGCGGCCTGTGTTGTCGTTGTTGCCTACTGTTGACTTGTCCGGCTGATGTTGTTGCTTGGTGTTGCTGCAGTTGCTTCCGTTGCTGTGGTTTCTTGCTGCTGCTATGGTCGCTTGCTGCTGCTGCTGGGACCACTGCTTTGTGGCCGTGCCTGAGGGGGAGAACCCCCCCCCCTTTGGCTTATGTGCAGTCATACTCCCAGAGATAAGGTTTTTCTTGCCCCTTCCTAGATATTTTACTTAGTTTTCATTGGAAAACTAGGGTAGGATTAAAAAGAATGTGAAACACCATTAAAGCTACAAATCTACAAAGCTACAAAATTGCAAATCTGTCCAGAAGTTCCTGAAAATAACAAGTATGTCCATAAAGTTGCAGAAATTGAGAAACTGTCGAGAAATGTGGAAGAATTGCAGACCAACCCCCATAAACTCATGGGAATCAGTAAAATGAGTCCCTGAACCTGTAAAAATATAGAAAAATCCACAAATATTAGAAAACTGCAGAAAAACCCCCTGAACCATAAAAATTGCAGAAAACCCTGAAGCGTAAAAGTACAGGCCCTTGATGCTTAAAATTTTTTTTAAAAAAAAGGAATCTTAACAATTGCAAGAAAGCCCCAAAGACACTAAGAATTGCAAAAGCCCCTTGAACATCAAATCACCAAAATATCCTTCTCGCCTCAAACAACTAAACTCATTTAGAAAAATAATAAAACACACCAGACCTTGATCAATCCTCGGGGTGACCCAAAACTTTTCTAATAGCACGTCAAACATGTAGAAATGTGATTTTAATTTTCTTTAAAGCCATCATTAAATGGCAGTTAATCAAGAGATTTCGTGTAACGGTCCCACTACAGACCTCCGGTAGGTGCACAATGCAAAAACAAAGTAATAAGACGCATTAATGAAAATGTACATTAAGGAAGTCATGTCTACTATACAACAGAAATATAAGGAAAATAAAACACATCCCAAAGAAATAATTCAAATTGGCCATACCTGAAAATGTTTCAAATATAGACTGGATCCATCTTTTGTCTCCTATTCCTGAAAAACATATTTTATAACTTTTATGTGAACCCATAATGAGATCTCAATAAGGACCATTTATCCCTATTGTTATCCTACACACACTATCCCATTCTTTCATCTTATAAAAGAACTATTTGTTTGTATGCATTTCTATCATACAATGCAATTATTCTACACATGAGATTCATAAGACAATCTAATAATAACATGACATGCATTTGTCGTAAAAGTAACGTGAAACTAGAGCGGAAATACTAAGAAGATAGTAATACATCTACTTTTTCTTTTTCTTCTTCTAAACAGGTCATAACTCAGGTCTCTTTGTTCTCTTATTTTAGTAAATGGTGGTATTCCATATTATTATAGAAAATAAGAACATTCATTAGGAGTCATCATCATAGGGTTGTAGGGATGAGTCATTCATTTATTCATATCTTTAACTGTTCTTTAGGATTTGTGGTCGGTTGTTGTACCGACAAAGTGACTCACCCTTTGGCCCGAAATGACGAAGACAACCACTTACTAGCGGCCGTAGTGGTTGAGCAGGCCGTCCCTTAACCGACCTCTCAGCCTTCGCCTGTCCACACTTTGGCTCGAAGTGACAAACATAACCACTTACTTTTACTTTACCTTCTTCTAAACAAATCATAACTCGAGTATCTATGTTCTGTTCTTTTAGTAAATAGTGGTATTCCATATTATTATAGAAATAAGAACACTCATTTGGAGTCATCGTCAAATGGTCGCAAGGATGAGTCGTTCATTTATTCATATTTTTAACTGTTCTTTGGGGTTTATGGTCGGTTATTATACTAACGAAGTAACTCACCCGTTGACTCGAAGTGACGGAGATAACCACTTGCTAACGGTCATACTGGCTGAGTAGGTCGTCCCTTGACCGACCACTCGGCCTCCACTTATCCACAATAGCAAGTTTTCGGAAGTCTACTTGGTGAGACAGGAAACTAGGCAAAACTGAGTATGTTGCCTATTCCCTATCTGCTACTACAACGTCCATGCCCCAGCCTATGAGTGCACTCACGTAGGGTAAAGACTCTCTGCCTAAGTCGAAGTCTCGAACATAGACTTTGGAACCGTAAAAACAAACAAACAAACAAACAAACAAAAAACAAAAACAAAAACAAAAACAAAAAACAAAAAAAAAAACACAGAGGCATGCTCCGTGCCTTAACAGCACACATCGTAAAGGTGCTTGACCCTGGCATCCCCTTATTCCCAGGAAATAGATCATGTGGACCCATCCCGCTAATGAAGTGATGTCCCTTCAACTCTTTATAAAATAAATCATCATAGGAATCATTATTCATCAACATCATAAGGGTTCATCATCATCATGGAAGGCATTCTCGCCTTCAATTCATTTCATGGGTTCTTCATAGGAGTTCATTCTATAAATTCTTCGTAGGAGACAACAAGAGTGTACCTCCTAGTTCTTTTTTTACCCCCTTTTAGGGGTCATCATCATGGGATTCTTTCATACTTCATGCTAAAATAGTAATAATATAATTTCTAAATAACATATATAGCTTGCGGCTCTAAATCTTTCATTTCATAAAATAATCTTTCATGCTCTTTTGAGTCTCGAATGGACTTGGTCCATCGGATTCTTTTCATTTCAAGGAAAGGAAGATTGCATGTGCTTTTCATATTCATCTTTAGTTCTAAACATAAAAATCAGGTTCCTAGTATGGTGGTTCTCCAAGTTGGAGAACACTTTATCATATGGTTCATGTGGGGTTCATGTGAATCTCTCATATTATCTTCATTAAATAGCTATAATCAAACTCTAGTATGTTTTCTAATAAACAACATGTGAATCATCAGGAAACGTGCTTGAAATAAACATGAAGCATGTCAAGAATCATCTTCTTCTCTTTAATTCTTCATAAACTAAATTAACTTCAGATTATTTTTTATAAACTAACTTCATCGATTTACATGCTTAGGTGTATGAAACCTAGCCACCACAAAACATGCTCACATAGGGAGAAAACATTGAAAATAGTCATGGACAGCCTGCAACTACATCACTAGAACATGCTCTTTTGTTAATTCTTCACCCCTTTTATATGTTTTCCCAAAACAGAAAATAACCGGGCATAGTTTTCCTCTATTTTCCTCTGCTTTTACACCTTCCCAAAACCGTTTAAAATCCCAAAATAAAAGGGAGAAACATAGGATGTGATTACCTTAGAAGAAAGCAAACACTAATGTAGAAGATCCCCCAGTCAGTTGGAGATAACCCGGCTGCAGCAGTCCTCTTGATAAGGAAGACCCGGCGCTGGCTGCTCCTTTCTTCCCTGCTGCTGCAGCTTTTCTCACTCTCTTTCTCTCTCTCTCTCTCTCTCTCTCTCTCTCTCTCTCTCTCTCTCTCGCTAGATAAGACCAGCAGAACCCACTGTCCCCCTATTATATAGTGGGGTGAGGAGGTGGGAAGTTTCTAGAAAAAGGTGGTGGAAAGAGGAGGTGGAGGGGCTGTAGCGGTTTAGTGCTGTCCCACTAACAAGGCCAATATAGGCTCATTAGTGGCCCATTAAGGGCCCAACACATAGTCCAGTACCTCAAACCCAACACAGCCTTATTTCACAACTCAAAAGCCCATTAAAACAAGCCCACTAATCAATTCACTAAAACCCATTAAAGTACTAAATCTTAGGCCCGCTAAACTTAAGGAAAAAATTAGTTTAAACCCAAGGATTTCTTATATTTGTGCATATATCCGTATAGAATTTTTCAGGTCCTTACGTCCTCCCCTCATAAAAATTTCCTCTTTGAAATTTGCTGCTATCTTACCTTCCTTTAAGGTCTGATGCTCCCTATTACTTTTTAGATATAAACACAATGTTAAATTTTCATATGATGTCACTCAAGTGAGGATTAGTTTCGTTTTTTTCCCCTCATAATTTTTCTATTACCTAAAAGAGATCCTTAGGGTTTATCTAAGTCTCATTTAACTTATCTTTCATCATACCAAGATCACTAAAACTACCATCTTCTTCCCACCTTCATTTACTGCCAAGATCATAATAGGAACCCCTCATAAGTTCATGTGAAGATTTCTTAAAGATACAAATGTGACACCTAATTTATGGCATAGGATTTATCTCATGTGTGTGTGTTTATTTATTTATTATATGTTTTTTACTTGAATTATGTTTATTGCCTCACCATGCTCCCTCTGCGCTACTATGATTGGTTTGTTCTTAGTATGGTGTTCAAGTCATTTTCAAGTCTTACGTTTGACCTCTCGTATCTCTATCGTCGTAGGGACTCATAAATCATAGTGACTTTTCTTTTGTGTTTGAACCTTGTTTCTTCCAACTCATAAATAAGCTTCTTCCTTCAGACATCTAGTCAAGAAAATGTTTGTTCTTTATATTTCTATTTTCATGCAAGCATAGTATCATGGCACTGTTTACAACATTGACAACATCAATGAATTCGGTAAAACCCGTATCGTAAATCGATCGGAGCATAGGACTTGAAGTGTTGCCTTACTTCATAGTCTCGGCCGATAACCACTTACTAAGAATAACAAATCTTATCATTGCCACAAATGCCGGCACGTCACCCTCAGGAATATCATAAAGGGTTTAACTACATGGTGTGGCCAGCACTGTGCACCAAACCTCTTATAGTATCACTTGGGTTTCGTGCAAAATATGCATATGAATACCATGACTAAAATATTATCTATCTTTACAATTTTCCTTAAAACTAGTTTGCTGGACTTTAGAAAAAACAACTTTACCCCTTGGTTCTTATTTCACAAATTCTTCTATCAAATTTTAGTCCTCTAGGTCATCATGACCTTAGTCTTTGGTTCTTTCATGGACAGTGGTTTGTCATACGAATGTAGTACAACACTCATGTTTCAACGAACATCTATTTAAGCATTACATAATTAATTTACGGTTTAAAATTTATTTTCATCATGTAACCAGGCATTGCAATCTTATACTAACTCCAAGCACCTAATCATCATTATCTACATCTTACGCTCTATCATT
This sequence comes from Zantedeschia hybrid cultivar, assembly GCA_030544215.1. Taxonomy (NCBI): domain Eukaryota; kingdom Viridiplantae; phylum Streptophyta; class Magnoliopsida; order Alismatales; family Araceae; genus Zantedeschia; species Zantedeschia hybrid cultivar. The sequence continues at coordinate 63,738,518 of JARZZO010000002.1, forward strand.
ACCAGCTAGGTAACTTATCTCTTTTTATCTTATTTTACTTAATATTGTTCTTGTAACTCCATTTAGAAAATAAAACCTCTTTCACTAATTCCAACCACTCTTCTTAGGTCTTCTCTAGATCCACCAACCTTTCATTATTGAGGTTATCCACAGCTTTGGGTCCAACCATCTTCTCCATATCCTAAACATAGCATCATTTTAGGATAGAGTTTCATTTTAGCCCCTACTGTATCTCCATTCCTCCTTAACATCTTGCTAATGTTAACATTGCTGGTTGCAACTCTCATGCCTCCATCTTGATATTAGTTTCAACTTAGATTACAATGCAACCAATACGCCCAACTTTATACTAATTTGTAGGAGGGTTAACTTATGTTACAATTGGAACCAACATATTCCTACCTGGTTTTCCTAATGAGGAAACCAAATTCCTTTTAATTCTTACTGTGGGTGAAACTTTCTAACAGCCCTTCACACCCATTTAAGAGTCTTAACTTCATTATTTTTTTCTCTATAATATATACAAGACAAGCATAACCTGTTTTACATTTTCTTTTCTTCCCTTGGAATTTGCAAGCATGCCTAGATACCACTGTTACTGCTTATAATTAAAAGAACTTACTGGGAGTTTGTTCCCCCAATAATTTATGTTACCAAGATTGTAACTTAAACTTATCCAACCTGGTTTCACTTTATAGTCTTCTACAACTATTTCCCAGATCAAAAGGAGATCATCCATTATCTTTAATACATATTAGTTCCTAGTGCGTCCTTTACAATCGTTCAGAAATATCAGTCTTGCTATCTCATCTTTTTTTTTCCCTTAACAGAATACTTATTCTAGTACATTTATGTCTTCCTTCAATTATCATCACCTATTTCAGGTTTCATTTACATGTTTCTCTCTTCATACTCTTTCTAGGTACCAGCCTTCTATATCATTGTTATTAAACAAGGATCTTGGTTTAAATTACAACAATAATTAGTACAAATCCCATTACACCCAATAGTCATAGTAGTTATACCTTCCTAGTTTTAATGTATGCACCTAGTTCTTAGGAAACTCTTATCCAATCCATCTTAGATCTTTAAGCTTCACCTGTGATCTATCCTTTACAATATTTAAAGCCTAACATAACCCACTTCTTACTTCCCACCCTCTAGTCATCCTGCTATCACATGCCTAAACCACCTTCATGAACCGTCACCTTTTTCTTTTACCTTCAGCTTTGGTAAGGAAATTTAACTATAAATTTATTAGTACATGTATATTTGTAACTAATCATTTATTATAATTAGGAATAGTTGTGGTTCATTTTCCAACTAGTAGGTAGTCAAGCAGGGTTGTTTGATTTGCTAAAAACCTGCCCTTAACCTTATGTTGAACAAGTTTTTTTTAAAAGAGGGGCATAAGAACAAAAAGAAAAAGAAGAGGGGGGAGGAAGAAATAGAAGCCCCCCCAACCAGTTCCTTTGGAACCCCCCACCGGTGGCTGGGGAAGAGAAAGACAGAGAGAAAGGGAGAAAAAAAGGAGAGACAGAGAGAGGGGGGGAGGGGGGGAGGAGGGGGCTACCGGTGGGTACTCCCACCGGTAGCCAACCCCCCACCGATGGGGGGTTTCCCGTTTAAAAAATTAAAAAAATAATAATAATAAAAGAAGGGGAAGAAGAAGAAAAGGAGGAGGGGGAAGGGCCACATGTGGCACCCCACCACCGGTGGGGGGTCCCACCGGTGGCACCCCCCACAGGTTGGGCCAACTGGTGGGGGGTGCCCACCGGCCCCCTCACCTCTCACTCTCTCCCTCTCTCCCTCTCTCTATACCTCTCTCTCTCACACCCTTCTCCCTTCCCACACTATAAATACCCCCACAGGGGGGCTGCTGCGGTGGGGATTTTTTGGAAGACGTGGAGGCTCTGCCAACGGAGAGAAAGTTTATTGGTGGAACAACCATTAATTTTGTGGTTCACTCTTATTGGTAGAGTGACCATAGTCATCTTTTTGGTTCATTCCTATTGGTGGAATGACCAAAATTTATGTGGTTCACTGTTAATTGGTAGAGTGACCAAATTTTAATGGTTCATTCCTATTGATAGAATGACCAAATTGATGTAACTTGGTGTGTACATAGAGTGGACTTAAATGAAACTTTGTGTGCACTTGATGTATGTGTAATTTTATTTGTTTAAATGGTGAATACGTTGACCAAGTTAAATGTGTTTAACTTAAAAATCAAAATAATTTAATTTCGGCCCATCCAATTTAGTTGAATGGCCGACAAAGTTATTAATTACTTCATATTGGTTGGAGGACCATTAAAGGGATATTCTTAGTTACGTGGTGACCGTTATCCCCCATGAACTAAGTCTTTTCCTTGTAAATCGATCAAAAGGAAAGAGAAGATGCTATCCAAATATATCTAATTCTAATGACTTCTTAGTGATTTCTTAAGGGTTTATAAAAGGATGCCTAAAGGATACTGTCAAATTCATCAATGTCCTTTAAGGGTTTTAATGAGGATTTTGCTTAAAAGCATATTCTCTTAACACCTTTTAAAGTTCGTAGGCTCACATGCCTTCATGTGAGTCTAAGGTCCTCTAAATATCCTTTAGAGTATCCTTTAAGATTTCTAAATGGATTCCAAAAACATGGACACTGAACTCACAGATTCCATGCAAATGTCTAAAGCAAAACTCGTTTTTTTTATTGTGTGTGACACAATACCCAGCTTTCTTGTCGTGTATTTTACTTCAAGGACATCAATGGACGGTTAATCAAGGGTTGCCAATCGGTGATTGACGTAATTAACACTGATCGAAGTCAGTAGGGAGAGGTCAAATTTACGTATCCACTTATCTGATCTAAAATCCTAGACTCCCTGAGGGCTAATTCTAAGTTCTCAAAGTCTACACTTAAAATAAAAAAGAGATTCTTTTGAAAACCAAAATCTTTTAAATCCTTTTCAAAAGAAAATGCCAAAAAAGAAAACAAGTCTCACACCTTAATTATCACTTGTTCACCTTCCTTGTTATTAAGGGCAAAAGGTCACTTCTTTTGGTTTAAACTTTTCTAAGAAAACTTAACCATCCATCTATGTATCCATGTATATTTTGTGACTAATCACTTATCATGATTGAATGTATCTATTGTTCATTTTCACTTAATAAATGATCAAATAGGATCATTTGCCCCCAAACCAAGCTTGATTTTAACCTTAGCTGCCATATTTCTTGTTCATCCTTCTTCCTATAAGGCAAAGGTCATTATTATCAATTTCCCTTCATCTGGACAGTTAATAAGGTCTTCTTACCCTAGCCAAATAGGAATCCCTCTTCTCCTAAAACACTTTGCCGTATTAAGACTCACTTATCACTATTGCCACTTTTCTTTGTCTCTCATAAGTTGTTTCATTAACCCAAGAAATGTACATATATTATCACTAATCTTACTGCCACTTATGATTATATCAACAACCCTTGTGCCAAGTTATTGTATTTAATTACAAGTAATGGCCAGTCAGGATATGCATCTGTCATACTCAGGACACGAGTTATTCATCTTATCATTTTCTTTCAACCTTGTGCATGTACTACAAGACCTACTTTGATACCATTTGTAACGGTCTCACTACAGACCTCTGATAAGTGCATAATGCAAAAAAAATAATAAAAATGTACAATAAGGAAGTCATGTCCATTATACAACAGAAATATAAGGAAAATAAAACACATATCTCAAAGAAAGAATTCAAACTGGTCATACCTGAAATTGTTTCAAATATACACTGGGTCTATCTTTTGTCTCTTATTCCTAAAAAATATATTATAACTTTTATGAAAACACATAATAAGAACTATTTATTTTTATGTTATCCCACATACACTATCTCATTCTCTCATCTTACAAAAGAACTATTTATTTTTATGTATTGCTATCATACAATTCAATTATTCTACACATGAGATTCATGAGCAGTCTAATAATAGCAGGACATGCATTTGTCGTAAAAATAACATGAAACTAGAACGAAAATATTAACAAGATAGTAACACATCTACTTTTTCTTTATCTTCTTCTAAACAGATCATAACTCAGGTGTCTTTGTTCTATTCTGCGCCACTTTGATTGGAGAATAAGAGAAGAATAAGGAAGAATAAAGGGAGAATAAGCTTAATTTAGCTTTGACAAGCGGAATGGCTTATACCGGTGCCGAATAGCCTATTCGGAGAATAAGGAGAATAAGCAATTCGACCCTAGACCCAAGAATTGCTTATTCTTCTTATTCCGCCAGTGAGTCCCACAGAATTATCAAAGCTAAACGCCCTTTATTCTAGTATACGCTATTCCGGATAAGTAATTCCGGATTAACCTATTCTGCAATCAAATTGAGGCTTAGTAAATGATGGTAATCCATATTATTATAGAAAATAAGAAGAACCTTCATTAGGAGTCGTCATCATAGGGTCGTAGGGATGAGTCGTTCATTTATTCATATCTTTAACTGTTCTTTGGGGTTCGTGATCGATCATTGTCTATGTAATCGGAGGCGTAAGGCGACCGTGGGGCGCCTTAGCCTCAAATGCCTAGGCGATGGCCTAGGCATTTGAGGTGATATTTTATTAAAAATAAAAAAATTACAGATATATATATTACTAAATTAGTGAAGAGGGGGACTATACAAATGGAGAGGGGGAGTACTAGGGGTGAGAGAGACAAAGAGATCAGAAGGAAGAGAAGAGAAGAGGAAACAAGGAATAAAAGGGGAAAGAGAGAGAGAGAGAGATGGCGAAGGAGAGTGTAGAGGGGGTTGTAAGAGAGAAACACTTGCCATAGCTGAGGCGATCGTAGAGATTGCAGAGTCATAGGTGACCGCAAAGACCGTAGAGATAGGTGTGTTGATAAGGAGATCACAGAGACTGCACGTGCGCGCACGCAAGAGAGAGAGAGAGAGAGAGAGAGAGAGAGGGCATACCTTTGCCATTAGTAGCCATCATTGTCCTCATCGAACGCAGTCGTCGGCATCGTCCTCATAGGATGCTAGTCGTCATCATTGCCATAGTGATTCTTGCCAGACGAGGTTGTCTTCATCGTTGTCGCTATGCTCGTCGGACATGGTTGCCGCCATCATCGTCATCGGACATGGTCACTGCCGTCATCCTCACTGGACAATCATGTTGTCGGGACGCTATGTATGCGCCTCACCTTGCCTCATTGCGTAAGTGACCACCTCAGTCACCTTTAACTACATAGGTTGTTGTACCAACAAAGCGACTCACCTTACGGAGATATCCACTCATTAGCGATCGTAGTAGCTAAACAGGCCGTCCCCTGACCGACCTCTTGGCCTTCGCCTTTCTGCCCCGGTAGGTTTCCGGAAGCCTATTGGGTGAAACGAGAAAGTAGGCTAAGTCGGGTCTGCAGTCTACTCCATGTTCGCTACTACAGTGCCCATTTCCAGCCTACAAGTGCACTCAAGTAGGGTAAAGACCCTCTGCCTAAGTCGAGGTCTCAAATCTAGACTATAGAACCGTAAGAAAAAGAGGGATGCTCCATACCTCGACACCACACATCGTAAAAAGAGTCCTTGACCTAGGCATCTCCTTATCCCTAAGAAACAGATCGTGTGGGCTGGTTCCGCTAATGAAGTGATGTCCCTTCAACTCTTTATTAAGTAAATCGTCGTAGGAATCATTGTTCATCGACATCATAAGGGTTCATCATCATCATCATGGTAGCCTTTCTTGCCTTTAGTTCATTTCATAGGTCCTTCGTAGGAGTTCATTCCATAAATTCTTTGAGGGAGAGCACTAGAGTGTGCCTCCTAGTTCTTTTCTTTCCACCTTCTAGGGGTCGTCATCATCATCATCATGGGATTCTTCATATTTCATGCTAAAATAGTAATAATATAATCTCTAAATAACATATAGAGCTTGCGGCCCCAAACCTTTCATTTTCATAAAGTAATCTTTCATGATCTTTTAAGCCTTGAATGGACTCGGTCCATCAGATTCTTTTCATTTCAAGGAAAGGAAGTTTTCATGTGCTTTTCATATTCATCTTTAGTTTTAAACATAAAAATCAGGTTCTTCGCGTGGTGGTTCTCCAAGTTGGAGAACACTTTATCATATGGTTCATATGGGGCTCATGTGAATCTCTCATATTCTCTTCATTAAATAGCTATAATCAAACTCTAGCATGATTTCTAATAAACAACATGTGAATCATTGGGAAACGTATTGAAATAAACATGGAACATGTCAAGAATCATCTTCTTTTCTTTAATTCTTCATAAAATGAATTAATTCCAAATTCTTTTTAATAAACTGACTTCATTGATTTACATGCTTAAGTGTATGAAACGTAGCCAACATAATATATGCTGATATAGGGAGATAACACTTAAAGCAATCATGGACAGCATGCAACTATATCACTAGAACATGCTCTTTTATTAATTCTCCACTCCTTTCATAGGTTTTCCTAGAAAATAATCATGCATGATTTTCCCCTATTTTCCTATGCTTTTACACTTTCCCAAAACCATTTCAAATCCCAAAATAAAAGGAAGTAACACAGGGAATATCACCCTATCTTAGAATACAACAAACACTAGTGCAGAAGATCCCCAGGTCAGGTTGGAGATAACCCAGCTGCAACGATCGTCTTGATGAGGAAGACCAGCTGTGGCTTCTTCTTTCTTGCCTCCTGCAGTAGCTTTTCTCACTCTCTTTCTCTCTCTTCGTTTCAATGGCTCTCCCTCTCTCTTACTTCTCTCTCTCCTCTCCACTTTCTCCTTCTAACTCCCCCTCAAAATCTCTCTCAATCTCTCTCTCTCTCTCTCTCTCTCTCTCTCTCTCTCTCTCTCTCTCTCTCTCTCTCTCTCTCTTGCTGGATAAGACCAGCAGCACCCACTGCCCCCCTCTTATATAGTGCGGTGAGGAGGTGGGAAGTTTCTTGAAAAAGGTGGTGGGAAGAGAAGATGGAGAGGCTGTGACGGTTTAGAGCTGTGGGCCTTCTAGAAGGCCCACTAACATGGCCAATATAGGCTCATTAGTGGCCCATTAAAGGCCCCACACAAAGCCCAATAATTCAAGCCCAACGCAGCCCATTAACAGCCTCATTTCACAGCCCAAAAACCCATTAAAACAAGCCCCTAATCAGTTCACTAAGACCCATTAAAGTACTAAATCTCAGGTTCACTAAACTTAAGGAAAATTTTATATTTAAACCCTAGGATGTCTCATATTTGTGTATATACCCCTATAGAATTTTTCAGGTCCCTACATTTTAGCTGCCAGGCCAATGCCAAGCAAGGGCTTCGATTTTGAAGAAAATCATTTTCGATTTTGAAGAAAATCATTCACTCTCCAAATCAAACCAAATTCATAAATCAAAAGACTCTTCTTAAAATTACACAAATTCTCCCATGGTCCTGTAAGGGAATGTCCAAAGGCATCTCACCTCTATTGTTTAATAGTTATACTCCAACATTAGATACACTATATCAATGAAGAGTTCTATCAACTGATGAAAGAATGGAAATTTCAATCCCCATGTGATTAAGCAGCTTAACTGATTGTGGATTTTCTCAGAACTGGGTTTAATTTGGATCTGACAAGCAAAGCCATAGAATGGAAAGTACCTGTGCAGCTATGCTGTGCTGTGCTCTGTTTGCACTGAATTTCTGTTCATCCTGGATTAGAATAATACTAACCTTGCAATAATTCATAAATAAAAAATTGGTCTAATATCATTTTCCAAAAAACAAAATGTACCACGTACATGTAGCAAAAGTCAGAATCCAAACAGAAAAATTAAGATCAATAAAGGTTAAAGTTAAAATAGTACAAATTGCTAATACACAGCAGTGAGTTGCTACTGGAATAAACTAGACCACGTAGCTGAAGTTCAAATAACCAATTTTTAGTTCTTTGTGAACTAGAAATTTTACTCCACCTTATAGATTAGCCCGGCACTGCTTAGTTTGGTGTTGAATCCATGCCCAAAAATCTCATTAAAGCCTTTCTGGTGGTGGTCATAACGATCTCGCGTGGGATCGTATACACCCCCAACATCAAGAACAGCATCAAGTGTGTCTAACAGCTGAAAAACATTATGTTAGCAAGACCAATTCACACAAGATATAACTTCTTTTCAAAGAAAAGAAAAGGTTAAATACAGTGGTCAAGTAAAGTAATGCAAAAGGTCAAGCCAACAAATAAGACCAAGCCACAAAATTTATTCTTTCCTCTTTAACTCATGTTCAACCTTAACTGGCCTTAAATTGCCAGGACAACGCTGATGACAGTGGTGGGCTTTGCTCTCATAAGGGGATTTGTAGACTTTCATCGTTTGGAAAATTTTGTATTGCAAATGGAAAAGAAACTCTCCAGCCCCAACAACACACTACACTTTGGAACTAACAAGTGGATCAATAGAGACTCTAGTTAGCACACTATTAATATAACAACAGAAGTAGCTCCAAGCGATTGTCATTGAAGCCAAATGCAGCTTTCATTTCTCTGCAAGACAACCTTATTATTATATGCGTTTTCACCATTTTTATCACCGCTTCTATGATGGAGAAACAGACATTAAGCAGGCAAGTTCCATGATTTCAAATAGCAAGGCAAAGATGTGTACACCTTTAAGTTCGTTCCCCAACAGCCGAACAGCTGGTTGGCTGTGAATGTCCGATTTTGGAGAGTACATTGATAAATTTGTATAATTTTATATAAAGTTTTATCTTTCAATGGATAGAATGGAATCCAGCGCAAAAACAATGTTCAGAGCTGTATACCATTGTATCCAGGTATTTCTTGCATATCTTGCATATAGAACAGACCAGCCTCTTGCCTTCATAAGGAAACAGCATAACCTAAAAGCATGTCCAAAAAGTGCCTGCCCGATAATTCTCAGTTTCAATGGTAATCAAAGCATCAGATACAGTATAGACACTTGATCCACAAGAAAGCGGATGAACAAAAGAAAAAAAACTGCCATTTGTCGGACTCAACCATAATGAGCATCAATTCCATATCAAACAGTTAACTCCTGTTCTTGCCAACGAGTCCAAAGCTAAGCATCAATTTCATCACAATTTGGTGAAATCGGAAAATAAAAGAAAAAGCAAAGATCGTTCAGCAGCATCAATTTGTCCAAAAGCAAAAGAGGAGCACAATATACAAATGGCCAATGGTGGAGCACGCTCCGGGGTAAACTTGGGACGTATACCTGTGGGTCCCTGGTGCGAACGATCTCGGCATCGGCGAACTTGCGCGTGAGGCGGATCATGAAGCAGGCGAGGGCCTCGTCGCAGTGGAAGCTGCCGTTGTGGGTACCCACCCTCTTGGGGGCAGGGGCCGGGGAGCCCGTCGAGAAGGCCGACGCGTTAGGGGAGTAGCTCTGGGGTGAGGAACCGGCGGCCATGGAGGAACGAGAAAGACGGAGAGCGTCAGAGGTGGCGAGACTCGAGAGTGGAGGCGAGGCACGGGTCTGGAGCAGGGGGGGAAGCTTCTGCCACCGGCCGCCGAGCCCGAGCAAGCCCGCGCCAGCAGGCTCCTGCACCAGAATTAGGGGTGCAAACGAGCCGAGTTTTACCCCCTTCAAACTTTAGTTCAGCTAATTTTAATTCAACTAATTTTAATTGAGTTCGAATTTGATTTGAGTATGTTCAAATTTGACTCATTTAAATATTAAACGAGTTCGGACCAGACATGCGAGCATGAATTTAGGATCTATTTAGTTTAAATTTTTTAAATTTAAATGTATAAATACAGAGTAAACAATGGTGAGTAGCAAATTGTTTGCATCCTAGTTATTTGGTAGATAATTTTATAATATTTTAAATATCTTATTAATTAAGTTTAATTATAAATATAAAAATTAATTAAATATTTAAATAGATCTTAATGAGTGTTTAAACAAGTTCTTAACGAGTATTAGAATGAACTCTTAACGAAGTTCTTAAATGAGCTTGTTCACGAGGATAATTGAGTCCATTCACTTGTGTTCAAGTTAAAGCTCATTTAAGAAATCAAGCTCAATATTTTGTTCAAACTTATTTAGTTAGCTTAATGAACAAGTCAAATCGAGTTCTTATCAAATAGTCTTACGAGCTGTTCATCGAGTGTATTAGTTCATTTGCAACCTTATTAGCCGCTTGAGTGGTACGCTTTTACAAAAATGCCTAGTTTTATTTTCATCCTATTTTGTACAAAAAGTTCAAATTTTTTCATTAAAATAATCACATTTTAGTAAAAATTTAAATTTTTATACATTATTAAAAAAGTATTTACAAGAATAGTCATTTGGACCTAGCCACCATTTTTTTGTAAAAATCAGCATTGGCATTGTCGACTTAAAGTCGATGTTAACAAGATAAGATGCGGAGAGGAAGGAGTGGTACTATAGGCTAGAAGTGCAATGCATATTATGCTTAAAGTAGGCATTGGTAATACCGACTTAAAGTTAGAACTGTCAGCATGGACCTTCAATCAAAATTACTAATTTCGACCTTAAGACTGCGTCTCATGTGCCGGCAACTGACGTGTCATCAAACAAACCAATGTGGCATGTCCGGTGATTGTTCTTGCAAATAATTTTTTGACTAAAAATTAAAATTTTAATTAAATTATGATTATTTAATAAAAATCCAATTTTCAAACCTTAAAACTTTCATAAAAAATATGGCATTTTTATAAAAGATACTCTTCTTAAATTTTTTATTTGCCGAATTGATGATATTATTTTTATATTATTTCCAATAGCATCACTCATGAAAAACTTGCAAAAGTGTTCCAGAACTTCCGTTAAAGATGTAGAGAATATTCTATCACCACCCGTTCAAATTTAATATTTAGATAAAAGTTAAGATATTTTTTCGTCTAAAGGAATTCTTTTGATTGGACAGAGAAAGATAAGAGAGATAGATGGAATGAAAGAAAGAAAGTTGAGAAAAGAAATAAACTTTGGCTAACAGTTGACTAAGATTAATTAAGAGATTTAAGGGAATGCTAACAGACAGTGACGGCATACACGCTTTGCTAGTACTATGTGTGATGCAGTGAGATTACTAATACAAAATTTAAATTGCTAATGTTACAAATAAAATTTTAAGAGAATATGTCTGAAGAGAAATCCCAAAAACTATCTGTCCACCTTCTTATCTCTGCATTTCAAGCAATTTATAATTTTCTGTTTTTTTAAGAAAACAAAAATACGAAAATTATGAGACTATTTTAATTTTGCATAAAATATAATAAAAACATTGTAAAGCATCACATGTTTATGGAACATAAAAATGCTGCAGAATATCCGGAGGAACGAAGAGAAGCATTCTCCATGGGCAAATTGTGAACGCTTTCATCATGCTTCTTGTGTCTTACTAACTCTTAAGCTTCCAGATTTCAACAAATTAGCTTTGCTTAAATCCAACTCCTTTGGAAGCGATTACATCTTTTATTGTCATGAAATTAGTAATTAAGTCTAGAGTAACATTTACTGCACTAATGAATAGTAAAAAATACTTTAGTTGGGCCGAGCCTAATAATGATTTTTTATTTTTCAATTATTTTAGATCGTCCGATCGAAAATTAGCATGCACATATGTGCAGAACATCTCGAAGCCCACTTCAATATATATATATTTTAAACCTACTGCACTGACGCTCAGTGCAACACTGAGGTCAGTGCAGCAAGAACTACTCTTAAGTCTAAAGGGTCTTTTGGATCCTATATTTCGTCAATCAAAATTTTGTGGCCTCTCTTCATGCTCGGTCCTAGCAAAATATCTATCTTCTTTCAACACTATGATAACTTCAAATGGTGGGAAGATAAGGATGTGACTTAGTAGATACCATAATTCCATGAGTGTGGCTATCCCAATCCATTCGCTTACGTTCACAATGCTTGGTAAATAAACACAAGTAAGCGATCTAGTTGGCATTCTCTTTTGATGGCTCTCATCTTCAAATGACGTAAGCCGCCTACAAGCTTATTTAGCCAAAGGGTAGGAATATAGATAAGCGCACATATCATAATTGGAAGGTCATAAAGAAGGAAAAGTGTTTAAAAGAAGAGTAAGACTTGCTAAACCGATAGCCGGTCTTACACCGATTGCTAGTATTATACTCTAGATCTTAAATCATTAATTTATTAATGGGTCAAGATTAATTAAGTCCAATTAAATTTAAATAAGTCTAATTAAATCAATTAATAAGTCAAAATGATTTAAATATGTTTAACATTTATTTAATAATATAATAATAGATTTAAAATGGGTAAGTCATTAGTTAAGTTAAAATAAGTCTAATAAATCCATTAATGTCTCGATTAGGAAACTAATTAATTTCTAATACTTAGTCAAATTAACTCTATAAATTGTATGATAGCATCATATTGGAAATACAATAACTTCGTGTACACAACTTCAAAATTCGCATAGTAGATATGATTGGAAACATGATACAAAAGAGTATAACTTTGTCTAAAGGACTTTTAGTTAATTCAGTCATTAAATAGATCGAATTCGATGAGTTTTAGTTAAGAAAATCTACTACGTGCAAAAATATGAGTTCTTAATTGTAAACGGACTCACTTTACTTATTAACCAAGACTCCACCCGTTGGAGTCCGATCCTATAACCAAGGAGAATTTAATTTGGATAGTATTAGAAAGGGAGAGAACTATAAATAAGGTCTTGATGTCGTGTATAACCACTCTTGTACGTAACCTCAATTTTAGGATAAGTAATGTTGTTCTTTTGAGAAGAATGAGAGTTATTTCGTAAATAATTCTCTTGAAACTTTGTTCTAAGGAGTAAATTATCTTCTTGGAAGCCTTGAAGATGTGGGAAGGTGCTTAGACAAGGGAGAAAATCACGGCTGGTTGCAAGAGAAGCTAGAATTTGTGATCGGCTCTTTGCGTTCTAAAAGTAAGATATAAAAACTCATTAAATGATACTTTGTCTTCAACACAAAAACTTCATTTTGATTTTCAAAAGTGGTCAAACATTATTTTTATAACAATATTCTATTCATATATGATCTCAATTCTCACTTTGTTTCATCATCTTTTGATCAAATTCACGGAATATGCAAGTGCAAGAAATCTTATTTAAAAGACGTCGACCTTAGTGGATACTTATTAAAACGCGTCACCTCAACCGACGTGATCTAAAAACTTGTCCAAAATGCATCCACGGTCTCCGATATGATTCTTACTTAAGGATTAAGGGGACATAAGCTTATAGCCATAGTTATGAGTACCTTTAGCTACAGTTTTTAGAACTTGTGTATATTTTCAAGTTGAACTTAGATTGGCCATAACTCCTTTGTTCCTTAGCCAATTAACTTGAAATCTTGATCTCACTTTGATTTTAACTTGTTATATCGGTTGGTAAAATTTCATAATTTTTAGATTTTATTTGCCTATTATTCTACTATTTATTCGATTAGCCTAATTTGACTAAACTTCTTTATATGTCAATTGATGTTCTATATTATTCGTTTGATGTTTAAATTACATGAAATTTTGTATACATGATTCTTTTGACCTCTTGGACATGTTGATCAAGTTTGATCAATTTCTAAATCTATTTGCTATTTTCGGTCTTACTTATTGAATTTTCAACTCTAAAAATTAGTTTTAATGGCCGAAAAATACACTTGTTATTCCAAAAAGTTTGGGAACCTATGACATAGTCTCCGATCCATAAATCTTCTAGAATCAGTTTTGTTTATATTTTTCACGTATATGACTATATCGACTATTTTGTATAAAAAGACATGTATTTTAACTTCTATGTATATGTAACATTTTGATAATTGAATTTGTAGATTTATGCTCATATCATGCTCATTATTATCTCATTATGTCAAATTTGTATGACCATGTTTAGATATTGATATCTTAAGAAGATGTAGGACCCGATTCCGATATAAGCATATGTATTGGATAGAACATTTGAACCTGAGGGCAATGGGTGGAATTATGATTTTCGGCTGATTAAATTAGGAGAGAGCGATATGTAACGCCTTGACAGCTTGGAGTTGGGTGAGACTTAGACTCTCAAGTTATGTACAAAGACCATGACTTTTGTATTATTGTCTAGATATTTTGGTATACGTGTAGGGCTCCTTATGATGTGGTTTGGGTGCATGTCTGTTAACAATTTGATACGATACATTTGATATAATTTGATTGACACAAAATATGAAATTCATGCTCTATTATGTCTCATTGAACTCAGCATATTCTTAAATTTTCATATGCACATTGTTTAGCTAATTCCTTTGAATTTGTTCTATGATTAAGATCTATATTCGCTTATATGTTATAATTTGATCAGATTTGTTAGACTATTGTACTATGCCATTCGCTATGTAATATGTGATAAACTCAGTTTAATATGAGATATGCTTAATTTGACATGTGATATGTTTGTTACATGACTAGTAAATTTAATAAGTCATATGTGAATTCGATTTGTCCATCATGTTAAGCAAGCTATATTTTATTCGATTTAACCATGTTATTAGGAAACACATTTGATCTTATAAACTTACATGTGATCATATTTTTGTATTATGTTTTTATTTGAAATATATTTATAACTGTGAATAATAATTAATTAGTTACTATCACTTTTCAACTATTATATTGTTTAGCATTTGGTAGTGTGAGTACTCAAATTAAGTGTGTGATTATCATGAAAAGTTATGTTGATTATGTGACAAATAAACCTATTAAAAACTAAGTGAATGTGATCGCCAGAAACTTTTAACTAAAAAGTTTCAAAAGAAAAAAAAGTTTGATCGCCTGCCTGTTTTGGATGTGGGAGATGTTCGAGTCCTTGATTCCCCTCCTTTAGCCGGTTGAAGAAAGAGAGCCCTTTCTATCTTTGTTCTTGCTTTGGCTGCTTATTGAGTTTTAAAGATCATCTAGATTCCTTGTTGTTCGATGTTGATTCCCTCCTCTTGTTCTCCTTTTGTACCTTGCAAGAAAGAGAAAAGAAAGAAAGAAGAAACAATGAGAACTCAGATAGATGTAGTATCTATTCTAGTATGAATTTTAATCATGCAACTAGACAGATGAACTCACTTGTTGATGGTCTTTAAAACCCCTTAGAATATGGATTGGAAAAGAATGCTAGTGAGTGTGTGTTGCATGGAGTGATGTGATGAATGAGATTTTGAACTAATATTATAATGAAATCAATATAATGAAAATAGGAGAACTAAGTTGAATGGCCCCTGGAAAGCCTTGGTCTTGAAAGGATCTTGAAAGGACGAAGAATAGACGAAAAACTCCTGAAAGCAGCACTTTGATCCTTCAGCGTCTGGACGTCGTCTTCTTCTTGGATCACTCAGAATTATTGCTTATCTTTCAAGAATTACCACTCTCAATCATTATCACTAACTTTTCAATGACCAAGGGGTTGGTTATTTGTAGGCTTTACATCCGCGGTTATTAATAGATTAACATGAAGAATTTTTGAAGTTTATCGAGCTAACAAACATATTAACACAGATTAATTCATCATTATCTGTAATTATCTAAAATACGTCGCCTATGGGAGACGTCTTTTAGACTAATTAAGATAAGGATAAACATCCGGAAAAAGAGACAGAAACATCTTAGGAGACCTAAATGGCATCGTGCCATTAAAATTCAAATTTAAATATCAAAATATGAATAAACTCTAAATGGCGTCTGCACATGTCGACGTCTTTCAGAATTTTTCATATTTTAATTAAAATTTGAGTTAAAATCAATTTAATTAATTAACTTAAATCATGTTTGTCTGACCCGATACTATTTAGATAATTAATTTAAAAAGATTAATAAAAATTAACTAATGATTAAATATCAGACCATTCTGAGACATTATTATATGATATGAAATTTATTTAAAATGATGTCAAAATTAGCGTGTCTACAGGTAGGTCTCATTTCCTCCTGAATGGTTGTGCTTATGAATCTTATTAATATTTTCAAAGTCTCATGAGGAGGAGTTAGACTCTTGTTTGGTGTAATCTTTGGATTCGAAGACTTTCACTGTCATCTAGGTAGATTTATTTATTTGTTTAAGTAGATTGATGTAGTAAGGATAGAGAGAGAGATATGTACTTTTCCTTTTCTTTAGTAAGTTGAGTGATTTTTTTTATATAGATATTTGGTATACTTTGAGATCTTGGTCTTGTTGTTATACATTGTGGAATTATAGTATTGACATTGAAAATTGTCTTAGATTATCTTGATAGTAAATGACATATTTATTGCTTTAGTTATTTGTTTCTCATCATATGTTATTTGGATCCGTAGTTGCGTAAGTTGAATTCGAAGTAAGTCTATATGATTGAACTGAATCAAGGGCGTAACAGCTAGTGTTTTCAATTTAAAACAAATTTTTTTTAAAAAAATTTTTGGAAACCCCTATGCCCGACCTAGATGTTCGTACAACCCAATCTCCGACTGAACGACCCAAAAAAGATGAGAAATACAAAATAAACCCGAAAATAGGTTTTTTCACTATTCATTCGGGGTCAATTTTTTATTTTTCATTTTTTTCAGGATGTCTTATCGAAGATCGGGTTACATGTGCATGCAGGGAATAATGGGGCTATTAAAAAGTCAAAAAATAAAATTTTAATTTAAAACACCTGCAGTCGGTGCAGGAGTGGATGTCGATGCAGCAAGTTTTACTATTAAAAGAATGAGTTAAGAAGATACCTCTCCTCGTTTAGATCCATAAGTTGTGAAATATCTTTTGGAGATACAACCATAAGGGCTTGGCCGAAAGCATACAATACTTCACAAGAGTTGGATTGGGTCATTATAGAATAGTACTAGAGTGGAATGCACGTAGAACAATATGGGCTAATTCATAGACATGTCTGTATAAACTTAGTCATAGGCTAGATAGGAGGAAATGACTTCTCGTAAGAAAGGACTACCCACAAAGTAAGTCGGAGTAAAGTTGCCATGGTATGGAGGCACCACAATATCTTAGGGTTAGGATGGGAATAAACCAAATTAGTCCCGTATCAAAAAATAGAAAATGTTGTTGGACCATGCATTAATAATTTAAATCCATAACTTGTGAGGAAGTTTTTTAGGATAAAACTGTGCAAACTTGGTCTAAAATAGACAATACCTCATAAGAGTTCATTTGAGTTGTTACACCTAGTCTTCCATGATAGTTACTTAAAGCCCTTCCACTTTGATTGGCAAGACTTGCCACGTAGTTTGTTGACCAAGCTTTCGCCCATAATCTTAGAAATGAAGCAAGTCAACAACACCCTTGCAAAAAGGAAATGGCACCTTCCTAATGGTGAGGAGTAGACAGATACCTTGTTATGCGGAAAAGGCTAATAGACTTTGAAGTAAGTTGGGAGATTGAGGAGGATTTACACGAAGATAAAGACATTGTTAGAGTATTCAAGAACTAGTTAATGATGGCATCAACATCTTTAGTGGGGGAGTCTATCATGCCCATTTTATCCATCATTGTTTGCATGGCCATATCTTGTAGGCACTTCTCTTCTTTTGTGCATTTGTTTGTACATAAAACCTCAACTTGTAAAAATGACCCTCTCTAGACAACATTTTATCCATGTGTGAAGGAGGGGATTTCTAGTCCCACAATCATGAGCTAGGCAAGAGGAGAAGACCATATATAAGAAAGGGCTACCCATGAGATGAAGCAGTGTAAAATTGTCCTGATGTAGAGCTACGACAGTGTGGAGCTACCATCGTGTCTAGTGATTGGGATGAGGATGAATGAGATTAGTCCTATATCAAGGAATGAGAAAAGTTCTAGATTACATATGTAAGGATTGGATCCTTAACTTGTGAGGTACATTTTGATAACAAAACCACAAAGATTTGGCCCAAATCGGACAATACCTCAAAAGCTCGAATCGAGTTGTTACATTGTAGTATTAGAGCTAGATCCATGCAGTACGACATGGGTGGTTCGAGGACAAACTATGTGGAAATTAGTGGACTTGTAGTGACTCAGTCATGAGTCGGGCAAGTGAAAAGGACTATTTATAGGAAAGGGCTACTCACAAGATGAAGTAGTGTGAAGTGGCTACGTATGGAGCTGTCAGCTGCAAAGTTCCTACTATGTCTGGAGTATGAGATAGGGATGAACTATATTAGTCTCATACCAAAGTATATGAAAGCCTTGAATCCGTAGCTTATGAGACACCTTTTGGGAACAACACTGTGTGAATTTGGATCCAAGTGGACAATATCTCGCAAGGGTCGAATTAAGTCATTATAGGATCCCCCTAAGGATTTGTACAAGCAGAACTTGACATCATCAAATGAGGCCTAAGTGCATCAACCAAACTTGTTATTCATTTTGGCCTAAGCCTATTTCCCCACCATCTGTTGTCCTTGTACATTTCTTCATAGTAGTACAAATGATATAAAGCAAAGATGCACCATGGTGAGTGCGTTGGTTGGCCCATGGTTTTTGTTGCACGGGCACCGCACTATCCAAGTGCAAAAAAGACTTGAGACAGCGACATGTTGCTCTCTTAACATCATAACTCCAAAGAACAAGATGATGTTAGAAGTCCATTGAGATAGACTGACAAGCCGAAAATGCCATCTTACTAGCACAATTCAGCCTCACGCAACCGTGAACCATTAATCATAACTTTCTTCTAAGCTTCTAAAGAGCTGAGATAATGAAGAGACTAGTTGTATATGGACAACTTTTGCTAGGGCAACTTATAGTCTGACGCATAGTTTAAAAGAGCTTGAGACAGTCATGAGGCGCTTTTCAAAAACCTTACAAGGCGTAAGCCTTGAGGCGCAACGAGGCGTAAGCCTCACTATTTTAGGAAAAAGATGTTAAAACTATCAAATAAAAGTAAATAATGATGTTTTGTCATTAATAATACTATTTCAACTTTATGATAGGACCGTACAAATGAACTAGGGGTGAAAGCCATAGACTGCTAGTTGATATTAAAGCATGAATTTGTCATAGTTACTACCCTCTCTTTTAATATTAGAAGTAGAAGAGTAGGGTTTAGCTCAAATGCTCTCATTTTATTTATTTACTAGAGTTGTCATCATTGTATTTTAAAGACAATAAAGGCGGCATTTACCTTAGGTCTACCTTAAGCATCTCTTTGTCTTACGGCCTCAAGGCGTAAGTCTTAAGTAAATAGCGTGAGGCGCATGCCTCAATTAACAAAAGGCGTAAGCCTCAAATAAGCAATGTGAGGCGCAAGCCTGAAAGCGTTTTCCTAACGGCTTGCTTTAAGGCATATGCCTCAGTGCTTTGAGGCACTGCCTTTTTAAATAATGACTCATACGGTTGAATTGATGCACAATCTACCAACACAAAAATGTTGATAGAAAAATAACATAGTAGGAAAACTTTTGAAAGCTCTTGAACCACTTAACAACAATGTACACAGTAAACTCGGTGCAATATGGAACACCCCCACCACCCATGCACATAGGGACATGTAAGTAACATGGAAATCATCAAGGGGAAACATGCCTTTCATTGGGCAAATTTTTGTGTGGCGTGTGAATGTGCAAACCTCCTCTTGGCAACCTTAGACCTGTAACACCAAACTTCAAATGCCTCTGTCAGATCTGGGTACCGGACTTGCTCTGATTTCAACCACGCAGCCAAGATGTCAGCTAGGTCCCTGAGGGCAATGTGAGCAGAGATGATATAAATGCAGACTCCAAGCTCTGCCACATCTCACAGTCTACCTTAACAGCCGATGCAATCTCACTATCAGGATCAGCAGGATCCAGTGAGGGTCTAGTTTTCTGCACAAAAGGAAGCCAGACATTCACCATATGAAGCCGCTTACATGTCGGTAGAATCACATGCCCATAACCAATAGCCTCTAAAACCTCGAATGCAACCTCAACAACTTTCAAGTTGGCCACCAGCATGCTGACACTAGAAGCCAAACGCTCCACGGCATTCACTATATGGACTGATGACTCAACCCAGTGATGAACAAGGTCCTTCATCATTTCCATTTTAGCCAGGATCTGGCAAACCCATGAGAGGTCTGACAAAAGGGACTGAACAGCTTGCATCTCATCTGACTCAATTTTTGTCCAAAGGTGCACTTAACAAAGATTCGAGCATGGCATCGAATTGGCCTAGGAGGTCACTCACACACTTACTCACTTCAGATCTTATTAACTCATCACGAACAGTTAAACGAGGGTGATGTAGACTGGATCTATCACGACCGGATTCCGGAGCTGGAATCCGAAGAAGAGGATCCGGAGCTGGGCCGGATCGGTGTTCGAAGGGGCCCGACGGGGATCCGGAAGGCGAAGGACGCAGAGGCGGAGCCGGGAGTCCGATGCCAGAGGCGACTCGGAGCGGGCTTTCTCTTGGATAGTGAGCTCGAAAGCTCCTTCAGCGCGAGACCGAGTCTCCTGTCTTGGGCCGAAGCTCCTTCGGCGGACGAAGGAACGGCGCGGATGAGTCTTCTTCCGTCTGCTTGTCGACAGGTGACGAAGCCGAAGCCGAAGGTCCGAGGCCGGGGGCGACTCGGAGTGGGCTTGCTCTTGGATAGTGAGCCTGAAAGCTCCTTCAGCGCGAGACCGAGTCTCCTGTCTTGGGGCAGCCGGCGTACGGCGTCGAGACCAGGGAGAGGAATCCGAGGTCGGCGGCCGATACCGACTCGGAAAGGTCGGCGATGATTCGAACCGAGCCCCTGCAGGAGGGAAAGAAGAAGAAGAACCAGTCAGCAGGAGTCCCGGGCGTCAGCCCTAGGGAACCCCCTCCGACGGTCAAGTTAGCTCCTGAAGAAGATTCGATTCAGAAGGCAAAGAGAGCAGCTTTAATGCTTTTCGGACAGTAGTCCTTTAAGTGTCTCGGAGGCTTGGGGAAGCATCTGTTGCATACCTTTGGCAATAAATAGCGGGGTATTTATAGCAGAGGATAGCGGATGGTTAACGGTGGCAGCCGATATAGGACTAAATGGGGGCTTACTGATAAACCGCCATAGTGCCCGATCCGCCACCGGAGTGGGCCGGATTCGGCTACCGGGCCGAAGGGGGTTGGGCCGCTGATGGGCCGAAGCCTGTTGGGCCCTGGGCTGCCGCGCTGCTCCCGGGCCGTAGGCTAGTGGGCCGCTGATGGGCTGAAGCCTGTTGGGCCGGGAGCGACGGTGCCGCTTATGGGCCAAAGGCTGCTGGGCCGCTGACGGGCCGAAGGCTCCCGGAGGGCCTGATACTGCTGCTGTTGGGCTGGATGGGGTTTGTGCTTGTTTTAATGGGCCGAATCGGATTCTGCCTCATCAGAGGGGAATCATCATCTTCAATGAGCAAATATTCCAGTTGTTCTTGGGCAGAATGTTTCAGCTCATGCAAGACAGCAGGTTGTGTTGATGTTGCAAAATGGATGGCCGAGATGAAAAAACTAACAATTGCTACTGGATCCTTGGGATGAAGACGTGCAAGGATTTGTTCGTACTGAACAACAAGACAAGGTATTTCCTCAGTATCTCTTCTTCCTCAGTCTCATCCCAAGGGACGGCCTCTAGGTAGTTTACACAAGCACGTGCCATCTGGTGACAACCAAGACGGTCTGCTACTTGGAGGATGCCAAGCGTGTTCCCGACTCCATGCCAAGTATCAAGTTCTGTGACATAAAGAAGCCGAAGGGTATTTACATGGAAGTTGAATCCCAGCTCAGAGCAATAAACATCAACACAATTCTGGGAATCAAGAATTTGACATGTGGGCCAATCATTGGAGAGACGTTCAGCAAAGTACTTGCTCTTATCTGTGAGAATCTTAGAATGGCAATAAAACCAGTCATCCCTGCCTTCATCTGTCCTCACTCTGACAACAACATCAATCACTGGTCACCCGATCACCAATCCTGATCGATATCCTCACATCTTCGTTCTTCAGATTCAGAACCAAAGGATTTTAAAAAAGTAAAGGAAGTTCATCAGAAATTGAGATGAACAAGGTCATTGGCCACAGAAGTATAAAAGCAAATGTTTCCCCAATAACAAAAAAATAAACAACAGGTGTCATAAAGATGTTAGAATGCTTGGAATATTTTCATCTGGTAATGGAATGAACAACTTGGCAGCAGGCTAGTGGAAAATGACTCACGTGATAAAATTATTCACAATAGAACATCCCCCATTTCAACCAAAAGCAATGCAGTGAAAAGCTCATTTCATCAATTTTGAGAGAACAATTTGTTTTGGTTAGGTCGATAGCAGAAATTGATGGAAAATATTTTCAAATAAAAATAGAAAGATAATGCAACAATCCTCCAAAGTCTACCATATGTAACATTGAAACATATTGGATAAACATCTCCAGTACTAGTAGAATACATTTCTATATCAATAAATAATTATGATAGGGGCATATAAGTAAATCTCCACAACATCGCATTTCCTAGATGTAGTAAAGTGAACTGTTATCAAGGTTGGAAGAGACAAGCCAATAACGGAATGTAGGGGTAGAAATACAATTCTCGAGCATCAAATATCATATAAGGTACATGTATCAATTTTATGTTTATATAAAATTTCATTGCATAAAACGACCTACACACACGAATTGCTTGTCCTTTCCATTTCAGAAGCTCCAGAGACATTCATTTAAGATTACCTCACAAATATATCATGTCTTTTACCTCTCTGAACATTCCATTTCCTTCAGTAGGAGTTCAATCTTTTGATGCCACTTGCATAATTACTTCCAGATACTGAAAAATGTGGCAAAATCCTATAACTGATATAGTGGCACCAACACATCTAACGTCAAATGGGTCAATTATTATTCCATCTGTTTATTGCTATTCCGTCTAAGCATGATCCAAAAAAATGAAAGAAAACTGAATCACAGATCAAATGTGACAATTCATCGAAATGATATTACAATAGGCTTATACTTATAGCAAACTGAATTTATATTTGTTGCAAATGAATTAAGTATAAATTGTTCATAGAAGCTCGACCTTTTTTTTATAAGGCGGATTGTACCGCTTTTTAGTAGAAGGAAAACAGAACACCACAGAAGCTCTTGACAAACATCCCCAGTTAGTGAAAAGTTATAATTCAAGGGCCAATTAAAATTGTTTATTATTACACCATCTATGTCTGTGACAGTTTACCTTAATCCTAGGAAGAAGAGAAGTTGGTATGGAATTACCACCTTATTAAAGATTCAGAGCCCTCATAAAATTAAGCAAAGAGAACTTTATCAAATATTCTGGATGCTAGTGAACTACTCCAGCATTAGCACAATTTGGAGATTTTCAAAATTTACATATGTACCCAAGTGTGGTTTTGCTTTTGACAATTTAACATTGAAAAATTTTGGATATTGTGCAACAATCTGAACAGCATATTTTAACCCCCAGGAAGCACGAAATGGTTCCACATTGAATAAGAAGATAGATGACAGAAAGATGATTTGAAAGAAAGACAAATTTCTTCTGTACCTTTAGGTAAAAAAGAAGTATCCGTTGCAGAAGAGGATGTAGACACAGATGACTGACTGCAATGACAAATGCAAATGTCTCATTATCACATGCAAAAAAAAAGGAAAAAGAAAAAAAGAGGCCCATGACCTTCTAGAGACATAATTCTCCAAAACCTAGGAGCCACAATAATTAACCAAAACTGCACCTAATACCTCCCAAACTTAAAGCACATACTTACTCATTTGTCTGTATTGTCATGATGACACTAACACCAAGATTTAACAGAGATGACAGATCTATCAACATTTTGTGAATGTTACCACACAGGACTCACCTTATATTGTTAAAAAAAGAAAAAAACTTCTCAAACAACATTGCCCCAGCATAAGGACCTAAAAATGATGAAAGTGCACTGCAACATGATGGCCATCTCACTGAAGTGAGAAGGTATCCTAATAATTTAATAAATAAAGCATCTCATGAATATATTACTACAAAGAAACAGAATGAAACTACATACAGCAACCTATCAGCTGGTTAACAAAGATGTACAACTTGCACCAAGAGAAAGGAAAGACCAGTCACAGATTCTGTTCTAGTCTCCATGGGGTTTCGATATTAATGAAAGGAATGAATAAGAAGCAATAAAGAAAAAAGACTGTCCTCAGTTTATTTCTATTCCAGTAAAATAAATGAAAGAAGAGAGGAAGCAATAAACAAAGTGGAAAGAAGAAAAGATAACAAGTTTCTATTATTTTAAAAATAAGTTAAATAGAACCGCCCCCAAAGTATATTCACGGGAGAAATGCGAAGAAAGTCTAAAGATCTGAATTTTGTTTGTGGAAGGATCTGCTTAAGAGATATTTATTTTCTTGCATGATGAGCATGAATTTTTCCTTCCCTTTATTAAAGAAGAAGAGAGGGACAGAGTATAAGATGACTCCTAGATCACTGTTGTGAAGCTAGAAGAAGAAGGGACAGAGTATAAGATGACCCCTGGATCACTGTTGTGAAGCTATGTCAGAGCATTGAGATATCTGGAATTGCAGAAGGCTAACTTTGTTAGACATTGACATGTAACTTTGTCCACAACTCATGTCGTTATGGGCTGTAATTGAGGAATATCATCTCTTTATCTGTGTTTGCCACTTCACGAAAAATAATGGTAAGTAAATCCCATTTTTTTCTTCACATGTGTGAAACTTCTTCCCTCCCTCCTTTTTTGGTTGCACGTGTGTGGTGGAAGTACTATCTAACTCTTGATCATGAAAAGAAATACATTATAGCATTTTGATTAACCATAAGCACATATCAGCAAAATCTTGCTTCATCTTAACACATGGCAATGGTACTAATTCCTCTATTTTCAGTGACCTTCACATATTACAGATCCTCCCCCTTTTTGGCTTGGTTTATTGGGTTCCATCAAACATAAGCATGATAACACCCAACTAAGCTCCTCCGACTCTTCACAAATAGGGAAAAGAAGACAAGACAATGAACAACAAAAACTCTCTGGTGAGTGAACACGAGGCTGGGATGATTGGAAACCTTTTTAATTTTTGACAAACCATATTAAGCAAAAATGGACTTGTTACTCTCTGTGACCCTCTCCCATCAGAAAGAAAAAGGAGAAAAGGCTACAAATATCTCTTGTGGATAGATAAAAGAACAAAACTTATTGGTATGTAGAGTTGAGATCTGCGAGTACCGAAAATGAGAGCCATACACAAAAGCAAAAATAATACATGTACTGGGATATGATGCCGATTTTCCCATAATACAAAAACATCCATTTGTGCACTTTGACAAGAAACTGGGATGCAATGAAACTTCTTCACCCAGCTGTGGGTCACTGCGGAATTGGATTTCTACAAATTCACCTCTGTAATGTTGCCTGTATCTCCAAGTGAGATAGCCCCTGCTCCCAAGGCCTAAATCCAATATATTGCCAAATTTCTAGTGCAGTGAGCACAGATATAGTGAGTTTTTCCCATATTTTTCTTTTTAAATTTTGATTCTCAAGGGAAGCCTCATGATATGATCCAACACTTTTTCTTATAGTGACCAAATATGTGACCATAATAATGCCGTGGCATCCGTTTCTTCTCCCACATTTCTTGTAAATTTTGTCGATCAACATAAGAATGCCATCTAGGTTAATGGGGCAGCTTTCAATAACATTCATCCACTTCTGTCAAAAAGAAGTAGATCATGGCCAAGTTATGTCTACCTATTCAACATACACATAGATTGTCATATCTTCTTCTAACATTAACTTATGAATATGTGACCATAATAATGCCGTGGCATCCTTTTCTTCTCCCACATTTCTTGTAAATTTTGTCGATCAACATAAGAATGCCATCTAGGTTAATGGGGCAGCTTTCAATAATATTCATCCACTTGTGTCAAAAAGAAGTAGATCATGGCCAAGTTATGTCTACCTATTCAACATACACATAGATTCTCATATCTTCTTCTAACATTAACTTATGCGGAATTCCAAAAGGAAAAAAAAAAATCACCATTATTGAAATCCCCTAGTGTCTTTCTGTTGTTCAACAGAGAAAGAAATCTAGCATATTATTAATTTGTTTTCTTGTTCTTTGCCTTTTTGTTTTGGTTTTCCATTTAACAAAGGTCAATAGTGTAACCTTTTGCCTTCTTTGCTAACCTCATTTTTTTGGTTTGTATATTTAACAAAGCTATAATCTTTTGTCCTAATAGCTTATAACCTTCAACACTAACTGTGGAAACAGTGAGACTTAAAAGTTGACTGACATAAGCAGAAATTCATCTACGATGCATCACTTGTGGGATTGCTAGAAAGAGCTACACCACTTTTGCTGCATCATTGAATAAAGAAGAAGCCAATGCTGTCCACCATAACAAACACTCAATAAGCTCTCAAATCAAGGCACAAATTCAAGTGGAAATACACAGAACAAAAGAAAAAAAAGAAAAAGAAAAAAAATTGTCACCTTCTTGCTCATCGGAGGCGCATATATGCACTTCTCCTTATGTGCTGCGCCCCTCTGCCAGTTCTGGCGCTGTAGCTGCTCTGGCGCTTACTTCTACCCCTCTGAGCCGCCGGAGTCGCTGCAGCCGCTTAGCCTGCAATTGCATTGCCACAAACGGACGCAGGGAGAGAAGGGCATACCATAAACAGACGCAGGCACCTCTAAGCTCTCCGGCAAGCAAAACCTCAGCTACATGCTTGGGCAGTAGCGTAAGAACCTCCGCCGTCGGTGAGTAAAATCTCGTCCACATATTCTGGTAGCAGCACGAGGACCTCCGCCCCCACGTTGTGCCATGTTCTTCCCCAAGGCCCTCGCCCCCTGCCTCTGCCTCCAGCAGTCTCCCCCTGTCGGAGACTTGCAACGAATCACCGGAAAGATAAAGTCATTCGGGTCCGTTTATTGTACGTAAAACATACTCGGATGGAATTTGAAAAAAAAAAATATTAATTTACGAGAAAAATAAAAAATAAATATTTGGTACTTCTAGAAGTATATTCTTGAAAATCTTTTTATTTATTTGTTTATTCGATAAAATCTTTTTCTGAAAATAATTTCATACATTTATTTGCTTATAAAAGAATCTTAGCATTCATTTGATTAGACAATTCAAATAAGAAAGGCCATATCTTCTTCACATGATCAAAATTAGAACCTTAACATTAAAGAATATTTTTTCTTTCCTTTTAATTTTCAGCTTAGGATAAGTTTGGTCAGTAAAATTATAATATCTTAAATTTTAAGGGTAATTACAAAAGGAGAATAACTTACTGCATCGTTAGGGGATATTACATCGACTGATGGTACAATCAAACTAAAAAAAATTTAATTTTTTTGAACCCCCCAACATACTCTACATGTCCACATAATTGGATTTTCGATTAGACATCTTAAAAAATAACAAAAATTCAAAAACCAAGATTCCATAAACAGTAATATACTATTCATTGGGATCAATTTTTTTATTTTCATAATTTTTTTTTGAAGGCACCTAACATGACCTACATACTTATGTAATTCGATTTTCGATCGAACATCTCAAAAAAAAGATAAAAATTTAAAAACTGAGCCCTAATGAATAGTAGTATACTATTCATTGGGGCTCGATTTTTTATTTTTTCATATTTTTTAATTTTTTTGTGAAAGCCCTTGATATTTCCTACATGTTTGTGTAATTCGATTTTAGTTCGAACATCCCAAAAAAAAATGGAAATTTAAAAACTTAGCCCTAGTGAATAGTAGTTACTATTCATGGAGCTAAGGTTTTTGAATTTTCATATTTTTTTAATTTGTCCTATGAAAAATGTAATTATATGAGGATGCAAACAATGTTGGGTGCCTTCAAAAAAAAATATTATTTTTTTTGGCTGTGGTGATGCATCAAGTTATTATCTTCCTAACGTAAGAAGAGAATAGATGCATAATCAATTATATCGGTTGCACTGGGTGTAGTTCAAATTTATTTCTTTTAGTCATCCTACCAAAGATCGGGTTGTACGGACATGTCAAACATGATACGGTCCATCATATAAAAATAAAAAAAAATAAAAAAATTGTTGACGTGAGATGGCTCCATGCTTGGGTGCAGCAAGTCACACTCATGTCAAATACGAAGAAATTCATGTACGGTCGAAAAATGGTTTACGAAGACAGTTTGAGGATGCCAAAATCGGAATTTGTCATGTTGCAAAGGAGTCAACTTTACGTTGACTTTAAGTTTTACATACTACCAAATAACTGTACATGATGAGCTTTTCCTAAAAAGCTCATCAGGGAGGAGCTTTCCTTTGTAACAAAATAGACTCTCAGTGCGGTACAAAATTTAAGAGCCATTTCAAACAAAAGAGGTTGATTAGGCCTTAAATTAATGATTGTATCAAATAACTATATTTGATTGAGTCTGACCATTTCAGATGTTAGAATCATAACAAGTCTTGTCAAATATCACTTAAGTCTAAGTCAAAGAGGAGCAACGAATGGTGAGACTAGGGTATGAACTGGCCACTTATGAACTAGATGAGTGACAACTATGAGTTGTGGATTGTCCAAGAACTTGTGACGTAGTGGTTTAACGGGTGGACACCTTGTCTCTTTACTGGATAGCGCGTAAGTTCGATCCCGCCAATGAATAGATTTGTCGTAGAAATGTCCTACGTCTGCATGGGAACCTAGCTCCACCCGACCAAAAAACATACGAATTTAATCCTCTCCTATTCGAAAGATTCTTGTGTTAGGCGGCCTCATACCTTGATCGTTTGATCATGAGCCTTGTGCCCAGTCCATTGGGTTGCTCGTCTAAAAAAAAAAATTGTGAACTATGAATCCTAGGTGAACCGACCAGTTCAACTATTTGATCACCTTACTGTCACATTATAGGGAATTCTGTTATTTTGAATCTTCAAAGACCACAAGATAAAATAGACTTTATTCTCTAGATTAGATTGTTTCTCCGATCATGTAGATTAATGTGCTATTTGAGAATAGGCTCCTTTTGAAAATACGTTGAAAACGCCAACTTGTGGCATGTTGGGACTATAAGAGTTGTGGGCCTTACCGCTATAATGAGAAGCTGTTTATGGCATGTTGGGATTATGGGAGTTGTAGGCCTTACCGCAGTAATGAGAAGCTATTGCAAAATCTCTAAAAGCCATTGGAATATAGCTTTTTTCTCTCTCCTCTCTCTCCCTCCATCTTGAGTCTACCTCTCTCCTTCTTTTAAAAGGTGGATTATGGATAAGAATTTTAAAAAGACAACATTTAATGGGGTTGTCCCCCACTTTTTTTTTTATATATTTATGATCATTAGAAAGTCCCCAAATAAGTTAATCAAGTGTGAGAAAGCTTGGATTTTAGATGTTGGGGATTTTGGGAATGTGGACCCCACAATAAATGATTACAATCTCTTAAAAAATCCCCAAAAGCTCGTTCCCCCTAGCTTTTTCTCTCTCCCATTATCAAGAGTAATGAGCTACATACTTTGATGCACACTATTGAGCTAACATATAGTAACTCTTTGATTTATGTTATGGGCATGAATTCATGTTCAATTATAACTGGACTAGTCTCTCCTTTTTAAAGGATTCATTTATCAAAGGCTAATGAGTTATACACTTTAGTGCACACTATTGGGCCTGATTGATATAGTAGAAATTGGTTATCCAAGCTAACTTATAGTGGCCCTTGGGTTCCTATTACATGTAAGAATCTTATTTCTGTTACAATTAGGCTATGATACCATATGTTAAAATTTATGTAAATGCCTAGAGCATCCTTACGTACCTAAGAGGAAGACAATAAGTATTCGAAGAAGAAGGATGCCAGACAGGGATCTACATAACTTGGTAGTCTCCCTTGCCTCCCCTCTCTATATGCATGAAATTATATAGAGAATCACAAGCTTGTCTTCTATGGAGTGGAGGGACCAATTGTAATTGAAACATGATTCTCACTCATAATAGGAAGCATGAGCTCCTATGGGTTAGCATAAATAACCAATTTATACGTTGTTAACCATTCTTAATAGTGTATACTAAAATATGCAACCCTTGATAAGTGGACCACTTGTATAAAAAATTGAAAATTAAATCATAATTAACAAAAATTAATTTCTAATTTTAAAATCTTTAGTTTCAATTTTCAATAGTTTTAGGTTAAAAAAGGTTAAAAGAATAAATAATGACGCTCTTTTATCATTATATTAAATGGAGAGATAGAATTTATATGTTTGACTTAATAGAGGCATAGAGTAGGAGTTTAACATCGGTTATTGAGAAGACAACTTATTGCTTATAAAGAAGGTTCCCTATCTTCCTCCCAACAAGGACCCTTTTTCTAGTAAAAGGACAAAACTATGAGACCACCTCTACAAGCTAAAGTAGACAATACCTTATTAGAAAGAACTTACAGTTCTTGTCCTCATCATTGTTGTCATTTGTGGGAACCCTAACTCAATATGCATACACATGCCTTCTCAGGAGGCTATGTAGAGGCATAGAATGTGGACTTTAGTTTAACATCAAATGTTGAGAAGGCAACTTAATGCTATGAGAAGATTCCCCACCTTCCTCCTAATAAGGACTTTTCTTCTAGTGAAAGAACAAAATCATGATGCAACTTTTATACTAAAGTGGACCACACTTTATTAGAGAGAGCTCATAATTCTTTCCCTCAACAGACCCCAAATGACAATAGAAAGTTTTAACGATCATGATAATTTTTTGCCGACCTCAATTTTATTCTTTTTATAGCTTGTGATCCAATCATAGTATCAGTCTTATGTAAGTCATCACTAGGTTGATAAATGACATAGAGATAGGAACAAAAATAAATCTTTCTACTTTCATTTTGAATATAGAATATTAAAAATCTATTTCTATACCTACTTATTGTGTATATTGACACTTGCAAGGTGTGAGCAATGTTGATTACCATCCATCATTAATATATATTGATGTGGAGTTTGGATCAAGATCCCATAAAGGTTGATGGTAATGGATCTTCAATAGTTGATATGAGTATCTACATGAGTTGCTATGGTGTTACAAAACTATAAATAATATACCGTTAAGGAAGCATAAAATTTAACACAGTAATCTCATTTCATCTAGTCACCAATTTTCACGTGTCATTTTATAAAAAATAATCCCATGTTGAAAATATTGTTACAATACTCTTCCTATGGTACTATAAAAGAAAACCACAAGTACACTATTGAAGGTCAATAACATCTAACTCTTTATTATACTTGTTGCTTATCTCATTCTAACTTGAGTGTCATAGTGGTCTTCCTGATAGAAATTTATTGGGGGGGATTTTATATATAGCCAAACAAGAACTATATACACTATCCATGCTCTTAATGCATATTTTAAGAGAGGGAATGAGATTTCTTATGCAGCGACACTCTCATATGTTTTAGGTTGATGAAGAACACCTGTTGATGGAGATGCCCGTGTCACAAGATCGTCATCGCCACAAGGATCTTCCTTCTTGATGGAGGTGTGGAGGGAGTATAGTTTCTTCTCTATCTATGGGGTGGCACACATGGAGAGAAGCCTTGAGATAGACGGGAACCCTGCTTCATCTTATAAAAATATTTCTACGTATGCATTTTTATATTCTAGATGTGGAGAGAGAAAAAGATATTTTTTTCTCTCCAAAAGTAATAAAGAGTTAGCTTTTAAAGGGGTATCTCTTGATTTTAGAATGAATTGACCATTCTAATCCTCCTTAATATCCTCCTACGTCCCCTATTGTAGATGCCCATTTCAAAGTTCTTTTGTTAAAACTCTCCCTAAAATCATTTTCCCTTTAAACTTCCCAATGAGATTTTTGATTTTGATTATAATTACAAAATTTGTACTATCTGATGTGCCCGTTCAAAAAGTAATTTTGAGATTTTTTGTTGTTGTTGTTGCCCCGTTTCGAATATTGTCTTAGAGTTTGCTTCCAAGTCTTTACCTTTCTTGATTGACTCTAATAAAAATTATAAGTAGAAGTTTTTTACTTTTTAGTCCCTCTAATTTATTTAGAAAAACTCTCTATAACCTTTATGTTTTGTAAAACACTCATAATCTCACTTTTATTTAGAAAGATCTTACATAATTTGAAGAAATCTGCTAAATATTTTGGAACATTTTAGAAAAACTCTCTAAAGACAAGTCTTTTCCAAATAAAAGTGAGATTATAAAGAGCTTTTACTAGATCTAGAGGTTATAAGAGGTTTTCTTTTCCTAAAATTAACTATATTAGAAGGACTACAACTAAGAATCTCTTCTCATTAATATTCATCATATACAAATATAATATATTATTTTATATTAAAAGAAAACATAAAAAATATTTACCTTTGCATTTAATTTTATTGGATGTTTTTGTTGTCAAGAATACCAAAAAGAGAATGATATCTTCTTGGAACTTTGTAAATATTGAAAATTAATAAAAAAATTAGAGAGTTGAAATCACTTATAACCTTAATTCTCATGACTTGTAGGATCTCATGAGCCCATGTACTTCCCAGCGATCGGATCTCTAAGATGTGTTTGACCTTTGAGTTCCCTTCGGTACTTCATAACTCAGTTGCACATGATTCATGACTAGAGTGGAATTGGAGTTGTGAGGTATTGATGTGAGTTTGATCTTAAATTTTTTAATGATTTTAAATCTATACTATAAAGCACGAATAAATGAATATTCCCTTCTAATTCCATTTGTTGAGAGAGAATGTTGACCTTTTGATTAATGTCTTAGATCTAAGCTATCCGTTTTGTTGTTCTAATTTACTATTAAATTAGTTTCATTATGCTAGATCATAATTTATTTCAATAATGACTTCTCTTATTCGGTTGTAAGTTGTAACGGCTAAAATACTTGATGCATTGAGGGTCAGTGCAGTAGTTAAGTCATCTTGCAATGAAAGATGCCATTGGTCTAGTTGGGTTGGAGGCACATGGGCTAAATAATTTTTTCAACAGATGGGTCATACAAACATTAAATGCGAGTGCAACATTCTGAACGTGACAAATGTGCGTACGCATGATAAATATTTTGTAGACATGATAAATACTATTTGTCATGCCCACGAAGCATTTGTCATGTCTAAAAAATATTTGTCCTCTCTATGAACTTGTATATAATTTTTTTGCCATGACAAATATTTTACGGGTATGATAACCAATTGTAAGCATGATAAGTTCGTAAGTATTTGTCGTGCTTTAGAAGCATTTGTTATGCCTAAAAAGTACTTATCATCTCTATGCATGTGTATAAATTTATAGGCTTGATAAATATTTTTCACGTATGACAAATATTCTGTGGGTGTGACAAATATTATTTGTCATGCTCAAGGAGTATTTGTCATGTGTACACACATTTGTCATGCCTAAAATTCTGCAATCGTATTTAATACTTGTGTGACCCACCGGTTGAAAAAGTTGTCCAACCCATGTGCCTCTGTCTAGTTAGACTAATGACATCTTATATTAAAAGATGACTCAGTTTGCTATATTGACTCTCTGGGCAACAAATATTACCCTGAATTGAATGGTGAGAAATCAACGTCATTAGTAGGTCTAATTAGTAATTACTGCAAATAAATATTGCAACAACAATAAGAAGTAAGAACACAAAAAAGATTGCTTTTATAAAGCTTAGTGAGGAAATACTTCATGACCTCCATGTGTAATTCATGTTCACCGTATATATATAATGATGTATGTTTATAAATGTTTGGATTAGTTTTTAAAAAAACTAATTTCACTCATTTCTCCTCATACTTTGTTTTACTAGACCTTATTATTGTATACTTATTTTTTTATTTTAATGTTTTGTTGAAGGAGAATATACTTGATGGCGTTAAAGACTTTTATCTCAACTGCCTATATTTAAACTTTCCTCTTTTGAAGGCCCTCTTGTGTAACCAAGGGAGATACCACAAAAACTCTCTCCCTTTTCATTAATTAACGTATTAATCAAGTTAGAGAACTCAAATGCCTCTGTGATAATGGTCAGTGCATCTTCCATAGATCAACCACCGAAAAACTTTCTACGCTACCTCTTCAATTCCCAACGAACGTTTCACAATAAACATCCTTTTGTTTCTATGAAAATACCCATGAGTGACCATTAGATCCACCATAGATGAATCATAGCCATCCATTCTTTCCTGCTTTTTAAATTCCTAACGTTACCCATGTTGCCTTATTCACTTCATTACCTCTAGCACCTACGATCCCTCCTTAATTTGCTATTTGACGACCTACCCTAGCCTTTTCAAAAAGAATGTGTACTTCACTACATGAAGTTATTATTTACATTATATTTTTATTCAAATCAAATTTGCAAAATCTTTAAGGTGTAAACTTTGAAAATATGCAAAATCTTTAAATATTGGGTGCAGCCCAAGAAATATTTTTAAATATTTTTCATGGTTCGGGGTCACCATGCCCAACATATTTGTATGATCTAATTTTGATTGGACAACCCAAAAAATTCTAAAAAAAAATCAAATACTGAGCCCCATTTTATTAGGTCCGGCTTATTAAGGATGTTATTCTTAACTATGCACTAGGGCTCAGTTTTTGTTTTTCTAGATTTTTTTGAGTCAATCGATCGAAGATTAGATTATAGAGAGGTGTGACAGGGCTGATCTTAAAAAGTAAAAAAAAAATCTTTTTTTTAGTCGGCACGTGGTGCAACAGGTAATATTTAAAAACAAATCATTATCAACTGCCAACTTTCCCGGGCCAAATTGCATAGTACATTTTTAAAGTTGGTTATTATGTATTATGAGTAGTTGTTGTTGGACTCAAGGTTAAATACAGCAAGACAATAATACAACAAAAATGTGTTTAGATATAATTCAGTCTAAACACAGCGAGTAGCACAGTCAAAAATTTGGTCAAGCAATTAAGATATTGTAAAAAGTATAGGAAATAAGTCTAGATATTTTCTAAGAGGATTTTGAATTTTTAAGTAACAAAAATAATTATATAAAAATAGACATAAATCAAATCAAGAACTTATCTTAATGAAAAGATAGACTTTTAATCGTATAATTCATAAATTACACTATTTAAGTAATTATAACTCCATGTTTATTCATAAAATATCGTTATAAAATAGTAATTAGAAGGGAGATACATAATGACTTCTAAATGCATCCATGTGAATAAGCTAAAAATGTTTGATATGCATAATGCTTTTCGTAATCATATGTTAAAGTGTATATGAGAGGGAATTTATTAAAACTCTTAACACCTTAAAAATACAAAAGCACATATTTTATCCTCTGAATTGTGTCATTAAGTCTACTTAAAATATCATATGAAGAGTCATTCCAATAATCTTTCATGCAGTTTTTATCATTGTTTTTCTGAATTGCCATGTTTGTTGGAAATGCATTGAGATTTTATCTAGATGATACAATCTTACCATTATAAACCTAAGTGTTTAATGTTTAACAATGAACATGCACTTGCACGTGCACTTTAACTAATTTAATATTTAACTAAAAATAAAACATTAGTTTATGTGTATAATATAATTTAATAATTGAGTAAAATTTATTGCAATGACGGTGCATGCTGCACACACCGTCGTTACATTGGATTAACTTTTTCTATTTTTTCCTTCGAGGTGTCTTAATTGTTCGTACTTTCTTTTTTTGATTGGATGATTCAAAAATCTAAAAGATAAAAAAATTTCAAATTTTTTAAGTCGTCTAATCAGACATTATACTGTACGGATGATTTGAGCACCTCAGAAGTGATCTAGAAATTTTTTTTTTCTTCTTTTTTACCCACTGTAAACAACAAGTATTACTCTTTAATAATTTTAAAAACCCATCTATTTTATACGAGACTTGGTAGTACACACAGCGACGCCTGTCTTCGCCCCTTGTTGTCTTCCCACGCCGCCAGCACCCCAAACCCTCTTCGGTCTTTACTGCACACAAACCCTGCACGCATGGCGGCCTCCTCCCTCGCCGCATCCCTTCGCACCGCCGGCGCCTCCACCACCCATCCCTGTTCTCCTCCTCCCACGAAGGCCCCCATCTCCGCCGTCCCCTTCAGATCTCACCGACCTGGCCTCATCTCCTCCATGTCCTCCTTGGCGCCGGCACCGTCGCCGTTCCCGTTGACGGGAAGGAGGAGCAGACCCCTTCTTCCTTCTGCCGCCGCCGCCGCCGCCCCCCTTCCCGCGACCCTCAAGTCCCGCCTCGCGGCCGGGGAGACTCTGTATGGGCTCTTCCTCCTCAGCGCCAACCCCACCCTCGCCGAGATCTCCGGCCTTGCCGGCTACGACTACGTCGTCGTCGACATGGAGCACGGGCCGGGGGGGATCACCGACGCCCTCCCCTGCCTCCGCGCCCTCGCCGCGACCGGCACCCCCGCCATCCTCCGCCTCCCGGAGTCTTCCGCCATGTGGGCCAAGAAGGCCCTCGACCTGGGCCCCCAGGGGCTCATGTTCCCCATGGTCGACGACGCCGCCTCCGCCGCCGCCGCCGTCTCCTACTGCCGGTACCCCCCTCGGGGGGTCCGTGGCGCCGCCCACCTGGTGGTGCGCGCCTCCGGCTACGGCATCGACGAGGGGTACCTAGAGCATTACGAGGAGGGGCTGCTGGTGATGTGCCAGGTGGAGACGGAGAAGGGGCTGCAGGAGTTGGAGGCGATCGCCGCCGTCGACGGGGTGGACTGCATCCAGATGGGGCCGCTGGACCTGAGCGCCGCGCTGGGGTACCTGTGGGAGCCTGGCCACCGGAAGGTGAGGGAGGTGCTGGCGGAGGTGGAGCGGCGGGTGCTGTCGAAGAGCGGTGGGGGCGGGGCCTACCTGTCGGGGTTCGCGATGCCGCACGACCCGCCGGAGGAGCTGAAGAGGAGGGGCTACCACATGGTGGCGGGGGCGGTGGACGTGGGGATGTTCCGGAAGGCGGCAGTGGAGGACGTGCTGCGGTTCAGGAATGCGCTGGGTTCCGGGGACGCCGCCGGCGGTGGAGAGGAGGAGGGAGGTGAGAAGGAGAAGGGCTACTGGAGTGAGTGAGGATTCCAAAACCATGTCTTTCTCTATGTTTCTTGTTCTTGCTCTTCCTTGATGGTGTGTTCCCTATTTTCTTTTGGGTTGTCATAGCAACCAAGTGTGGAAGGTCAATTGCATACAATAAAAAAAAAAGGTGATTTCATTAAAAAAAATGAGTTACAAGTAGTCAAAGCGCAATGATTTAAACTCTCTTGCACGATTTAAACTCCACTCTTTTCAAGCAGAAGCAAGGCCGTTGAAGCAGCTCCAGTGCCAAAAGATGATGTATTCGAGGCATTTGTAGTGTTTTTTTTTTTTTTTTTTTCCTAAGGGCCCTACAAACGACCGTGGTTCTAATTGGGAACCCGAGATAATCCTCCAAAATTGGAGATAATTCTGAATCGGTCGATGGATCCACCTAATTAGGCGACGATTTTAGGTTCGTCTGATTTCTAGAGAAGTAATCTCACAGATCAGAAAATAAAGATTTCAACATCAGGGGGTTGCATGGTTGGGAGTTTTTAGGCCCAACCAGAATCAAACTTGAGACTTCCTTTTTGCAAGGGAGGTGGTGAACCAACTGTCCTAGGCAGCTGGTTCGAGGCATTTGTAGTTAAGTGTAGCTCTCGCTGTCCCAAGGAGATGCCGCGGTGAGCTTGTAAGGGGGAGGTGTCTACTCATGTGC
Organism: Zantedeschia hybrid cultivar; assembly: GCA_030544215.1. Lineage (NCBI taxonomy): Eukaryota > Viridiplantae > Streptophyta > Magnoliopsida > Alismatales > Araceae > Zantedeschia > Zantedeschia hybrid cultivar. The sequence goes on from JARZZO010000002.1 coordinate 63,776,199, forward strand.
AGGGTGAAGAAGCGGTACGGTGTTTGTTCTGTCCTCTTACTTCGAATTCAACATTTGTTGAGATCCTCCGGATCTTCCTTCCTGTGCTTCTACGGAGGAAGGGTGATTTGATTATTTGACTATGACACGATGGAGTCATACTCTATCATCTCTTTTCTTCATATATCTGCTTCTCATGTGTATGGAGTCGCACAGAAAAAGAAAAAAAAGAAAAGAGTTTGGATCGTCTCAGTATCATATTGGACTTGATTTTAGTAATCATGTGTAAAATAGGTTCACCGTTCGAAACATATCTTACTGTAGTTGGTAATTTTTTTTAGGTTCTTGATTCATCAGGTTCTCAATAATACTTAAATATCACTAAGAACACAAAATTACACCCATAATTTAAAATACATTTCAATGTACAGTTAGATACAACCTAAATTACTGTACGAATATTATATTTGGGATGTATTTTGAATTATGGTTGCAGTCTTGCATTCTTGGTAGTCTTTTAAGTGTTCTATAGTGTATAATGTTGGAGTGTATTTTAAATTCTAGTTGTAGTCTTGTGTTCTTAGTAGTATTTAAGTGTTTTGTGTTGTCTTATGTTTGGTGTTTTTGTGCTCTTGGTGGTATTTAAGTGTTTTTCGTAGTATTAAAAATCTGCTGAATTAGGAATAAAGAAAAATTTGTCAACTTCGGTGGGACGCGTTTCGAACAACGAAGCTATTTTACATATGACGTTTTGAGACTGGTTACAGCTAACGTCTAGTCTAATGTGTTACTGAGACGATCTGGACTAAAAAAAAAAGTCCAAAAGATCGTGTCCTTAACTTGGATTTTAAGGAGTTTGGACCGGTGCATCCTTAGGGCGACGGGGTTACGTTTTGCTCTTTCTGATGGCTCAAAGGATCAAATTGATTCGACTCCTCTTGGCTAGGAGTAAGCGCCCGATGAAGACCTTGGTTCTTGCATGGTAGCGGCAACAGCTATGCTTAGTACACCTTCACAAAGGCTTGGTCTTATCGTCCATGGTGTACCATTGATACCCTTGGTGGTTAGGGGAGTTTGATGGGCGTCTGCCACAAGTGGGAGGAAGCTTACGGAGGTGGGAGAGATGGTGGCTTTATAGGGTGGAGGAAGAATGCAGAATCTCCAATCCTTTGAAAGCTATGCCTATTGGTTGTACATCTTTGGAGATCATTCTACTTGGACCTAATGCTAAGCCCTTTGTTTCACTTACACTGTAGATTGGACTGAGGAAATTATTCAATTTGGTAGAAGAATTGGGGTTTGTTTCCAAAGTGAGGGAGGAGAACTTGAGAAATTTCATCTTTAACATGAGAGGAGGTGAGGGTTTTCAGAACAGCGGGAGAAGAGAAGGGCATGGAGGAGGATGGAAGATAGAGAAAAGGGACCTTGGCTTTGTCAAAAATAACCTTGTATTAGATGGACTTAGAGAGGAGGAGAAGATGTTGGGAAATAAATTGACTTTATAATGAAGATACTATCATGGAACGCTAGGAGCCCTCACAATGATTTTAAGATGGGCTTGTAAAAGACTACATTAGGGCACTTAATATAGACCGCATTTGTTTGAAAGAGACCAAATTAAGCAATGTGGATGACCAAGTTAATCAAAAGGGCAAGGTATTGGTTGTTGATTGGATCGGCGTGCATACCTGGTAAGTGGTTTAAGGTGGGTTAGTTAATGATCTGGAATGAAACTAGGGTTAAAGTGTGTTTGGCACAATTTTCATTTGAAAGCACTTTCGCACTTCCACTTAGTTATAAGACGTGTTTGGCAAAATTTCTATTTGAAAATTACTTTTGAATTCCACTTCTTACATACAATGAGTTGAGGGATAGAGATTATAACTAATTTTAGTTTATTATAAAAGTCAACTCTTTCGTAACAATCTTATTTTTTTTTTATAACTTTAGAAGTTCCTATCCTTATAGTTTTTGGTTGGACGTCAAAACACAAGTAAAATACTACATAAATGATTTCCCAAATCCAATGATTTTTACAAAATATGACCGTATTTCATAAATGGCTTCTAAGATCCAATTACTTCCATAAAAAAATAATTAAATAGAGATACAAAAGTTTTTCCAGACAGACCCTTCGCCTACTCAAATCTACATAACATCCGCTTGGACGAAGGATTCAAGGCTCAAAGAGGCCGCAGATGAGAGCATCTTCTGAGAAAGATATATGATAACCTTCCATTTGGAAAGGGGATTAAATTAAACACACTTTGCAACCGCAACTTATAAGAAAGTGAAAGATACACAAATTACTTATCAAGAGAGATAAACAAAATTAATTACTACACAACACTATTTCTGAAATAATATTAATTAACAATATACTAGTGTTGGTCAATTGTTTTTGCTCTCTTCCGTTGCTTCCGTTCCAGGCTTCACAGTTTTCGCCGCCGGGTTCGCCCGGCGTGGGCGCAGGCAGTCTCCAGGTCCGCCAGGAAGAAGAGCATCTTGTCCGACACCGCCTGCGGCTGCGGCTGCCCTCCTTCCAGTTCCACCTCCTCGCCGGTCTTCTTCTCCCCCCGCGAGCCCAGGCACCGTTGGATCTCCCCCTGGTGCACCAGGTAGTAGTCCTCCCCCTCTCTGGTCAGCTTCAGACCCCTGCCATGCCATGCCATGCCATCACTTACCACCACGAAACACCACACCGAACCAACGAAGAACCCATCATTCGTCATGCACAAGCTCGCGATTGATGGATGAATGCGCCGGAAGAAAATTAAGGGGGGTTACAGTCCGATGCGGTCGCAGCGGTCCTGCACGGCGTAGGCATCCTTCCACGACTTGGAGCCGTCCGGCGGCGGGGCGTAGAACTGCGCGCTGCTGGCACCCCACCTGTCGGTGAACAGCCTGCTCCACAGGGCGTCCTCGGAGGCCAACCTCTTCCACTTGCTGCACACTGCCACCACCAAATTAAGGGAGGGAGGCTGCTCCGGTCTCGGATGGAGTCGGACAGGACCGAATTGTGCAGCACTTTAATTAATAAAAGCTGCTAATTAATTAAAGTGCTAATCTATCTATCTGGATTCTGGATAGAAGAGAGGAGGAGAGCACTGAAGGGAATTGGGGCCTCCTCCAGGACAGGAGGAGCCTAAAAGGACCCACTTGACGTGGGCTTCCAGTTGGAGGAAGAAGCAGCTAGCATATATCTGGGCATGAAGACCAGAAAAACCAACCTCGATCTGCCATGACAGGCAAGTTCACATGATCCAAACAACACAAACACAGAGAGAGGATTGACCTTGGAGGGCGGTGGCGAGGGCCTGGTGATCCAGACGGGAGAAGATCCTGGAGCAGAGCTCCGGCGGCAGCCTCTCCATCCACAATTGTCCCCTCTGTCCTCCACGATTCCGCTTCCACTGCTCTCGCTCGTGGCGTGGCACTTCACCGGTGCATGAGGATTAATACTAATTTAATAATAATAAAAGCGAGATGAGATGAGATGAGATCCCCAACCCCCTACCCCCCCATGTGTTTTTGGGCTTTGGCTTTGCTTCCGCTGCGGTTCTTCTCTCTCGCAGCTTCTCCCACGGAAGGTGACGCGGTCGACCAGAGCAGTCCGACAAACGCCAGCTGTGTTATCCAGGTGGACGGGGGATGCGAGTGGAGGAGTGCTCTACTTGCATCTATTATTCTCCATGCCACCCGCAGGCCGCAGCGCCCCACGCGCGCTCGCAAACGACACGCCAATATCAAAAGTTAAAGGTGAACGAAGGAATTAACTTAAGGAATTATTATTATTATTATTATTAGAGTTTTTATATATATACCCCTCAGAAATACTGTATTTATATGTATACCCCTAATTCTCACATATTATCATCAATATCCCTACAATCTTTAAAATGTTGTATTTATGCCCCTCCCATCAAACTTAAGTTAATTTCGATGGAATATGTCAAAAACATTGCATAAATCATTACATCATTGGAGGTGTCGAGGTACAAAATGCAAGATTTTAATGTATTGAAGGGTATATATGCAAAATATTAGTGAATTTAAGGGTATTTATGCAAAACCATTAGATTGAAGGGTATAAGTGCAACTTTTTAAAATTTTTAAAGGTATTAATGATAATATGTGAGAATTACGAGTGTATGCAAATACGATGTTTTTGAGGGGTATATATGTAAAAAACCCTTATTATTATTATTATTTTAAAAATTCCTTACCGATATCCTTTTTACATCCTTAATAATAGTGAAGAACGCAGATTTCAGATCGAACTTGTTACCACTTACTTGGTATGTGTTCAAATTGGATTAAGAACTTGCACTTGGGTTCGGCATTCAGCACTCCAGAACTTAGTATGAGCTAGCATCCCCCACTCTGCCAACCATGTTCACAAATTTCTTAGCCTAAAAAATGAGTTTAGGGCAGAGCAAAAGGACTTGCTTTGGCCAAACGTTTAATAGGAAATGACTTTTGGTTTTTATTCTCAATAAAAAAATGATCTTTTTTAGTGAAACTAGTTATTACCTCTTGATGTAGACTGGATCTATCACGACCGGATTCCGGAGCTGGAATCCGAAGAAGAGGATCCGGAGCTGGGCCGGATCGGTGCTTGAAGGCCCGACGGGGATCCGGAAGGCGGAGGATGCAGAGGCGGAGCCGAAGGTCCGAAGGTCCGAAGGCCGAGGGGTGCTCGGTCGGTGCCCGGCTCGTCTTTGGGAAGTCGGGGCCGAAGCTCCTTCGGCGGACGAAGGGGCGGCGCGGATGAATCTTGTTCCGACTGATCTGTCGACAGGCGATGAAGCCGAAGCCGAAAGTCCGAGGCCGAAAGTGACTCGGACTTGGCTTGCTCTTGGATAGTGAGCCCAAAGCCCCTTCGGCGGACGGAGGGGCAGCGCGAGACCGAGTCTCCTATCTTGGGGCAGCCGGTCGTACGGCGTCGAGACCAGGGAGAGGAGTCCGAGGTCGGCGGCCGATACCGACTTGGGAAGGTCGGCGAAGATTCGAACCGAGCTCCTGCAGGAGGGAAAGAAGAAGAAAACCGGTCAGCAGGAGTCCCGGACTTCAGCTCTGGGGAACCCCCTCCGACGGTCAAGTTAGCTCCTGAAGAAGATTCGATTCAGAAGGCAAAGAGAGTAGCTTTAATGCTTTTTGGACCGTAGTCCTTAAGGGTCTCGGAGGCTTGAGGAAGCATCCTTTGGGCAATAAATAGCGGTGTATTTATAGCAAAGGATAGCGGATGGTTAACGGTGGCAGCCGATATAGGACTAAATGAGGGCTTACTGATAAACCGCCATAGTGTCTGATCCGCCACCGGAGTGGGCCGGATTCGGCTACCGGCCCGAAGGGGGTTGGGCCGCTGATGGGCCGAAGCCTGTTGGGCCTTGAGCTGCCGCGCTGTTCCCGGGCCGTAGGCTGGTGGGCCGCTGACGGGCTGAAGCCTGTTGGGCCGGGAGCGACGGCGCCGCTTATGGGCCGAAGGCTGATGGGCCGGAGGCCCCCGGAGGGCCTGGTACTGCTGCTGTTGGGCTGAACGGGGTTTGGGCTTGCTTTCATGGGCCGATTCGGATTCTGCCTCACCACATAGCCCCCCACTCTTGTCTTCCTCAGTTCTGAGATGGCGAGAGTATAGCCCGGAGCTGGCAGAAGAATCAGCGTAACATGTGTCTTACCCGAAGCTCTGTTCTTTTTTCACTGGGAAGATGGTGCCCTCGGTCGGCCGAGGGCTACGCGGTTGCTTCGTCTTCGCTCGAAGTGGCAACGAAGGCTCAAAGCTCAGAAGCCGAAGGGCCGAGCCCTCTGACTCGCGTCAGGCTTCATTAAATGGACGGGATGGGCATCGCCTCGCGAGGAAGCACGGGACACGCGTCGCGCATCCGGCCGCTCCGTCAAAAACACAAAAGGATCCTGACCGCCCGCGGGTCGCGGATCGCCTCGGCTCTCTGCCCGAGGCTCCACTCGGATTGCCGCCGCTCTCTTTGTTGGCACGCGGATCGGGACACGTGGCGAGCATCCTAGAGAATAGTCAAAGGGTCGGAGCGCCTTCGGCCGTTGATCGCTCTGCTTTAAGTCCCGGAGCCGGCCCGTCATCATTGCCGAAGGACGGTGCACGTGGCGGGCATCCGAGAGGAGCGAGGGGACGAGAGGGATGATCTCGGCCGTTGGCTTCGGCGGGAGGCGCTTCGAATGGGGCTTATAAATACAAGCCCTCAGCAGGGCACTGTTCTTCTTCCTGCTGCTGCGCTTGCGTTCCCCCTGCGATTACCCGAGTTCTCCTTCCTTCTCCAGCGAAAGGCTAGCTTCCTGAAGGCTTCGTCCGAGCTCGCCGGCCACCGTGGGAGGATCTCCATTCCTCAGAGCGCATCGTTGGTGGAGCTGGGTGGCTTGAGAAGCTGCGCTCGGTTCAGGAGAGACTTCCTCCCCCTTCCTGCGAGTAAGCCTTGGCCTTCTTTCTCCCCTTCGTGGCCTTATGGTCCGGAGTCCTTCCAGTGAGATTACTCCTTCGGACGAGGAGTATACTCCTTCCCACTCTCCGAAATCTTCTCTGTCAGATCCCCTTACCTCGGATTCTCTTGCTTCCGTGATGTCTGAAGAGCCTGAGAACTCTGGGACTGAGGGGTCCAAGACTTCCGGGGCCGAGGTCTCCGGGGCCGAGGCTTCCGAGGCCGAGGCTACCCAGGAGGTCCGGGACCCCGGCCAGGCTTCCACCTCGGAACACCGTCGTTCGGACATTGCTTCGGAAGCATCCTGCGCCCTTTCGGACGTAGAGGTGAGGAACCTAGTTTCTTACTTCCAGCTTCCTTCCTGGACGACCCCCCATCGACCTGACTCCGCCACCAGGGCCAACACTCTCCGCCCGGGCTCCTTCTCCATCTATGTTGATAGCTTCGAGGCGGGCTTCCGTCTTCCTCTTCCCACCTTTGTCATTAACCTCCTTAGCTTCTACGGGCTGGTCCCGTCTCAGCTCTTTCCCAATTCTTGGCGCACTGTATACGGTTTTTTGAGCGTTTTCGCTCGTATACAGATCAACCCTTCCATCAATGTCTTCCGCTATCTCTTTAAAATCCAAAGGCAGGGGAAATCCGAGTGGTACTGCTTCGTCCCTCGGGTCGGCCGAAGCATATTCTCCGGGAAGCCCTCGTCCATCCACGGCTGGAAGATGAAGTTCATCTTCATCTCTCTGCCGGAGAACGAGAAGGGCGTGTGGCCCTTTCCCACCGAATGGGCGCCGCTGGCCGCAGGCCTCTCGGACCCTCCTGCTCTGACCCCCGTACAGAGCACTCTCGTGGGCCATGTCCAGGTCATGGCCCCGTACGACATCTGGGGGCTCCTCAGCGCGTCAGAGCGGCTGGTGAACGCCGGGGTATGGCCGGATCCTCGGTCCGATCCGGTGCGGGCCTTTCCCTACCTTCCTCCCGGGGAGACTCCGTAGGGCCGCGGAGGAAGGGCTGCCACTCCTCCGGCCGAAGCTCCTCCGGTTGGGGATGCTGATGAAGTTTCGGCCGAGGGTAAGTCGGCTTTGAATTTGCACTTGATCACCGTTTTGTTTCTAACATATTCTTCTTGCTTGCAGCAATGGCCGACCTCGATGCCCTCCTCTCCCTGATATCTGACCAGCGCGGTCCAGGCCGGGCACCAGCCTCGCAAGCGGCAGGCAGGTCCGACCGAGGCGCTAGAGTTCCGAGGACCCGAGGCGGGGTCCCAAGGACTGCGGCCTCCGCCGAGGGCCGCGCTGCCGCTGCCGCTTTCGAGAGGGAGCAGAAGACAAAGTTCGCCGTTCGAAGGGGCGGCCGAGCGTCGAAGCGCCCCCAGGTAGAGGAGGCCGAAGAGGCGGAGCCGGCTCTGCTGATCAGGAGGAGCGCCGTGGCCCGAAGGGCCGCAAGGCTGGCGTCTCCAGAGGCGCCGAGGGGCGACTCCCCTCCAGCCGTGTTGGCAGGGGCCGATGACGGAGGCGCTGGGTCGCAGGCGCCCCGGGCGCAACGCGAATGGTGGCACCCCGAGCCGGGGGTGTACAAGGACGAGAGCATGGAGGACTCGCAGACGTGCCTCCGTCTGCTCAGCAGCCTCACTCTCCCTTCAGCTTTCGAAGAACTGAATGATCACTCCATCACCGACCTGGCGGCGATGAGTGCCCGGTTGGCGGTCCAGGTAAGAAGCCTGAAAGTGCTTCAACTTAGCTCTCCTTAGCTGTCTTTTGATTTTCTCTGACCCTTGTCTGCTTTCGGTCCGCAGGCTGCGGTGACGGGTAGCGTCCTGATGCACCATCAGGAGCTGCTCCGACTCAAGCTCCTGGAGGCCGAGGAGGAGCCGGCCGGTTCGGGTGAGGGTACCTCGGCGGTGCCCCGTATTGAGCCCTTAGTCGATGGGCTCGTAACCGCGAGCGCCCGGACGCGGGCGCAGCTGGAGGAGAGGGCAGCAGAGGCCCGTGCCGCCGCCGAGGCCAAGGAAAAGGCCGGGCGGGAGAAGGAGAAGGCCGAGGGCGAGCTTGCTGCGGCTCAGTCCGAGATCCGGGCCCTCAAGGCCCAGATCCAGGACAAGGAGTCCCGGCGGGCTTCGGAGAAGCGCCGCCACGCCGAGGAGGTATCGGCGCTGAAGCAGGAGCTGGAAGAGGTGGCGGAGTCGGCCGTAGCCGATTACAAAGCCGGCCGTGACTACGCCGAAGAGATCCTCCGAGCCCAGCTGCTAGCGTCTTCTTCGGTCTTCGACTTCGGACTGGCTGTCGCCCAGAGGGCCTGCCCGAGCGTCGATTTGACCGGGGTCGCCCTGCCGATGGGCGAGGAAGCCAGGGAGCTCCTATCCTGGTAGAAGGATCTTATGACCGAGAGGGCCTCGCCTCCAGTCCCTGAAGACGAAGCCGTGACCGCCGAGGAGGCTCCCGCCGAGGCTGCCGCTCCTGAAGCGGTGCAGATTGTTGACTCCCCCTCTCCCTCTCCTGGCCGAAACGTCGTCGAGGCGGAGGAGGAAAGGGTCGTCGAGGACTGATACGAGGGCTCCCCTCGGTTTTTGTTTTTCCACTTTTCTAAGCCTTCGGCCAGGCATATGGCCGAATTTGTACTCCCTCTTGCTTGTGAATACAAGGAATGTTTTTGGCTTTACCTTGTTGTTTTCTGCATGACTTGAGTGGATCTGGCCTTTCTGAAATCCGAGATCCTTCCGTCGTTCGCTATAGTTTGCGAAGCCGAGACCCGATGTAGGTTCGGATAGGGCGTTGATAGAATATCGCCAGTAGATACGGCTGCTTTAGATGCGGTCCGTGTGGCCGAAGCCACTCCTGCTTCGTCTTATGCAGACTTAGAGATACCATGTCGCGTCCTGATCCGGATTTCATGGCCGAAGCCATTCGTCGGATCGAAGGACTCGCGGACTTTAAGAGAACCATGCCGCTCCCGATACGGTTTGCATGGCCGAAGCCATTCCCGATACGGTTTACACGGACTTAGAAAATATCATGCCGCTCCCGATACGGTTTGCATGGCCGAAGCCACTCCCGGTACGGTTTACACGGACTTAGAGAGAATACCATGCCGCTCCCGATACGGTTTGCATGGCCGAGGCCACTCCCGGTACGGTTTACACGGACTTAGAAAATATCATGCCGCTCTCGATACGGTTTGCATGGCCGAAGCCACTCCCGGTATGGTTTACACGGACTTAGAGAGAATACCATGCCGCTCCCGATACGGTTTGCATGGCCGAGGCCACTCCCGGTACGGTTTACACGGACTTAGAAAATATCATGCCGCTCCCGATACGGTTTGCATGGCCGAAGCCACTCCCGGTACGGTTTATACGGACTTAGAGAGAATACCATGCCGCTCCCGATACGGTTTGCATGGCCGAGGCCACTCCCGGTACGGTTTACACGGACTTAGAGAAAATACCATGCCGCTCCCGATACGGTTTGCATGGCCGAGGCCACTCCCGGTACGGTTTACACGGACTTAGAAAATATCATGCCGCTCCCGATACGGTTTGCATGGCCGAAGCCACTCCCGGTACGGTTTACAAGGACTTAGAGAGAATACCATGCCGCTCCCGATACGGTTTGCATGGCCGAAGGTTTGCATGGCCGAAGCCACTCCCGGTACGGTTTACACGGACTTAGAGAGAATACCATGCCGCTCCCGATACGGTTTTTATGGCCGAGGCCACTCCCGGTACGGTTTACACGGACTTAGAGAGAATACCATGCCGCTCCCGATACGGTTTGCATGGCCGAAGCCACTCCCGGTACGGTTTATACGGACTTAGAGAGAATACCATGCCGCTCCCGATACGGTTTGCATGGCCGAGGCCACTCTCGGTACGGTTTACACGGACTTAGAGAGAATACCATGCCGCTCCCGATACGGTTTGCATGGCCGAAGCCACTCCCGATACGGTTTACACGGACTTAGAGAGAATACCATGCCGCTCCCGATACGGTTTGCATGGCCGAGGCCACTCCCGGTACGGTTTACACGGACTTAGAGAGAATACCATGCCGCTCCCGATACGGTTTGCATGGCCGAGGCCACTCCCGGTACGGTTTACACGGACTTAGAAAATATCATGCCGCTCCCGATACGGTTTGCATGGCCGAAGCCACTCCCGGTACGGTTTACACGGACTTAGAGAGAATACCATGCCGCTCCCGATACGGTTTGCATGGCCGAGGCCACTCCCGGTACGGTTTACACGGACTTAGAGAAAATACCGTGCCGCTCCCGATACGGTTTGCATGGCCGAGGCCACTCCCGGTACGGTTTACACAGACTTAGAAAATATCATGCCGCTCCCGATACGGTTTGCATGGCCGAAGCCACTCCCGTACGGTTTACACGGACTTAGAGAGAATACCATGCCGCTCCCGATACGGTTTGCATGGCCGAAGCCACTTCCGGTACGGTTTACACGGACTTAGAGAGAATACCATGCCGCTCCCGATACGGTTTGCATGGCCGAGGCCACTCCCGGTACGGTTTACACGGACTTAGAGAGAATACCATGCCGCTCCCGATACGGTTTGCATGGCCGAAGCCACTCCCGGTACGGTTTACACTGACTTTGAGAGAATACCATGCCGCTCCCGATACGGTTTGCATGGCCGAGGCCACTCTCGGTACGGTTTACACGGACTTAGAGAGAATACCATGCCGCTCCCGATACGGTTTGCATGGCCGAGGCCACTCCCGGTACGGTTTACACGGACTTAGAGAGAATACCATGTCGCTCCCGATACGGTTTGCATGGCCGAGGCCACTCCCGGTACGGTTTACACGGACTTAGAAAATATCATGCCGCTCCCGATACGGTTTGCATGGCCGAAGCCACTCCCGGTACGGTTTACACGGACTTAGAGAGAATACCATGCCGCTCCCGATACGGTTTGCATGGCCGAGGCCACTCCCGGTACGGTTTACACGGACTTAGAAAATATCATGCCGCTCCCGATACGGTTTGCATGGCCGAAGCCACTCCCGGTACGGTTTACACGGACTTAGAGAGAATACCATGCCGCTCTCGATACGGTTTGCATGGCCGAGGCCACTCTCGGTACGGTTTACACGGACTTAGAGAAAATACCATGCCGCTCCCGATACGGTTTGCATGGCCGAGGCCACTCCCGGTACGGTTTACACGGACTTAGAAAATATCATGCCGCTCCCGATACGGTTTGCATGGCCGAAGCCACTCCCGGTACGGTTTACACGGACTTAGAGAGAATACCATGCCGCTCCCGATACGGTTTGCATGGCCGAAGCCACTCCCGGTACGGTTTACACGGACTTAGAGAGAATACCATGCCGCTCCCGATACGGTTTGCATGGCCGAGGCCACTCCCGGTACGGTTTACACGGACTTAGAGAAAATACCATGCAGCTCCCGATACGGTTTGCATGGCCGAGGCCACTCCCGGTACGGTTTACACGGACTTAGAAAATATCATGCCGCTCCCTATACGGTTTGCATGGCCGAAGCCACTCCCGGTACGGTTTACACGGACTTAGAGAGAATAGCATGCCGCTCCCGATACGGTTTGCATGGCCGAGGCCACTCCCGGTACGGTTTACACGGACTTAGAGAGAATACCATGCCGCTCCCGATACGGTTTGCATGGCTGAGGCCACTCCCGGTACGGTTTACACGGACTTAGAGAGAATACCATGCCGCTCCCGATACGGTTTGCTTGGCCGAAGCCACTCCCGGTACGGTTTACACGGACTTAGAGAGAATACCATGCCGCTCCCGATACGGTTTGCATGGCCGAGGCCACTCCCGGTACGGTTTACACGGACTTAGAGAGAATACCATGCCGCTCCCGATACGGTTTGCATGGCCGAGGCCACTCCCGGTACGGTTTACACGGACTTAGAAAATATCATGCCGCTCCCGATACGGTTTGCATGGCCGAAGCCACTCCCGGTACGGTTTACACGGACTTAGAGAGAATACCATGCCGCTCCCGATACGGTTTGCATGGCCGAGGCCACTCCCGGTACGGTTTACACGGACTTAGAGAAAATACCGTGCCGCTCCCGATACGGTTTGCATGGCCGAGGCCACTCCCGGTACGGTTTACACAGACTTAGAAAATATCATGCCGCTCCCGATACGGTTTGCATGGCCGAAGCCACTCCCGTACGGTTTACACGGACTTAGAGAGAATACCATGCCGCTCCCGATACGGTTTGCATGGCCGAAGCCACTTCCGGTACGGTTTACACGGACTTAGAGAGAATACCATGCCGCTCCCGATACGGTTTGCATGGCCGAGGCCACTCCCGGTACGGTTTACACGGACTTAGAGAGAATACCATGCCGCTCCCGATACGGTTTGCATGGCCGAAGCCACTCCCGGTACGGTTTACACTGACTTTGAGAGAATACCATGCCGCTCCCGATACGGTTTGCATGGCCGAGGCCACTCTCGGTACGGTTTACACGGACTTAGAGAGAATACCATGCCGCTCCCGATACGGTTTGCATGGCCGAGGCCACTCCCGGTACGGTTTACACGGACTTAGAGAGAATACCATGTCGCTCCCGATACGGTTTGCATGGCCGAGGCCACTCCCGGTACGGTTTACACGGACTTAGAAAATATCATGCCGCTCCCGATACGGTTTGCATGGCCGAAGCCACTCCCGGTACGGTTTACACGGACTTAGAGAGAATACCATGCCGCTCCCGATACGGTTTGCATGGCCGAGGCCACTCCCGGTACGGTTTACACGGACTTAGAAAATATCATGCCGCTCCCGATACGGTTTGCATGGCCAAATCCACTCCCGGTACGGTTTACACGGACTTAGAGAGAATACTATGCCGCTCTCGATACGGTTTGCATGGCCGAGGCCACTCTCGGTACGGTTTACACGGACTTAGAGAAAATACCATGCCGCTCTCGATACGGTTTGCATGGCCGAGGCCACTCCCGGTACGGTTTACACGGACTTAGAAAATATCATGCCGCTCCCGATACGGTTTGCATGGCCGAAGCCACTCCCGGTACGGTTTACACGGACTTAGAGAGAATACCATGCCGCTCCCGATACGGTTTGCATGGCCGAAGCCACTCCCGGTACGGTTTACACGGACTTAGAGAGAATACCATGCCGCTCCCGATACGGTTTGCATGGCCGAGGCCACTCCCGGTACGGTTTACACGGACTTAGAGAAAATACCATGCCTCTCCCGATACGGTTTGCATGGCCGAGGCCACTCCCGGTACGGTTTACACGGACTTAGAAAATATCATGCCGCTCCCTATACGGTTTGCATGGCCGAAGCCACTCCCGGTACGGTTTACACGGACTTAGAGAGAATAGCATGCCGCTCCCGATACGGTTTGCATGGCCGAGGCCACTCCCGGTACGGTTTACACGGACTTAGAGAGAATACCATGCCGCTCCCGATACGGTTTGCATGGCTGAGGCCACTCCCGGTACGGTTTACACGGACTTAGAGAGAATACCATGCCGCTCCCGATACGGTTTGCTTGGCCGAAGCCACTCCCGGTACGGTTTACACGGACTTTCTTGAGAAGGTCGTGCCGCTTCGATCCGGTATATATGGCCGAAGCCATCGTCGGACCGAGTTGCTGCGGATTTTTCAGAAACTCACTGCTGGCCTCAATCTTTTCAAAGAAGAGACTTTCCTTATGTCTCCTGGTTAAATTTCAGGCTAATTTACATTAAGTGCCGAAGGTACCCCGTATTTCAGATAAGGGGGATGCGTGTTCGAAGGGGTCCCCAATCCGTGATCCCCTCGGTCACTTCCATTTACAAACACTTCAGTCGTTTTTAAGGTATGGCAGGGGAACTCTTCGGATGTTGCCTCACTGCCCCGAGGTCCTCCGGTCGCGCCTCTGTTGAGGCTATTCCTACTGGTGCAGTGGCAGTTGGCCCTCTCTGACGAGGCGATCTATCTCCTCTCGAAGTCGCCGGCATTCATCAGTCATGTAGCCGGTTTCCCGATGGAATTCACAATATCTGCTAGGGTCCCTTCGGCGAGGATCAGTTTTCATGCGTTGCGGCCGCCGGATCATATGTTTTATCTCCGCAAGCATTTGGGAAGGGGGAGCAAGTAGCGGTAGGTGCTGTGGCTGCGGACCCTGTCGCTTGCCTCGGTCCCGCTTCTTCCGATATCGCTTATGTGGAGGTTCCTGATTCGCGGGTTGAAGATGAGCCGTTGGAGGGGCAGGTGGTGCCGCAGGCTCGTCGTTCACCGAAACGGCCTCGTCGACAAAGACTAGCGAAGACGCTGGTCGAGGCTCCTTGTTTTGTACAGGGCGAAAGGGAGGTGCTTGATGGGGGAGTTGACTCAATACCCCTACGTACTGGGCCATGGCAGATACCATGTCTGCCAAAGATGTAACAGTGGCAGTCAGTGCGGTCATTTGTTGCTGAAGTCCCTTTATCCTGTTATCTTCAGCTGTGGACCCTAGCGTGACGAGCCATACCGCGCCCGAGGGGGCGGGTGGAATGCCTCCTGAGGGTAGTAACTGTGCTGAGGCTTCCCGTGCCTCTGCTTCGTTCTGTCCGGACCGTCGGGTTACAGATTGTTGAGACATGACTTGTTTGTTTGTTTCCCACAGACGGCGCCACGTGATGTAGACTGGATCTATCACGACCGGATTCCGGAGCTGGAATCCGAAGAAGAGGATCCGGAGCTGGGCCGGATCGGTGCTTGAAGGCCCGACGGGGATCCGGAAGGCGGAGGATGCAGAGGCGGAGCCGAAGGTCCGAAGGCCGAGGGGTGCTCGGTCGGTGCCCGGCTCGTCTTTGGGAAGTTTGGGCCGAAGCTCCTTCGGCGGACGAAGGGGCAGCGCGGATGAATCTTGTTCCGACTGATCTGTCGACAGGCGATGAAGCCGAAGCCGAAAGTCCGAGGCCGAAAGTGACTCGGACTTGGCTTGCTCTTGGATAGTGAGCCCAAAGCCCCTTCGGCGGACGGAGGGGCAGCGCGAGACCGAGTCTCCTGTCTTGGGGCAGCCGGTCGCACGGCGTCGAGACCAGGGAGAGGAGTCCGAGGTCGGCGGCCGATACCGACTTGGGAAGGTCGGCGAAGATTCGAACCGAGCTCCTGCAGGAGGGAAAGAAGAAGAAAACCGGTCAGCAGGAGTCCCGGGCTTCAGCCCTGGGGAACCCCCTCCGACGGTCAAGTTAGCTCCTGAAGAAGATTCGATTCAGAAGGCAAAGAGAGTAGCTTTAATGCTTTTTGGACCGTAGTCCTTAAGGGTCTCGGAGGCTTGAGGAAGCATCCTTTGGGCAATAAATAGCGGTGTATTTATAGCAAAGGATAGCGGATGGTTAACGGTGGCAGCCGATATAGGACTAAATGAGGGCTTACTGATAAACCGCCATAGTGTCTGATCCGCCACCGGAGTGGGCCGGATTCGGCTACCGGCCCGAAGGGGGTTGGGCCGCTGATGGGCCGAAGCCTGTTGGGCCTTGAGCTGCCGCGTTGTTCCCGGGCCGTAGGCTGGTGGGCCGCTGACGGGCTGAAGCCTGTTGGGCCGGGAGCGACGGCGCCGCTTATGGGCCGAAGGCTGATGGGCCGCTGATGGGCCGGAGTCCCCCGGAGGGCCTGGTACTGCTGCTGTTGGGCTGAAAGGGGTTTGGTCTTGCTTTCATGGGCCGAATCGGATTCTGCCTCACCACCTCTGGTCCTCCATTTTGTTTCCAATGTAGAGAACTCCAATTTGAAGTTTTTAATTGGATTTTTTTTGCATATATACCCCTCACATACACCATATTTGCATGTAGATCTCCAACTCTCACATATTATTATCAATATCCTTGAAATCTTCAAAATGTTGCATTTATACCTCACTTGTCAAACTCAGGTTAATTTCAATGAAATATGTCTAAAACATTGCAAAAATAATGATACTATCAGAGGTGTCGGGAGTACATAATGATTGTAGTGAATTGAAGGGTATTTATGTAAACATTATTAGATTGAGGGTATAAGTGCAACTTTCTAAAGCTTTTAGGGATGTTGATGCTAGTACATGAGAGTTGGCGGCATACATGCAAATATAGGGTATTTGAGGGGTATAACCTTTTTTAATTTAGATAATTAATTCAGAGTCTCTTGCGGTAGTTGGGACTTATTTTTTGGTCCCTATTAGAAAAGGGGATGCTAGGAAGTCTTTGCTTTTTGGTGTTATGTAATTTATAGTCTATGTTTTTTGGGAAATAGAATTTATGATCCCTCTCGAACAATTGCCATCTCTCTACTGTCCGTCACAATTTTTTGGTTCCTCTTTTATCCTTGGCACCTTTCAGAAGATTCCTGCCATCCCTTTCCCTCTTCTTTCCCTTGGCCTTCGTCCCGCCTTTAAGCGCCCTTCAACAAGTATTAAAGAATAATATATGATTTAAAGGCCCGCCTTTAAATCATTCTGAGCAGAAGTTACAGAGAAACAATAAATGACTTAAAGTAAAATTAAGATTACTTAAAATAAATCCATTGAATGATTAAAAAATTTATGGAAAAGCATTCAATACATAACATGTGTACATTTTGAATGTAGAAGAAGATCATTCAACATTCATCATATTGTCTTGGGTTATTAGAAGACCTATTGACCTTCTTGTTTACATATAGAACAAACGTATACTTGTTCTACTTTTCCCCTTGAATGTATTCGCTTCTTTCTTGGTCATTTGGGTAATTTCTTTGTTAAGGGTGGCTAGATTTGAACATCTCTCAGTTGTGGTGCATCTGGCATATCAAATGTGGGGACTGGTTGTATAAGATTTTGATATGCAGCCCTATACATATATGTGCTATAAAATGGTGATACATATTGAGATACATGCTATTTGTTGCAGGCAATTACACTACATGCATGTTTGTAAGGCATCTTCAAAAGTTGCCAGCGTCCACATGAGCAAGTTTGTTGATAGAGGTCGACTACGTATGCCTTCATATTTTCTATGATCTCAAATACATTTCCATTTGATTGATGTATTCCTAAACCCCGTCTCTCATTGAGGTTTTGTGTGATTAGGTTTTTTACCTTAGGACAGAATGTAATCTCTCAAGTGTCAGCTTCAATTTTTCTCTTTAAAGCCATTTTCATAATTTGAACTCTAATCATGTCAACCATTTGTAGAATGGGCAGAGCGTGAGTCTCTTGTATCCAAACATCGAATGACTCAGCTAGATTGGAGTATCATTCTCCGTACCTATGATCGTTTAAAGAGAAAAAAAAAATCTTTGAAATTAAAAAGGGTTCAATAATGTATGTAGTGATTTAAAGTAAATAAGAATAAGTTTGAAGGTGAAATATATATAGTGCTAAAGTAAAATTTGGAGTCGGTTAAAGTAATGAAAAGTAACTTTTAACGTGAAAGGCATATAGTGTTAAAATTAAACATAGAGTGGATTAAACGAGAGATGAAGAGGTTCTAAAGTAAAATGCAGAACGATGTAAGCTAAAAATTTGGAGGGTAAGGTGAAATTAAATGAAATATAATAATGTACGTAGGATCTTAAAGGGAAAAGAAGTGAGCGTTAACATAAAACACGTATAGTGTTAAAGTAAAACTTAGAGTGGATTAAAGTAATGAATAATTACTATCAAGGTAAATGACATATAATGTTAAAGTGAAACATGGAGTAAATTAAAGCAGAGAAGAATAGGTTTTAAATAAAAATGTAAAACATATAGTGTTAAAGTAAAACATGAATGATCTTCATAATTCCTATCTCTCCCCAGGAAGGAGTGCGTGCGACTAATGATCCACATCATTTCTCAATACCTAGTCTTTTGCCTTAGGAGATTGAAACTCCATTGCACTTATGGCTGCGGTGTATTCGTGTTTCATAACATCATATGCAATCCTCTTAAGAATTTTAGTAAAAACTTTCTTCATAGAGGCATGATATCTTCCAACAGCTTGGTCCCTGAAGTTATGTTTGATGTGTTGAAAATAATATGAATGGTCAACATTTGGGAATATTTCGAAAACAGCTTCCTTTAAGCAATTTGTCCTATCTAACATAAAGATTGTTCTTCTATAGCTGATGAGTGCCTTCTTTAGGTTTCGAAGAAATCATACCCAATTGTCACAACTCTTTGAATCGGCTATGGAGTATATAGAGAAGCGCTCATTGTTTCTATTTAATACACTAGTCAAAAAATGCCCCTATGATTTTACATGAAAAGCATAGGGGCATTTTCTCAAGGATTACACTATGCACTCAATGTTGTTTGATAGAAGTTGCATCGAAGAATAGTATAGGTCTACATCTAACTTCATATCCATAAGCACATGCACCGAAGCATAATAAGTAGCGTTTAAAACATTGTATCACCGCATGGACTTGAAGGTCTTCAATGGATCCTGGATTTGTCTCTAGAACACGGGCGTTGTACCAGAGCAGCATATCATAACTTGTGCGGTTATCTCTGCATAAGGAATTAACAGCTACTTCCTTGTTCTATCAAGCTGCATAAAGATTCATCGTAAAGCATACAATACATAACATGTGTACATTTTAAATGTAGAAGCAGATCATTCAACATTCATCATATTGTATTGGGTTATTAGACCTACGACTTTGACCTTCTTGTTTGCATCCAGAACAAACATATACATGTTTTACTTCTCCCCTTGAATGTATTCGCTTTTTTCTTGGTCTTCTGGGTAATTTCTTTGTTAAGGATGGCTTGATTTGAACATTTCAGTTCTGGTGCATTTGGCATATCAAATGTGGGGACTAGTTGTATAAGATTTTGATATGCAGTCCTATACATATGTGTGCTGTAAAATGGTGATACATACTGAGATACACGCTGTTTGTTGCAGGCAATTACACTACATGCATGCTTGCAAGGTATTTTCAGAAGTTGCCATTGCCCACACGAGCAAATTTGTTGATGGAGGTAGACTACGTATGCCTTCATATTTTCCATGACCTCAAATACATTCTCATATGATTGATGTATTCTTAAACCTCGTCTTTCATTGAGGTTTTATGCGATTAGTTTTTTTAACCTTAGGACAAAATAAAATCTCTGAAGTGTCAGTATCAATTTTTCTCTTTAAAGTCATTTTCATAATTTGAACTCTAATCTTGTCAACCATTTGAAGAATGGGTAGAGCGTGAGCCTTATGTATCTAGACATTGAAGGACTCGGTTGGATTGGAGTAAAACTCTTCGTACCTATGATCGTTTAAACAGAAAAAAAAAACCTTTGAAATTAAAAAGGGTTCAATAGTGTATGTAGTGATTTAAAGTAAATAAGAATAAGTTTAAAGGTGAAATATATATAGTGCTAAAGTAAATTTTAGAGTGGGTTAAAGTAATATGAAAAGTAATTTTTAAAGTGAAAGGCATATAGTGTTAAAATAAAACATAAAGTGGATTAAATGAGAGAAGAAGGTCTAAGGTAAAATGTAGAACGGCGTAAACTAAAAATTTGTAGGGTAAGGTGAAATTAAACGAAATACAGTAATATACATAGGGTCATAAAGTAAAAAGAAATGAGCATTAAAGTAAAATACGTATAGTGTTGTTAAACTAAAACTTCGAGTGGGTTAAAGTAATGAATAGTTACTTTCAAGGTAAATGGCACATAATGTTAAAGTGAAACATGGAGTGGATTAAAGCAGAGAAGATAAATTTTGAATAAAAATGTAGAACATATAATGTTAAAGTAAAACATGAGTGATCTTCATAATTCCTATCTCTCTCCAGGGAAGAGTGTGTGTGACTGATGATCAACATCATTTCTCAACAGCCAGTCTTTCGCCTCAGGAGATTGAAACTTCATTGCACTTATGGCTGCCATGTATTTGTGTTCAGTAATATCATATGCAATCCTCTTAAGAATTTTAGTAAAAACTTTCTTTATAGAGGCATGATATTTTCCAATAACTTGCTTGATGTTATGTTTGATGTTCTGAAAATAATATGAATGGTCAACATTTGGGAATATTTCGAAAATAACTTCCTTCAAGTCATTTGTCCTATCTAACATAAAGACCATTCTTCTATCGCTGATGAATGCCTCTTGAGGTTTCGAAGAAATCATATCTTTGTCATAACTCTCTGAATCGGCTATGGAGTATACAGTGAAGAGCCCATTGTTTCTATTAATACACTAGTCAAAAAATGCCCCTATGCTTTTCATGTTACCAGTGACATGAAAAGCATAGGGGCATTTTTCCAAGTATTACACCATGCACTCTATGTTATTTGCTATGAGTTGCATATAAGAATAGTATAGGTCTACATCCAACTTCATATCCATACGCACATGCACAGAAATATAATAAGTAGCGTTTAAAATGTTGTGTCACCGTATGCACTTGAAAGTCTATAATGGATCTTGGATTTGTCTTCATAACACGGATATTGTACCAGAGCAACATATCATAACTTGTGCGGATATCTCTGTATAAGGAATTAACAGCTACTTCCTTGCCCTACCAAGCATGTTAGGACAATATTACTTTAAATTTTAAAGCATAACACAGAATGACTAAATGTAAAATAGAACTGAATTGAAGTAAAGTTTTAATTAAATTAATGTAATACGCGTACGATTTAAAGTATAAAGTAGAATAATTTAAAGTAATTTGACGACATATTTGAAGTACATGTTTTAATAATTTAAATTAATATGGTATCATTTTTAAAGTAACTTTTTTGAATGATTTGTAAAATATTGAAAAGTTATGTAATATAAAGTTAAACCATGAAAGTATAGTTGCTCATACCCAATGATAAAGAATTTCAATGACATGTTCTTGATGTATGTCTCTCTTCATATCACTTGCTCTATAGGCTAGTGTATCCGTTAGTTCATTCTTTACAATACTCGCAACCCACTTCTTTGACATTCTTGGATGGCCTTATCTCATAATGTCATATCCACGTTTGTGTATATTGTTCATTGTTTTGATTGCACACTTTGGCCCATCACTAGTAAGGGATGCATAGAGGCGCCAATCACATTGAGGATCCTTCCATTTTACTGTTAAAGGGATTAAGTTGTTTTTGAAATACTGCCAATCAAATCCTTTACTCATAACATAATTAGTTAACTCCAACTGCAAATGCTCTTTATTCTTAAATATTTGACCTACTAAATGTATTGAACCTGCAAAAAATTGAGACAATGCTAGGACAATGCTGTTGTGTTCTATTCGCTGGCCTTCATATAGTGTTAGACCGCTGCCCGTGTAATGATTTCTTTCCTTTTGTGAGATAAAGAAGTCATTGATTGTTGAGGATGGCCTGTAATATTTATATGTTAGATTGCTATCCATTCATATGCCTTAAAATAAATGTTCAGATATCTTAAAGTAATTGTCCACATCTTAAAGAAAATATTCATATGTTTTTATATAAACGTTGAAATATCTTAAAATAAACATTCATATATTTTAAAGTAAATATCGAAATATCTTAAAGTAAATGTCGAAATATCTTAAAGTAAATATTTAGATGCTTTAATATAAATATCCACATGTCTTAAAGAAAGCATTCATATATTTTAACGTAAATGTCGAAATATGTTGAAGTAACTGTTCATGTGTTTTAAAGTAAATGTCGAAATATCTTGAAATAAATGTTCAGATGACTTAAAGTAAATCTTCAGATGTTTTAAAGTAACTGCTGAGATGTCTTACAAAAAATGTTCATATGTTTTAAAGTAAACGTCGAAATGACTTAAGGTAAACGTTCGTGTGTTTTAACGTAAACGTCGAAATATCTTAAAGTAAACATTCATATGTTCTAAAGTAAATGTCGAAATATCTTAAAATAAATATCGAAATCTCATAAAGTATATGTTCAAATGTCTTAAAATAAATGTCCACATGTCTTAAAAAAAATGTTCATATACTTTAATGTAAACGTCGAAATATCTTAAAGTAAACGTTTATGTATTTTAAAAACAAATGTCAAAATATCTTAAAATAATTATCAAAATGTCTTAAAATAAATGTTTAGATATCTTAAAGTAACTAATGATTAGATTACTACTATGCATGCCTTTCATAATTACCTTGCAGTTCAACCACAAAACCTTAAAAAGAAACTTCGTTTATAGTAAAAATGTTTTTTGACGTTGTGTATCCAATGGCATGGCATTGTTGAAACCGTTAAAAATATATGTCTGGATTTGTGAGATTCTCCACAATTGTAATATTTCTATGATCGTTTGGATGTGCACTGATTGTTGCAGAGTCTGTACGCTGAACTTGTAAATTGATGAATGACGTACCTCAAGCTTATATAGTTCATACATTACTTGCAAATCCAACGACACATAGTACTTGTGAAGTCTCTGTTAGACCCATAATAACACACTTAACGATCACACTGTTTTGTGATAATCCCCATCTTTCGTAGACCTTCTGACATAGTGTATCTAATGACATGACATTGTGTATGAATAGCACGAACACTTCATCTCCATATGAGCATCTTGAAGGAAGTTGTTCTATTGACTTGAAGTATAAAAAAAAAACTTTAAATATATAACTTTAGATATTTGTTACATTTGGAGCCGTGGCAATGGGGACTTCGATAGATTCGAAATGTGGATGAACACAGGAAAATGGTAAAGAGAGTGTTCGAGGGAATGGTGGAAGATGTGCCAGAAGTGACACTTAAATAGGTCCGTTTGGCGGGAGTGGTGCAAAAGGGGGTCCATTGGTGGGAAACAGGACCATTGGGGGAGTGGCCGAGAGAGTGGTGGGGCCAACTGTCCTGTGAATGTTGGGGGGCGTGCTATCGCCATTCTCTTCCTATTTCGAGAATAGGGACACTGAAGAAACAATCATCTCCAGTTTGAAACCATCATCTGTCTCGATTTGGCCTCTCTCTTTCTATCTCTCTCCATTGAAACCATCATCTCTCTGTCGCTTGCTCGCTCACTTTCCATCACTTTGCCTCGCTTTCTTTTTCTTTTGTCGCACTCTCACTCGCTCTCCCTCTCTCTCTATATATATCTCTCTTTGTCCATTGCTCGCTCGCTCTCTCTGAAGGTCGTCGTTTGTGTCTCTCTGTGGAAGGCGATGCTGGGTTTAAGCTCACCACAGATGGATGAGGTCATCACCAACGTAACGGTGACCAGAGAGTGTAGTAAAGACCCAAACTTTCTTACTTTTAAAGCCATATCCATGTTCTTTTGAAGAAAAATTGTCGACTTCTAATAAAAAGATTCAAAATTTTAAAGCCAACTTTGTGTTTTTCTAAAGTGAAATCCATGCTTTTCAAAAGATTCTAACTTTTGATTTTTAAACAAAAAGTTCCAAGTTTTAAAAACAACCTTGTATTCTTTTAAAGTCGCAGTGGCCAGTGAAGAGGGTGGTAAAGACCCAAAATATCTTACTTTTGAAGCCACATCCATGATCTTCTGAAAAAAAATCGTCGACTCCTAATAAAAAGATTCGATCTTTTAAAGCCAAATTTGTATTGTTTTAAAGAAAGTTTTTATTCTTAAAGAAAAAGTTTCAAATTTTAAAGACTAGTTTGAGTTCTTTTAATGTTCTTCTAAAGGTAGATGTATTTTAGGGACAGAGAAACTGCTTCCAGACTTGATATTCTCTATCGCACTACATTCGTTGCATGCAATAAATACAATTCATAGACAGGCACCTTGAGCTGATGAGGAGGACTCCCTTTCATCATTTCATAAATGTCGAGCTCGTCACCTATCTGATAGCGTTGATTGCGGAGCCATTTGAACGCTATGCAAGTAAAGGATATTTCAACATTGGCCATTGCAACATCCCATTCGCCCGTGCAGACATGGCACTAGCAGTCAGCATTCCAATGGGTGGTAGGATTGATCTGAAGGCTGATGGCACTGCAACAACATCACACCAGATACTTGGGAAGACGCCAACTATGGAGTGCGTCAATATTCACCAAATCTCGAGGCTTGTCTTCGAAGAAGTTGACATGCATGTAGAAAATTCAATTAAACTATGGGTAGCGTTGCTGTGTGCTTGCTTCTTCCTCTCAATGAGTGGGACAACGGGTTTGATCTCCATACTTCCTTACCTCGACAACCAAGGCAGGTTCCAAGCTTGGTTCTTTGAGCACCAGAGAAGAGTAAAACTTGACCACCCATGTAGGTTCCTCAGATTTCTCAGATGGAATTTGTAACGACCCGCCATCCTATGACCGGAGACCCGGTCACTAAATGGATGTCGGCCCCTTAACTGTAGGTTCACACCCGGATCTTATTCACACATCTGGAGGAGTAAGTGTTAAACAAGATTAAATATAACATTCACACAGACTACAAGGGTACAGTGCGCAGGAAGTAAAATAATAATGTCCGTATACAGTCCAACAATAATTACATGTCCAAATAATAAATTAAGTACAGGCAGAAAATAAAGTACAACAACATCGGGGCATACCCCGGGAACTGAGGTAGTTGCTGGTCCGTACACCAAGGAGAGCACCACGCGCCGCCACACGCCACAAGGTCTACACCTGAAAACGCAAGGAGTGAGGCACACCAAAATTGGGCTCAGTAGGGATCATCCGATCCCTCGCCTCCCACACACACACCCACAAGTGCAGCAACAATGATACAGGTAATAAGGCAAGTAAAGCTATAACACACTACTCCTAAAATCTCGATATGAATCATGTGCATTCGAAATGTAACATGCATATCTCTGAAATTATTCTATCAAGGAGCCTACAACTCACGTCTCGGCAAAACGCGCCAACCACGCCTCCGAAAGTGGGAAACACCAACCACACAGCCGTAAGTGGAAAACACCGTCCATGCAAGCACAAGTAGGAAACACCGACCCGCTGAGACCAAACAGTAACCCCTCGGATAGCACGCTAGCTACTCCGGCCCAATTGGCTCAGGTGGTTACTCCTTCCCTCAGCATGAGTGACTCTCCGAATGTACCACTCCGACACCGGTACTAGCTGACCCCGGGGTTCACCAGGTGACCCTCTCTCACTAGGCGTCACCCCGCCCACGCCCCCACCGGCGCTGTGCTCACTCCCCCACCAGCACAGGGTGATAAAGCGCTACAATGTCACTCCAGGTCCACAGTAACTCAAAACACCAAAACCCGGCACAGTACGATCCGGTCACGTGAAAAGCCCGCGATCGCACTACACACGGCGCAGTGACATCCGATCATAAAGAAACCAAGTATACTAGAGCATGCACTAACCAACTATCTAGCAGTATGTACATTTTACTGGCATGAATTAGTGTTGTTCTGTCTTGAATCGCGTCGCCCAAGGCCGACGCCATTCAAGTTCCCTAAACTAGTTCATAAAACAGAGGCCACGGGAATCTGGCCTAAAAGGCGTCGACACCAGCGGTCGCCTTTTGAAAGGCGTCGACATCCTCCGACGCCATTCAGCTGATAAATCCAGAATTTCAGGAAAACATTACCCAGGGGATTTCTGCCTTAAAAGGCGTCATGGTTACCCGACGCCATTCAAATCGCGTCGTCCACCCATGACGTCTTTTAGTCCCAGAATCCCGAGTTGACGGACCCTCAGTCGGGGTGATTTCCTGCCTAAATGGCGTCATGATGGCCCGACGTCCTTTTGAAAGACGTCGTCCATCCATGACGTCATTTAGCGCCAGAACCCCTAACTCGTGAAACCTCGAACGGGGAGGTTTCTGCCCTAAAACGCGTCGTACTGCCCTGACGTCCTTTTGAAAGGCGTCGACCAGGCACGACGCCGTTTAGCGCCAGAAACCTGGTTCCCTGGTTCGAACCGAGGGTTCCTCCCTTAATCCCCAAATGCCCCGAAAAGCCCCAAAACGGAAAGGGGGAGGAAGAGAAGTTGATTCACCACAAACATACTACGAAACCCCATTCACGAACGCGGCCATATCCACGAGAACACCCCCTAGACATGCTTAATCTAGCCCAAAACACATCACGTAATGCTTAAGAAAACACGAGCAACGCATACAAGGTTCGTCCCCCTACCGGATACTTGAACTCCTCCTGGCTCCGTGTCGCCCAACCGCCGCACCGCAGACCGCCGCCGGTACCCCGAGAACGTCGCCACTCCGCCGGGACGTCGGCCGCCGTCGGGAGAGTGGACCGCCGCGAAGGAAGTGGTGGTGGCAGAGGTGAGAAGTAGGGAGACGTTGGAGTGGTGGAAGAGGAAGAAGAGGAAGGGAAAGGGGGAGACTGGGATCGGAGGAGGCGGAGAGGGAGAGGAGAGAGAGTGAAGGGGTGAGAAATGAGGGAAAGAAAGGAGGGCTCGCGGGGTCAACCAGGAACTCCCTAAAACGCGTCGAGCGAGAAGGACGCCTATCAGATGACAGGACGGGCCGTACTGACATCTGTCTGAAACGCGTCGACCACCACGGACGCCTTTCAGCTGACATGTCAGGCACCGTACACTGACATCGCAGGGTGGCAGTCTGAATCGGGTCGACTATCATGGACGCCGTTCAGACGATGAGACAGGGGCCGTACTCTCGCGGTCCGAAACCCGCTCACGTGGCACAATAAGCAAATCGTCTAAATGGCGTCCACCTATAAAGACGCCGTTTGAAACACGTCGTGATGTGTAGACGTCCATCAGGAGGAATTCTCAAGACCCTTCAGGGTCCAAACCAGGGGATCCGGCCCGAAACCGACCCGAAAACTGAACCCGAAGCCTCAGTCCTTACATTCTCCCCCCCTTAAAAGAATTTCGTCCCCGAAATTGCCTGCTACAAGTAACGAGGGCGAAAACGCCTCCACCGCCAACTCGCATGGGAACTTACCAAAAAAAAAGGGGGGTAGGGAACCGCTTCCCAGCATCTCAATCACGCGCCCCCAGGTCGCCTCGCTCCCGGAGCGATGCTGTCAAAATACTCAGTCCACAGATGCAACCTTGTTTCGTAGGACCTGTCACTAGTGATTCTCAAAACACACTAGACACTCTGGAAAGGACAAGTCCTCAGCGACCTCAAGTCCTGAAAGTTCTAACACCTGGGGCGGATCCAGAACACTCCTCTGCAACGAAACACGAAACGCATCGTGCACTCCCACAAGATTGAACGGCAAGGCTGGCTGGTAATTTTCCCCACTTCGAGCAAGAACGGGAAGAGACCCAGCACGGCACGGACCCAGCTTACCTTGCTTCTCAAATCTCCTCACACCCATGGAGGGCGAGACTTGGAAAAACACGAAGTCCCCAACTTCAAACTCAATCGGTCTCTTACCGATGATAGCACAACTCTGGCAACCTAAGCACCCTGCTATACCAACCCTGATCCTGCTAACTGCCTCTGGCCATACTCAGACTAGATCACAAAGGATCGACACCACCATCTAAACAATGCCTCAAAAGGCGCCATGCCAATGCCAGAGTGGTAACTGCTATGGTGCACAAAATCCCACTGTGAACCAACACTGCTCTCAAGAACCTCCTCAGTCTAGGCAACATGCCACGAGCCAAAAACCTCCAAAATCCAAATGGCCTTCTCAGATCGCCCATCAACCTCGGGATGATAGGCCGGGCTGAAGGCTAACCGCGTACTCAAAGTCTTCCAAAGACTCTTCCCACAATTAAGAAGTAAATCTCAAAGCCCGATCCGACATGATGGATAAGGGCACATCGAGCAGAAAGAGACGATCCGACTCATAAACAACTCAGTCAACTTACCAACTGACCAGTCCTTCCTGATAGCCAGGAAGTGTACTGACGTAGTCAGTTGTTCAATGGTAATCCAGATCACGCTCCCTCCACCAGGGGATAAAACAATCCTAACACACGCCTCAAGTCGCAAGCTCCCGTCTCCACACCGGGATCAGCAAGGACTGCAACCACGCTACCGCTGCGCCACTCTGATATTCCACCCTTAACCTGCCGACAATTCAAGCATTCAATTTACAAAATCACCCCTGTCCTTCTTCTTACTAGACCACCTCAACAATGATACGCCTTACTCGATCCAGGAAGCATCATTTATCTAGAACAGTGCGCCTCCAAAAGGGACACCTGCGCACGTCCTTCTCGGTCAAATCACAAAGTCTACCTCTAACCTGACTGTACTACTGCCCCACAATTCCACCTTTGAACTCTGGAGAATCTGTGGTAACTCTGCATCTGTCCTCTAAGTCTTAATTACGGTATGGTACACCGCTGGCCAACCTGGCTCCATCAGCCTAACGTGAAATCCGAAAGGGAGATTCCACAGTTGCTCAAATAAACCCCATACAAACAATGCCTCTAGATCCGTGGTGCAAACACCACAGCTGCCAACTCTAAGTCAAAGATGGATAGTTCTCCTCAAGCTTCTTCAACTGCCTAAAGGCCACAATCTTACCAAGTTGCATCAGAACGCACCTAAACCTCGATGTGATGTAACTGAATACCCCACAAATCCACCGGAACCTGATAAAAGTATCAACACTGGAGTCCTAGTGAGGCGAGTCTTCAACTTAATGAACTCCGCTCACACTCCTTGGTCCACACGAGACGAACTCCTCTACGAGTCATCCTCAACTAGGGGGGGGGGTTTCTATCGAAGAAAACTCCTGGACCAACCATCGGTAAAATCCTGCTAATGCCCTCCACGATCACACTCTTACACGGGGCTCCCCACACACAATCCATCAATCATATCAATACTAAAACTAATTACGTGCCATGATTCCACCAAAATTGATAGACCAACATCATTATATAATGGCCTTACAAAGTACACATTACAATACCAAATCACCACCACGACCCAAAATACATAACGGGTGCCAAAAGAGTTCACAACCACCACCTCATAAGACAAGATAAGAGTGTTCATCCATCCCCGCACCTCGGATCTCCACAAAAAGGGCACACAACACTACATAAGGTACCGGGCTCCTACTGACCACTCGGCCCCTGACTCGTCTTATTCTTCTGGGGACAGTTTCTCGCGAGATGTCCCCTCCTGCCACAGCCAAAACAGCTACCAGCGACCAATGGACAAACCCGGTTGCCGTGATACCTACCATAACGGGGACAATACTCTGCCGCATCACGTCTCTTTCCTTGTTGCCTGCTAGCCTCAGTCTGCATCTGTTGGGCCGAACCGTCCTCATCTTCATCACGTGACGTCCCTTGGGACCCGAACTCAAAGGAACTCGAACCGCCTGACGAAGGGACCGTTGACTTGCTCTTGCCTTGCTGCTTCCCTCGTACCGATCGCTCCAACTCTTTCGCCATTTGCTGAAATTGAGTCTCCACCGCTGCCGCGCATCGAACCGCTGACGCAAGGTCTCTACAACCCTGAGGTGCCACCATTGTCCTTAGATCATATCGGAGTCCATCTACAAATCTCTCTGTTCTATATCTCTCCTGCTCAGATAAGTGCGGAACGAATCTTCCAAGAGCCACAAACTTCGCATGATAATCTAGAACTGACATGTCATTTTGCACCAACTCCATAAATTCTCTTTCCTTGGTCTCCTGGACGTGCCTCGGAAAGTACTGTCCACTAAACTCTCTCACAAATGCCTCCCAAGGGATCTCTCTCAAAGATCTATTTGCAAACATCCTTGTCTTGATGGTAACCCACCATTCATATGCATTATCCTTCAACAAATAGGTTGCCAACAAGGTCTTGTCATTCTCAGCACATTCAAGAACGTCAAACGCCTTTTCCACTTCCTTAATCCAACGAGCTGCCTGGTCTGGGACTGGTCGACCTGTGAAAGAAGGGGTCTCCAACCTCAAAAACCGCTCTAATACAGTGAACTGGTCACCTCGGGAATTGGATCCCTCACTACCGTCTCCCTGTTGGTATCTACCCATAGCTCCAATCATAGCCTCCATGAAACGATCCACATGATGCCCTTCTGCCCCCGAACTACCATCGTCTGATCTCGTACCACGAGCCAATGAAACTCTCTTCCTCGGCGCCATCACTACCTCACGAACGCGAAAATCAACACAAACCCGTCAAAACCTATCACTCTACACCAGCAGCCATCGCCTGTACAGACTCGTACTTATTGTTGGACTACGATATCTAACCCAGTTTACCACTTACTCGACCAGACTATGCTCTGATACCAACTGTAACGACCCGCCATCCTATGACCGGAGACCCGGTCACTAAATGGATGTCGGCCCATTAACTGTAGGTTCACACCCGGATCTTATTCACACATCTGGAGGAGTAAGTGTTAAACAAGATTAAATATAACATTCACACGGACTACAAGGGTACAGTGCGCAGGAAATAAAATAATAATGTCCGTATACAGTCCAACAATAATTACATGTCCAAATAATAAATTAAGTACAGGCAGAAAATAAAGTACAACAACATCGGGGCATACCCCGGGAACTGAGGTAGTTGCTGGTCCGTACACCAAGGAGAGCACCACGCGCCGCCACACGCCACAAGGTCTACACCTGAAAACGCAAGGAGTGAGGCACACCAAAATTGGGCTCAGTAGGGATCATCCGATCCCTCGCCTCCCACACACACACCCACAAGTGCAGCAACAATGATACAGGTAATAAGGCAAGTAAAGCTATAACACACTACTCCTAAAATCTCGATATGAATCATGTGCATTCGAAATGTAACATGCATATCTCTGAAATTATTCTATCAAGGAGCCTACAACTCACGTCTCGGCAAAACGCGCCAACCACGCCTCCGAAAGTGGGAAACACCAACCACACAGCCGTAAGTGGGAAACACCGTCCACCCAAGCACAAGTAGGAAACACCGACCCGCTGAGACCAAACAGTAACCCCTCGGATAGCGCGCTAGCTACTCCGGCCCAATTGGCTCAGGTGGTTACTCCTTCCCTCAGCATGAGTGACTCTCCGAATGTACCACTCCGACACCGGTACTAGCTGACCCCGGGGTTCACCAGGTGACCCTCTCTCACTAGGAGTCACCCCGCCCACGCCCCCACCGGCGCTGTGCTCACGCCCCCACCAGCACAGGGTGATAAAGTGCTACAATGTCACTCCAGGTCCACAGTAACTCAAAACACCAAAACCCGGCACAGTACGATCCGGTCACGTGAAAAGCCCGCGATCGCACTACACACGGCGCAGTGACATCCGATCATAAAGAAACCAAGTATACTAGAGCATGCACTAACCAACTATCTAGCAGTATGTACATTTTACTGGCATGAATTAGTGTTGTTCTGTCTTGAATCGCGTCGCCCAAGGCCGACGCCATTCAAGTTCCATAAACTGGTTCATAAAATAGAGGC
Source organism: Zantedeschia hybrid cultivar (assembly GCA_030544215.1). Taxonomy (NCBI): domain Eukaryota; kingdom Viridiplantae; phylum Streptophyta; class Magnoliopsida; order Alismatales; family Araceae; genus Zantedeschia; species Zantedeschia hybrid cultivar. The sequence continues at coordinate 63,807,869 of JARZZO010000002.1, forward strand.
CACGGGAATCTGGCCTAAAAGGCGTCGACACCAGCGGTCGCCTTTTGAAAGGCGTCGACATCCTCCGACGCCATTCAGCTGATAAATCCAGAATTTCAGGAAAACATTACCCAGGGGATTTATGCCTTAAAAGGCGTCATGGTTACCCGACGCCATTCAAATCGCGTCGTCCACCCATGACGTCTTTTAGTCCCAGAATCTCGAGTTGACGGACCCTCAGTCGGGGTGATTTCCTGCCTAAATGGCGTCATGATGGCCCGACGTCCTTTTGAAAGGCGTCGTCCATCCATGACGTCATTTAGCGCCAGAACCCCTAACTCGTGAAACCTCGAACGGGGAGGTTTCTGCCCTAAAACGCGTCGTACTGCCCTGACGTCCTTTTGAAAGGCGTCGACCAGGCACGACGCCGTTTAGCGTCAGAAACCTGGTTCCCTGGTTCGAACCGAGGGTTCCTCCCTTAATCCCCAAATGCCCCGAAAAGCCCCAAAATGGAAAGGGAGAGGAAGAGAAGTTGATTCATCACAAACATACTACGAAACCCCATTCACGAACGCGGCCATATCCACGAGAACACCCCATAGACATGCTTAATCTAGCCCAAAACACATCACGTAATACTTAAGAAAACACGAGCAACGCATACAAGGTTCGTCCCCCTACCGGATACTTGAACTCCTCCTGGCTCCGTGTCGCCCAACCGCCGCACCGCAGACCGCCGCCGGTACCCCGAGAACGTCGCCACTCCGCCGGGACGTCGGCCGCTGTCCGGAGAGTGGAACGCCGCGAAGGAAGTGGTGGTGGCAGAGGTGAGAAGTAGGGAGACGTTGGAGTGGTGGAAGAGGAAGAAGAGGAAGGGAAAGGGGGAGACTGGGATCGGAGGAGGCGGAGAGGAAGAGGAGAGAGAGTGAAGGGGTGAGAAATGAGGGAAAGAAAAGAGGGCTCGCGGGGTCAACCAGGAACTCCCTAAAACGCGTCGAGCGAGAAGGACGCCTATCAGATGACAGGACGGGCCGTACTGACATCTGTCTGAAACGCGTCGACCACCACGGACGCCTTTCAGCTGACATGTCAGGCACCGTACACTGACATCGCAGGGTGGCAGTCTGAATCGCGTTGACCATCATGGACGCCGTTCAGACGATGAGACAGGGGCCGTACTCTCGCGGCCCGAAACCCGCCCACGTGGCACAATTAGCAAATCGTCAAAATGGCGTCCACCTATAAAGACGCCGTTTGAAACGCGTCGTGATGTGTAGACGTCAATCAGGAGGAATTCTCAAGACCCTTCAGGGTCCAAACCAGGGGATCCGGCCCGAAACCGACCCGAAAACTGAACCCGAAGCCTCAGTCCTTACAGAATTTGCAGGCTAGGGCAACATTTTATGCAGACCTATTGCGGACCCTTAAAAGAAAGCATGTACATATCATCGATTTTTGAACTAATACTCTGTTTCCTAGTAAATCTCTATAAGATCATTGTGGAGGTTACTACCACCGTCGACGAGGAGAAGCGCCTTGGTTGACTCGACAACCAACCTAGGGTCCGTGAATGCCCCTCCAAAGCAACCACATCATTGCCACTGAGCTAGCAGAGATCCCCACAATCTGGTCAGAGGATCATTGGTATTCTTCTCCATATACTTTCTATCTCTAAACAACAAAGGAGTATCGTTCAAAGGATTGATGCGAGCCTTGAGAGACTGGAGAAGCGAGTGACAACAACGCCAGCACCAACGAGCATTACACGATCACCAACAACAAGAAGACCACGAAGAGCAGCAAAAATGCCAGCACCAGCCAATATTACACGATTGCCAGCAACAAGAACTTTATGAACACCAACATCACTAGCAGCAATAGCAACGACACCACCACCAAGGAGTGGCAAGGTACTGAGAAGCACGTCCACCCAACTTCTATCACAGTCATGCCCAACGACAATAGAAGCTCCAAAGTGACTAAACGAAAAAAGGGCAACTGTGTCTAAGATAAGGGTTGAGCATGAAGAGAGACAAAGCAATAGACAAAAAGGAGAGGAGAAGGAGAACAAGGAGGAGAAAAAAAGACACACATGGCAAAAAAGGAAGAGGGAGAGAAGGATAAGAAGTCGTCTAAAGAGGAGAAGGAGAAAGAGAAAGAGGAGAAAGAGAAAGGGGAGAAGGAGAAGGAAAAAGAGGGAAAGGAAGAAAAAAAAGAGAAAGGGAATGAGCAGACGGAGTAAGAAAAGGAAAAAGACACATAGCACAAAAAGGAAGAGGGAGAGAAGGATAAGAACTCTAAGGAGGAGGGAAAAAAAGAGAAGAAGGAGAAAGATAAGGAGGAGAATGAGAAAGAGAAGGGAGAGAAGGAGAAGGAAAAAGAGGAAAAGGAGGGAAAAAAAGAGAAAGAGAATGAGGAGAAGGAGAAAGAAAAGAAAAAAGGCACAAGGTAAAAAAGAAGAGGGAGAGAAGGATAATGAGAAGTCTAAGGAGGAGGAAAAGGAAAAAGAGGAGGAGAATGAGAAAGAGAAAGAGGAGAAAGAGAAGGAAAAAAAATGAGAAGGAGAAGGAAAAATAGGGAAATGAGGAAAAAAAAAAGAGAAAGAGAATGAGGAGAAGAAGAAAGAAAAAGAAAAAGGCAAGAAGGACAACGAAAGAAGGAGAAAGAGGAGGAAAAGGAGAAGAAAAATGAGGAGGAGGAGAAAAAAATGGAGAAAGAGGAAAAAAGGGAGAAAGAGAAGGAGAAAGAAAAGGATGATGACAAGAAGGAGAAAGAGGAGTAGGAGAAGGAGGAAAAGAAGAAGAGAAGGGAAAGGAGAAAGAGGAGGAGGAGAGGGAGAGGAAAGGAGAAATAGTAGGTGACTATAAAAGAGTTTGAAAAAATGCTACTCCGTCCTAGATGACCAAAAGAGTAGTTGCTGGGAAGAGGCAGAGGTGAGCACCATTGATATTCAAGGTATTTATTGTGTTCCTTTTTAGAGTTAAAGTATTATTGTTTCAAAGTTAAGATGTTTTAAAGTAAGTTCAGATACCTTAAAGTAAATGATCATATGTTTTAAGGGAAATCTTCAGACGTGTTAAAGTAAAGGTTTATATATTTTAAAGTAAAAGTTCATATGTCTTAACATAAATTTCTAAGCATTTTAAAGTAAACTTTATGAAATTTTAAAGTAAATATTCATATATTTTAAAGTAAATCTTCGGACGTATTAAAGTAAATGTTCAGATGCCTTAAAGTAAATGATCATATGTTTTAAAATAAATCTTCGAACGTGTTAAAGTAAATGTTTATATGCTTTAAAGTAAATATTTATGCCTTAAAATGAATTTCTAAGCATTTTAAAATAACCTTTTAGAAGTTTTAAAGTAAATATTCATATGTTTTAAAATAAATGTTCGTATGTATTAACATAAATGTTCATATATTTTAAAGTAAATGTTCAAATGACTTAAAATAAATATTCATATCTTCATATACAATGGTCATCTTTAAAGTAAATGTTCATATGTTCATACATATGTTCAATTATAAGCTTTTATATTTAAGGTAATAATCACATCATTGCAGGATGATGAATTCGTTGTCCTCCTAAGAAAGAAGGGGACGAGAGGAAGAAATGTTAACCATTTGAAGAATAGTACTCCTTCGGGGCATTTCTAGCTTGTGGATGATGCACTTCTAAACTTGCGAACACTGGAGATTGACTCTCAGCCAGTTTCAATTCCTAAAGAGATAAAAAAGGAGACAAGGAAGGACCATACCGTAAGGGATGAACTTCAAGATGAAGAGAAGGCCGTCATCGATAGGTTCTTAGAAGAGTGCACAAGAGGAATGTATATATAATGTTTGAATTTTAATGTATCTAACTTTTATAGTATTACAAAATATACATTAAAGTATTGAATATTAGTTATTGGATTAATGTATCCTTCTTCTGCAGTACATGGATGTTCTGGTAGATCGGCGGCCAAGATAACCCTGTCACCTCTAACTACATTCACGATTTATTGTTCTGTATAGAGATCGACTATAAAGTCATTGATACCTTTATCTAGTTGGTCTTATAACGACAATGCCAGTAGAATCCTTCTCTCTTCCATAATGTTGAATGTTTCAGCGTGTCTTTAAAGGGATATGCATTGCAGTGGAATGAGGAGCATATATAAATGAGTACATAGATCTTTCAGAAGTTGCAACGTCCTCCAAAAGAACTGAATCTCCACTTCTCCCCTATATACGTAGGAACCTATTAGGAATTGAATAAGAATGTAGCGGAAGAAAAATGATTCCTCATAGTATCGGTGCTGGGATAAAAAATGGATCAAAGTTATTTAGTCATGAAGAACAGTTCTTCACCTTAGCGGGGTTTCGAATATCTCGTGCAAAATAGCATTGTGCTAATCGCGCATACGCACGATCTCCAGAAACATCCACACGAGCTCCCGACATAGACGAGTTTCCTCTTTGACACGACGACCAGACCTCAAAATCTCCATCCTGCAAATTGAGGAGGAGGAGAGATGGGAAGTCAGCTCACCTTGCCCTAGGAGAGAGAGAGAGAGATGGGGATGTGTACGGCTAGTGACTTTCGCCCCCTATTTCTCTCTTACGAGAGAGAGAAAAATTAATTCCCAAAAAAATTATCTCATATTTATCGTAGAGCTTGGCCTAAGATAAAAGTCTCCAGTAAAAAGTAAATATGCCATAGTTATCCTATAATTTTTCATAAAAACCCAGATAACTGCATATATCACATCTCTTCCTGTCTATCGAGAACTCTTGTGTGTGACCCTCTAGGCCCATATATAAGTTTGGTTTTAGGCCCACTAAACTTAGAACTCATTCTTAAGTTTAGTTTAGTAATTAATTATTTAATGTTAAATAATTAATCTAATAAATTAATAGATTATCATGTAATGATGAATCCACTGGACCTTCCGACCATGAATGACACCAAACAACTACCTCCTGATCTCAGAAGATATAAGAGATACCAATCCCATTAAAGGACATGTGTGCCTGTAGATACCACACATATATAGTCCTTCACCTATCTAATTCTCCAACAATACAGGGGTATGGTTTTACTGTCAAACCCCTTTAAGTATTGTCTGGATGGTATCTAGTACTCAGTTAACTTCTGGAAAGACACTTTTTCCAAATGACCCTAGCCAGGAGTTTCTGAGTACATGTCCATAGTGCATTCTCTCTCCAGTGGTATACCAAGAGTGAGTGATCCCCTATCGTTCACTCAATTTCCTTCGCAACCTTTCCATTGTGTTTGAAAGGCTGACTATGCTGGACCTTTTACAAGCAAGGCATCTTTGGTGACTTAGGTCTAAGGACCAACTGTGTTACTGCAACAACTGAATACCCTGATTGATAATTAGGTATAATGACTATCCAGGGATTCTAATTCGAGTCACTTTAGTGAACTCATTCTCTAATGAGCACCTACGAGTTTATCTTAGTGTCACCACACAAGTGAACGTGAGATCATTCACCCTCATCATATGAGTAGACATAACTTGTGTCGATCTTTTCGCACATTTGATGTCCATCTCAAATATCCTATGATCGGGAACAATTTAAGACATGTTTATAGAAGATTGATCTCACTATCATGATCTCATCATGATTCAATATCCATTGCATATATCTATGGACTTCAATTACAATAGCTAGACATATGGAATCCATATATTGAAAAGAATGCCTTTATTAAAATGCTGAACTAGAATGTACAAAAAATTGAGTATGTAATTGGCTTTTAGCTCACTCAATTTTAACATTCTCCCACTTGGACTAAAGCCAATCACTTATATGTCTAACTCTCATAGACCTAAGCTGACGTTCAAACAAATTTTGAGACAACGACTTAATCAGGTGATCTACTTCATTATCTACAGATGAGACTTTCTCACAATATCTTCTCTGGCGACAATCTCTCGGATCAACTGAAAACGTCTCAAAATGTGCTTTGACTTCTAATGAAACCTTGGCTCCTTTGCTTGAACAATTGCCCCATTGTTGTCACACAATAATGAGATAGGATCTGAAATGCTTGGACCACTTCAAGAGTAGAGATGGACTTCTTCATCCATACCACCTCTTTAGCCACTTCAGCTGCAGCAATATATTCTGCCTCAATCGTCGAATTCACGGTCGTTTCTTGCTTGTAACTTTTTCAACTCACTGATCCTCCATTTAACATAAACACAAATCCTTATATGGATTTGCTGTCATCCATATCCGATTGAAAGCTTGAGGCAATGTATCCTCAAAGCTCCTAATTGTCTCATCCATAGACTAGAAATAGATCCTTAGTCCTTCTTAAGTATCTAAAGATACATTTTATGGCCTTCTAGTATGCTTCACTTGGTTCAGCTTGATATCTACTAGTGACATTAAGTGGATGTGCCACATCGAGAATGGTACATAGCATTGCATACATGATAGATCATATTGCAGAGGCATAAGGAACTCTACTCATGTATGCTTTTTCTTCAGGTGTCTTGGGAGAATTTTTTGGAGAAATAAATTTTATGTCTCATAGGTATGAGATCTCTTTTAAAAATTTTCATGCCAAACCTTTTGACTATGATGTTTATATACATTGATTAGGATAATCTAAACATCCTTTTGGATCTATCTCTATAGATTCTTATTCCCAGAATATAGGATGCCTCTCCTAAATCCTTCATTGAGAAGTTCTTGGATAACCATTCTTTTACTGGTGACAATATTCCTAAATCATTCCCAATGAGTAGAATGACATCAACGTAAATCACCAGAAAGATAACTGCACTCTCACTGATCTTTTTGTATACATAAGGTTCATCTTCATTCTTAATGAAGTTATAAGATTTGATTGCTTCATCAAATCTTAAGTTCCACGTTCGGGAGGCCTGTTTTAATTCATAAATAGATCTTTACAACCTACATACTCTATCTGTCATATTTCATAATCATAGCATGCAACAATAGCAAGAAGTACTATAATTGACTTAATCATGGCAATTGGGAAAAAAGTTCGTTATAATTAACCCTTTATCTCTGATGATACCCTTTCACTACCAGTCTAGCCTTATAAGTATCAATCTATCCATCTATCCCGATCTTTCTTTTGAAGATCTATTTACTGCCAATAGTAACTATTCCTTCTAGCAGATCAACCAAGTTTCAAACTTAGTTAGTTTACGTAGGTGGATCTTTAAATTCATTGTGTTTTGCTATTTCCCTGAATCTCGGCCATTCATGGCCTCTTAGTAGCTTTTAGGATCATCACCTTTATTTAAGTGTTCTATTGGGTTACCATCAGTGGTATTGCCCAACATACCTTTCAGGCTGCTTAGGCACTCTACTAGATCTGCAAATTTCTTGTGTATGCTTCTGAATAGGTTCTTGAGGTAATGGGTCATCAGATGAGCCAGAATTGATTTGTAAGTCTTAAATTTCCTTCAGTTTTGTCTTCCTCCCATTGTCTTCATTTAAGAGATGTTCTTTCTCTAAGAAGACTGCCCTCTTGGCGACAAACACCTTTTGATCATTGGGCTGATAGAAAGAATATCCAAAAGTTTCTTTTGAATATGCCACAAACTTGTATTTCTCTGTCCTACAATCCAGTTTATTTGGGTCATGTCTCTTGACATGTGCAGGACAACCCATACTCTAACATTCTAAAAGTCTGGTTTCTTTCCTTTCCATATCTCATATGGAGTAGAAGATATTGACTTATTAGGAACCTTATTCAACATATATGCAGCTGACTCTAGTGCATATCCCCACAAAGAAACTAGAAGTTTGGCACAACTCATCATTGATCGTATCGTATCATATTTAATAGGATACGATTTCTTCTTTCTAATACACCATTCAACTGTGGCATATAGAGAGGAGTCCACTAAGACAGGATGCAATTATTCTTTAAATACTGTGTGAATTCTGTACTTAAGTATTCACCTCTTCGATCATATTAAAGAGTCTTAATATTCTTTCCAGTTTGTTTCTCTACTTTATTTTTAAACTCTTAAAATTTCGTAAAGGCTTTTGACTTATATTTCATTAAGTACACATCCTTGGCCTATTTTCCCAAGTCCAGAAAATGGAGCTTTAGTCATTTTACCCATGAGGCAAGCTTCACAAAATGTAAATGATTCATAATCAAATGGATCAAGATATTCATTTTTTTGCAACTTGATAATCATGTTCTCATTTATATGACCGAGCTCAATGCCATAGGTATGTCTTATTCACACCTTTATCAAGACTTATTTACTAAATATACATCATATGCTATATTAAGCAAATATAAATCATTGAGTAAATATCCAGAAACAAACAATTTGTCTTTAAGATAAATAGAACAACTATTGTTCTCAAGTCTCAATAAAGATCCTTCCTTATCCAAACAAGAAATAGAAATGATATTACTAATGATAGATGGAATATAATAGTATTATTTAAGTTTCAAAATGTCTCCTGAAGGCACCTTGAGTCTTGCTGTCCCTACAGTTAATGTAGCAACTTTTGCTCCATTTTCAAGCTTCAAATCTACGTTTCTAAGATTCAGTCTTCTCCTACTTGTTAGCACCTGCAAGTTATTGCAAATTTGAGAAACACATCTAATATCTAATACCCAAGATGTAGATTCTCTATAGGACAAGTTTAGATCAACCATGCCCTAAAGCTTTACCAAGCTTTTTCTTTGCCTTCTCTGCTAGATAAATCTTGTAGTTTTTTTTCTAGTGTACTTCCTTATGGCAGTGGAAATATTGACCTTTATCATTGGCTTTTGTCTTGTCTTTTTGGCAACTAGTTTGACTTTCATTGGCTTCTTTCCCTTACCTTTCTTAAGGGTTTGTCCTGCTTTTCTTTTCTTATTGGTCTTACCAACAAGCAGAACATTTGACTTCTCCTTTTGAATAGTGCCCCCAACTGTCTTCAACATATTGAGCAGCTCAGCCAATGTAACTTTAATCTTATTCATATTGAAGTTAATAATAAACTATAAGAAACAATCTAGTAAAGACTGGAGGATTAAGTCGATGCTTAAGTCATTGTTCATAACAAATCCAAGTACTGCGAGTCTTTCTATCCACTATTTCATTTTGAGCACATGTATTTGCACAGATGTACCCTTAGTCATTCTGATCCTGAACAACTTCTTTGATATCTCATATCTTCCTATTCTACTCTGCTCACTAAACAACTTTTGTAGGTGATGCATAATGGCCTTAGCATTCATGTTATCATGCTGTGACCAAGCATGTAACATTAGACTTTTATAGAGTCTTCTTTCTAAATTTCATAAATAGCAATTCATCCTCATTTGCATTATCACTCGATTGTTCTGAATCAGGCTGATTTAGGACATAAGCAAACTTCTCATACCTGAGGACAATCTTCATGTTTCGGAGCCAATATGTATAGTTGGGTCCAGTGAGTTTATTAGCATCAAGTATGCTGCGAAGAGGATTCGACGACGACATAGTGACTTACAAGGAAATATTATGATAATAAGCAGATAGTTCATTAAATCATGCTTTAATCTAGATTTTGCTCCAGCTATTTTTTGACCTTCATTTGTACAGAACATGAGATTTTGGTGATCTCCTAGTAGGGATCATAATCCTTTGGATATCATGCATGTGACATTGTGGTAGTACAACAAATCATATCATGTTCCTTAGACAGCTAACTCTTCGCACTCGCAACATTTGCAATATCCGATCTAATTCAGCCCCTAGATCATAACGATCTTGTGGTAGCACAACAAATCAATGTGATTTAGTTAAGTTGATCTATCATTATGTGGAGAGTATGAACTCACACTGTAATCCTTGTGGTAGCACAACAAAATTATGCCATTAGTCTACCCCTCTATAATGACATCATCATGTCATAGAGTCAAATTAATTTTTAAGTCAAATAGATCTTATGGTAACACAACAAATCGATTTGAAATAAAAATTAACTTAAGATCTATAATGATGGTGGGCCACATGGAATATTTTAAATATCTCATGTTTACAACTTAAATTTAAACAGAGGGTATTTGAGATTTTTTTTATTGGTCTCTTTGATAGAAAATAAGTGCTATTAATTATATTTCATTTGAAGTATCAAATATACTCATATAGAAATATCCATCTAATAGCACAATCCACAAATATCACATATGTGCAGAAATAAAATTGGATGATCATGAACTTCTAATTCTAGTGTGACAGCATCGGAGCCAAACGATGTCCTACAAAATATCCTATGGAGAATTTGGTTCAATCATGCAACACACGTTCCACCTGATATGACTTCGTCCTCCAGGCGTTCCTTCAAGTGATCTCATCCTCATATCGGAATCTACTTCAAATTACATGTAATCATGAACATTGGACTCGTAGGCCTATAAATGTACATTTAATTATAATAAGAAACCTTGATCAGATCAATGGAAGTACAATTTTGAGGGAGATAAATGTATAACCCAGATAAGAGAGAGAGGAGGACATGTATGTCCCTAAAATGACCATCACATCATAACTATGCATTCAACCATATAAATCATCATATGATTAGTCTATGTCCTTGATCATCTCAACACACATCATGACACGTCAAATGCATCAGATAATTATCACATAATTAATGTTGATATAATATATATATCAAGAATATAATACCTTAAAATTTAAATAACAATTATTTCAAATTTTAACAATAATATTCACAATATTATTGAAGCATTAAATAAGCAAACTATTTAGCTAATTTTAAGCATGTCCAAACCATTTATACATAAATAGTTCCTAGTTATGCACAAAATACAGTTAATCAAGTTATTAGAATCATATTCTAAACTTAATTAACTAAATGAGATTGAGTTAATAATTATGTAAAACTATTTAACATTAATCCCATAGATTTAACCCCATAAATTAATTAACAGTTAATTAAACACTTAATTTATTTAAATTTTAAACTCATTAAAATTTGCAAATTGGGGTTTTAAAGAGGGTTAACGGGCTTAGGGGCTTAAAAGGGCCTTAAATGGGCCAAATAGGGCGCCTGGATAAGGTCTCGGTTCGGACTGTGCGCGGTTCCCGCGGACCTGACCGTGTGGATCCGAGACCCGCACCGGTCCTCCCTATCATCCAACAGGGGCTCCCGCAAGGGCGTGGCTAGGGTTGGAAACCCTAGCTGCCGACGCGTTCGTGCGCAGGCCCGTGGGGGCCCGCCGGCCACCGCGTCGGTCGGGTGGGTACCGCCACCGCGCCGGTCGGGTGGGCACCGGACGGCGCCGGAGACTTCGCCTGCCATCGTCGGAGTTGCCAACTGGTGGTAGGGAGCCCAGGGACGATCCCTGCAGCCTCCCCAACGCCATGAACACCCTCCGATGGGGTTATTCTACCCCGGAACACCCTCTCAAGCCGTCGCCTGCCTCAAGGATGTCCAAACGTCGCCCCCATTAGACTCAAAATATCAGAACGCCAAGAAATAGATGATCCAGGAAAAGAAAAAATTCCAAACATGCCCTGTTCATCACATGAACGGGTTGTTCCGCCAGCACTTTCACCACAATCATGTGGGGTACCCGGTGGGCGAAACGATGAGGCAAAGGTGTTGTCGGGATCCCTTAACATTAGGGAACAATCCCCAAAAGTCAAACACAAATTATTCACCACACGAACAATCGTACGTGTCCGTGAGCATGGCGCCTGAAGGCATAATGTGAACGAACAAATAACATATGAAAAATGACAAAACGACGCCGTTGTTTATTAAGCCAGTAATCTAGTTCTGATACCGCTATTAGGAATTGAACAAGAATGCAGCGGAAGAAAAATGATTCCTTACAGTATCAATGTTAGAATCGAAAATAGATCAAAATTACATAGTCATGAAGAACAATTCTTCACCTTAGTAGAGATTTTGAATCTCCTGTACGAAATACCGTTGTACTAATCGCGCATATGTACGATCTTCAGAAATATCTGTACGAGCTCCCGATGCAGACGAATTTCCCTCTCTAGCGTGAAGATGACAACCAAACCTTAAGATCTCCACCATGCAGATTGAGGAGGAGGAGAGAGAGGAAGTGGGTGCACCTTGCCCTAGGAGAGAGAGAGAAAAACTAATTCCCCAAAAACATATCTCATATTTATCCTAGAACTTGGCCTAAATAAAAGTCTCCAAGGTAAATATGTGATAATTCTCCTGTAATTTTTCATAAAAATATAGATAACTGTATATGTCACATATCTCCCCATCTATCGAGAACTCTTATATATGTGATCCTCTAGGTTCATACATCAGTCTGATTTTAGGCCTACTAAACTTAGAACTCTTTCTTAAATTTAGTTTTATTAATTAATTAATTATCATTACATGTTAAATAATTAATCTAATAAATTAATGGATTATCATCTAATGATGAATCCACTGGACCTTTCAACCATGAACATCACTAAGCACTACCTCATGATCCCAGAAGATATAAGGGATATCAATCCTATTAAAGAATCTGTCTGTCTGCATATACCACACAAATATAGTCCTTCACCCATCTAATGTCCCAACAATTAAGGGATATGATTTTACTGTCAAACCCCTTTAAGTATTGTCTGGATGATACCTAATACTCAGTCAACTTCTGGAAAGACACTTCTTCCAAAAGACTTGGTCATGGATTTTTGAGTTCATGTCCATAAGTCATTCTCTCTCCAGTGGTATACCAAGAGTGAGTGATCTTCTGTCATTCACTCAATTTCCTTCGCAAGCTTTCTACTGTGTTTGAAAGATTGACTATACTGGATCTTATGGCTAAAGTCCATAAGCAAGAAATTAAGGCACAACAGTCTACAAGTAAGATTTTTGGTGACTCAAGTCTAAAGACCAACTATGCTACTGCAACAACTGAATATCTTGGTTGACAGTTAGGTATAATGACAATCCATAGATTCTAATTCGGGTCAGTTCAGTGAACTCATTCTCTAATGAGCACCCACGAGTTTGTCTTAATGTCACCATACAAGTGGATGTGAGATCATTCACCCTCATCATATGAGCAGACATAACTTGTGCTGGTCTTTTCACACATTTGATGTCTATCTCAAATATCCTATGATCGAAAACAATTTAAGACATATGTTTATAGAAGATTGATCTCACTATCATGATCTCATTATGATTCAATATCCATTATATATATCTATGGACTTCATTAGAATAGATAAACATACAAAATCCACATAATGAAAGGAATGCCTTTATTAAAATGTTGAACTAAAATGTATAAAATTGAACCTGTGATTGACTTTTAGCCCACCCAATTCTAATAGAACCAACCATTGGGTCCTTCTCGTGGCCAATATAAAGGCTGTGGAGTTCTAAGTGTATGATTCCATGAAAAATTTGGAACATCTAGACATTCCATAATATGTTAGTGTCCAATCATAATAGCATATATAATAATGAAGTTGTGAAACTATAATCTTAATCCATTCATTTATCTTGTAGGTTAAATTGATGGCAAGGCATCTCGCAAATGTGGGGGTCGATGCAACCAAATGGCCTTTGGAGTTGTAACATCCCAAGTTATAGATAATTAGATTAGTTTAATTAAGTTGGATTAGATCGGATGTAATTAGTATAAGCAAGGTAGAAAAACCCCTAAGATTATGGCAGTGGTTAGTAGGAAGCGTTAAGAGAACTCATAGTGAAGAAGAGGTTTCCTTGGAAGAGGCTTTTGATGAGCTTTATAAGAAATTTAAAATGGTTTTCAAGGAGCTTAAATTGCTTAAAATACATCATGGAAGACTGAGTGTTATGAGTGAAAACATGAAAACATAGAGTTGGCTATTGATAATTTCATATCTAAATTTGACAATCAATAATTGTGTGAGGATAATAAAACTAAGGATCTAAAGCTTTGGGATCTTCATATTGAACTCTCTAAGATTAACAAGGATAAGATAGTAATTGTTAATAATGAAGATAAAACTAAAGAGAATGAGCTTTTGCAAAAAAATCTATATCCAAAATCCTCTCTTGAGAAGTTAACTAGGGGAAAATCCTCTCTTAAGACAGAAGGTGAGAAGTAAGACTCAGACTCACAAAAGGTGACATCCTTAAGGACATACTTCTTCCTTATTTTACGGTTAAAAATACTTATTACCCTTTTTGGGTTGGTGAATAATGCAAAAAGACATGCTAGATGGCTTGAAGATTAAGCTTAGTATATTTAGTTTGAAGACAGTGAATGAAACACAGGCAACCAAAAAATTTAAGAGGAAGAGCAAACAACATATGTCCAGGACATAACAAGGGAAATAGGATCCTTGTATCCAATGACTCTAGATCGCATTCCATTGGTCACATAGGCAACAATAGGAATAACCTCCCCTAGAACCTTTTGGGAAGGTTATACTGAAAAAGAAGTGCATGGGGTGATGTCCAACTCGATTTTTTTTATATTGCAACTGTTGGGTTCTTGGTGTTTCGCTTGATCGCTCACGCAGCGGATATTAAAATAAAATAAGTGATCCATTTTCCCGTTTCGATTAAATTAAAAGCAATTATCAGATAGTCGGATTCTTACCGTGCGCGGATTCGAATCCGCGACCGATCGGTACCGTCGGTGTGACATCGCAAGCCGCGCAAACGCCCGGCCTCTAGCGGAGTCAACACGATCCTCCTTGCGGTGGATATCCTCATGGTTCCTCGTTCTTCGTAGCCCACGAAGCCTCTGCCGTTCGCCGCAACGCGCGGACGATTTCCCGTCGAACGGGAGTCGGAGAAGCGGCGGAGCAGACTCGGGGATCCGGGCTCGTTTAGGGCGCCAAAAAGAGAGAGGAAGAGAGGAGGGGGCGGCTAGGGTTAGCAGCAGCCTGGCTTGCTCAGTCTGTTCGCTACATTTTGTACTAACCGTGCGGTTTTTCATAAAAACCCCCGGTTAATATAAGACCCACTTATTTATGCATCGCCTTGAGAATCATTTGCGTGTGACCCTCTAGCCCCAATAACCAGTCCAGTTAATGGCCCAATAAGTCCAGTGACTCTTCACTAGCCTGATTAATCAATTAATAACTCATATTAATTAATTAATTAATAGAATAAATGTCGTACACCAAATTCGATCGGGCCTCCGATCACGTTGGGTGCCAAGCAACACCGCGTGAATCCGGAAGGTATCGGGGTTAAGTAATCCACTCTTGGAACCTTTCCGCCGACAATTAACACGTGGATATAATCCTTCATTCGTACAATACTCTCGAGTCAACTCAGGGCATGCTATACTGTCAAATTCTAACTGGTCGACTCACTTGGATCGGATGCTGCCATATAATATCGGAAAACTCTTTTCCCGATATTACCGTCCGTCCTGGCCAGGGACTTCCGTGCATCCTTCCTAGATCATTCTCTCTCTAAGTACCGAGAGTGAATGATTCCTTATTGACACTCAATTCCCTTCCACGGTATTCTGTTGTACCCGATCCTTGGTTATTTAGAATCCCGTGGTTAGAGATTCATAAACCAAGGTCAAAGTACAGAAGTCCACCGACAAGGTGTCCTTGGTGCCTCAGGTCCGAGGACCATCTACGCAATTGCGACAATAGAATCAAGCTGGTTGACAGTGAGGTACAATACCATCCAACGATTCAGTCAGATTAATTCAGTGAACTCATTTTCTAATGAGCACCTACAGATTCACCTTAGTATCTCCACACAAGTGACTATGAGATCAGTTACCCTCATCACATGAGCATGAGTAATCTGTACTAGTTTAACCGGATATCCGATGTCCTTCTCGGATATCCTTCGACTAGGAACCATTAAGAATATGTGTGTTTAAGTGATCAGTCTCATTAGTATGATCTCATCATAATCTGATCACCATCATACATATTCACGAACTTCATTATAAGACGATAATTAAAGCGAATTATACATAATGAATATTATGCCATTTTATTAATAAATGAACAAGATTTATGAAGTCATGTTGGCTTGTAGGCCACCTAAGACTAACAATCTTCCACTTTGACTAAAACCAATCACCTTTATGCACTAAACCTATAGACTCTAAGTGACGCTCAAACACATTTTAAGATAACGACTTTGTTAGTGGATCTGCTACATTGTCGATAGATGGATTTTTTTCTACCACTACATCTCCTCTGGATATGATCTCTCTGATAAGATGAAAGTGCCTCAGAATATGCTTCAATTTTTGATGAGACCGCGACTCTTTCCTTGCGCAATGGCTCCATTGTTGTCGCACGACAACGGAAAAGGTTCAGAGATGCTGGGAACTACGCCGAGGTCGGTGATGAATTTCTTCAACCACACTGCTTCCTTGGCGGTTTCAGTTCCAGCAATGTACTCAGCTTCAGTCATCGAATCTGCAGTGGTTGCTTGCTTGGAACTCTTCCAGCACACAGCACCTCCGTTTAAAGTAAACACAAATCAAGTTTACCGTTGAGGAAGGCAGTCTTCACATACATCTGCCAGATCGCATAATCGTAGTGTACAACTATGGCGAGTAGAACTCTGATCGACTTTATCATGGCAACTGGTGAGAAAGTCTCGTCATAGTCAATTCCTTGTCTTTGATGATATCCCTTTGCCACCAACCTTGCCTTATAAGTGTCGATCTGTCCATCAGCACCGATCTTTCTCTTAAATATCTACTTGCATTCGATGGGTACAATACCTTCGGGCAAGTCTTCCAAGTTCCAAACTTGGTTGGTATACATGGACTGGATTTATGAGTTCATGGCTTCTCGCTATTTCCCGGCTTATGGGCCTTCTATGGCCTCCTGGTAGGTTTTAGGATCATCATCCTCATTATATTCTATCTTAGACTCTCCTTCAGCCATATGTCCCACATATTGTTCGGATAGTCTAGGTACTCTACCAGATTTACGAGGCTCATCTGTGTGTACCTAAATAGAGTTGGGAACTGATATCTTATCCGATGATATTGTAGCTGTTTGGGGATCTAGAACCTCTTCCAGTACTATTTTACTCCCACTGTCCTCCTGAAAAAGGTATTCTTCTTACAAGAAGATAGCTTTCCTGGCGACAAACACATTTTGTTCACCAGGATGGTAAAAGTAGTATCCAAAGGTTTCCTTTGGATATCCCACAAACCTACATTTGTCAGTTCGTGATTCCAACTTGTCTGGATCATGCCTCATTACATGAGCAGGACAAACCCAAACTTAAACATGTTTAAATTCTGGTTTCCTGCCTTTCTCCATATCTCATATGGAGTAGTGGCCACAGACTTGCTGGATACTCTGTTCAGTAGGTATGCTGCTCACTCTAGAGCATATCCCCAGAGGGACACTTGTAATCCCGAAAAGCTCATCATGGATCGTACCATGTCCAACAAGGTGCGATTCCTCCTTTCTGATACACCATTCATCTGTGGTGTATATGGAAGAGTCAGCTGAGAAAGGATACCATTATCCTTTAAGAATTGTGTGAAATCAGTACTCAAGTATTCTCCTCCTCAATCTAATCGAAGAGCTTTAATACTCTTTCCTAACTACTTTTATACCCCATTCTTGAACTCCCTAAACTTCTCAAACGCTTTCGACTTGTACTTCATTAAGTACACATAGCCGAATCTTGAGAAGTCGTTGGTGAACGTGATGAAGTATGAGAAGTCACCTTTGGCTTGGGTGGACATGGGACCACATACATCTAAATGTATTAATCTTAGAATGTCTTTGGTACGTTCTCCATGTCCAGTAAATAGAGATTTTGCCATCTTTTCCATAAGACATGACTCACATGTCGCAAACGATTCATAATCGAATGTATTCAAATACCCTTATTTGTACAACTTTTGCAACCTGCTTTCACCAATATACCCAAGTCTACAATGCCACATGTAGGTTTGGTTCACACAATTCTTACTCTTCTTAAGAGCATTATCAATGTGAAGATTGTAATAAGAAACATCTAAAAGATATAGACCGTTGACTAAAGATGCCGAAGCTATTGATTTATTACCATAATAAATCGAACAACTTCTATATTCTTAATAGACATATCCTATCTTGTCCAAACAAGATATTGATATGATTTTCTTTATTATGCTAGAAACATAAATACAATCTTTTAACGATAAGACATCTCCCGATGGAAGCTTGAGGTTTGCTGTCCCAACAACAACTGCCGCAACTTTTGCGTCATTTCCTAATCTCAGTTCCGCCTCGCCTTTTCTCAGCTTGCGCTTACTTGTTAGCATCTGCACATCATGGCAGATATGAGAAGCACATCCGGTATCTAATACCCAAGATGTGGAATCTCTAACTGACAAATTGATATCTATCATATAGATATCTGAAGTTTTAGACAACTTCACCTTTCTATGAGCTTTATTGTTGAAGAACTCCTTGCAGTTCCTCTTCCAGTGACCATTCTGCTTACAATAGAAGCAGTTACCTTTTACTACTCCTTTGCCTCTGTCCTTCAACTTTTATCGTACGCGATCATCTCTGCCTTAGGGGCATCTAATGCCAGTTCAGCAGGAGGATCAACCCCAAGGACGTAGGCAATATACTCAAATCTGAAGACATTCTTCAAGTTTCTAAGCCATTCCGAGTAGTTCAGGCTAGTCAAAAGTTTGGCATCAAGTATGCCACGGAGTGGATTATTCGACGACATATTTCCCTACAGGAGATAAAATATATTTATAAGATATTCAGTTATTAAATTTAAAATATGATATGGACTTTTATTCAAGTTTTAACTCTCACTAATTTTTGACGGACTGTATAACCCTCAGCTATACAGAATGGGAGATACCGACAATCTCCTAGTAGGGATCATAATCTCAATAACTTGCAATACAACCTTGTAGATAGCACAAGAAAGCTGTAAAACAATCAAAGAGCACCCATCTCATGGGACTTGCAACTTCTTGAAATATCCAATCATATCTTCGGTCTCCAGAAATTTAATGACCTTGTGGATAGCATAACAAACTACTAATTCTGGTCTAAGCTAACCATCATTACGTGACGAGCATAGATTTGCATGCAGTCCTTGTGGATAGCACAACAATGCTACATGGTTCTTCTACCCCGATCATATAGGCATCTAATGCCATAGTCACAGTCTCTTCTCACAATTAAACATGCCTTGTCGTAACACAACAAACCTATCTAAAGTGATCGAATCCTATGACTATAACGATGGTGGACCACAAGGTAAGTTCTTAACTACTCACGTTACGGCTTAGAATTTAGACGAGGATATTTAGATAACTTTTATATTGGTCTCTCCTAGGTTATAGTATATAAATATATCGTATATATTTAATAAATATCATACCTGCTTTGATTCATAATAAAAAATAAAAACAATGTATCACATACATGTCAAGTGTGGTCATGGATAGCACAGTGGGTTTGACTGGAGCCAACAGTCAAACGCATACACAATCTAACATAACATTTATATTAGATTACCCTGCAAACACATAGGCAAAGGATCTCCATCACATCGCCTTCCTGGTTGCATCTGTGGATCGTCCTCACTCCTTCCTCGGTTGCCTTGATTAGATTACATTTAAATTTAAATTTATATGTAAACAGAAGAAGGCCTTATGGCAAGTATAAGAGAGAGGGAGGTAGAATTACATCGGAGTATGAGAGAGAGAGAGAGAGGTATGCAGACCTCTATTTATTAACAATTTAATAAACATTCCAATCACACATCCACGATCCGCATTTATCATTCATCACAAGAATAATATTAAAAATGCATATCCATGACCACGGTGTGTTTTATTTCAATCCATACATGATAAGCGCATCACATGGCTAAAACAAACGAGTTTTCAAAATAAATAATTTTTGACTTTCTAAAAGCTAAGTTCCAATCAAAATTGGTATTTAAATTTCGAAAACTCTTTTCATTATGTTAACATGCAATTAAATCAAATTTAAAAGCATTTAAACACACATCACATATGCATACACTCCAAATTAATAAATTCCATATTATTCCATGCAAATTAGAATATTTCTAATAAATCAAACAATCTCACATTTAGATTAAACAATATTAATATTCTAACAATTAGGCTATTAATAATTAAGTACTAATCTAACTCTTAGATTAGTCAATTTAAAATTGATCATTAACTGAACAATTAAATTAACAATTAATTCTAATTAACTAAGATGTGTTAATCTAACTCTTAGATTAAATAATTAATGTTAATCATTAATTTAACTCTTAAAATAATAATTAACCATCATTAATTAATGACTACTAATTTAACAATTAAATTAGTCATTTAAAATTAATTATTAATTTAACACTTAAATTAATAACTAACTCTAATTAATTATTAACAATTAGATGAATTAATAATTAACAATCTAACATTTAAACTATTAATTATTAATCACTAATCTAACTCTTAGATTAGTTAAATTATGATTAATTATTAATTTGACATTTAAACTAATAATTAACACTCAATTAATTAACAACCAATTGTTAATCTAAATGATTCAAAATCATTAATGCCCAATTAAAATAAATTGAATAATAATTTAAATATTTCAAAATAGATTTTGAATATAAATAATTGAAATCCAATTTAATTATTTATGTGGGCTTGGGGTTTAGTTGGGGTTTAATGGGAAATTAGAGGGAAATGGGCCCAGCCTATTCGGGCGCCTGGCTCGAACCAGGCTCGGACCCGGGCCGCACCCCCCGGCCTGCCCCAGACCGATAGGCCCATGCCAAACGGACCGACCGGTTCAGGGTTTCACTATCAACCCGACGCCCACACACACCCGAAACCCTAAATTGGCATGTGTGTTTTGGCGGCGGTGGGGGGAGGAAGTTGCAAGGGCTCCGGCGGCCAGCGCCATTGGTCCCGCTGGCGTTGCCCCCGATGCCGGCAGGGTGCCGGTGGGCCCTTACTTAGCAATCGGTTGGCTTCCTTTTTCTCCCCAAAAATCTAATTTTTACTGGTTTCTTTTCAAAACCGTGGGGAAGAAAAAAAAGAGGAGAGAGCTCCTCCATCTCCCTCTCCGGCTCCGGTGACTGGCCCGGTGGTGGCCGGCGACGCCTCCTAGAGGATCAGGGGCACCGACCCACATCCCCTACACTTGGGGAGTCCAGATGAGGCCGCCATTAACCCCGTTCTTCATCACATGAAGAACTCCAAAAATCCCCAAAAATAAATTTCGAAAATTGCAGAAATAAAATAATCAAATTATTTTCTGCTCATCGTATGAACATGAATCTTGCAATTAACAGAACTCGTGCATGGAATAACGCATGGAAAATTAATTTGAAGATCGATAGATCGATACGGGACGAGAAATAGTGGAACCTGGCTCTGATACCACTGTTAGGTTCTTGGCGTTTCTCCGGATCGCTCATGTAGCGGATAATAAAATAAGACCAGCGATCTGTTTTCCCGTTTCGATTAAACTAAAAGTGATTATCAGATAATCGGATTCTTGCCATGCGCGGATTCGAATCCGCGACCGATCGGTTCCATCGGTGTGACACCGCAAGCCGCGCAAACGCCCGGCCTCTAGCGGAGTCCACGCGATCCTCTTCGCGGTGGATATCCTCACTGTTCCTCGTTCTTCGCAGCTCACGAAGCATGTGCCGTTCGCCGCAACGATCGCCACAACGCGCGGATGATTTCCCGTTGAACGGGAGTCAGAGAAGCTGTGGAGCAGACCCGGGGATCCAGACTTGTCTGGGGCGCCAGAGAGAGACAGGAAGAGAGGAGGGGGCGGCTAGGGTTAGCAACAGCCTGGCTTGCTCAGCCCGTTCACTAATTTTATACTAACCGCACGGTTTTTCATAAAAACCACCCCCGGTTAATATAAAACCACTTATTTATCCATCGCCTTGAGAATCATTTGCGTGTCACCCTCTAGGCCCAATAACCAGTCCGGTTAATGGCCCAGTAAGCCCAGTAACTCCTCACTGGCCTGATAAATCAATTAATAACTCATATTAATTAATTAATCAATCGAATAAATGTCGCACATCAAATTCGATCGGGCCTCTGATCACGTTGGGTGTCAAACAACACCGTGTGAACCCGGAAGGTATCGGGGTTAAGTAACCCCCTCTTGGAACCTTTCCGCCGACAGTTACCGCGTGGATATAATCCTTCATTCATACAGTGCTCTCGAGTTAACTCAGGGTATGGTGTACTGTCAAACCCTAACCGGTCGATTCACTTGGATCGGATGCTGCCGTATAATATCGAAAAACTTTATTTCCGATATTATCGTCTATCCTGGCCAGGGACTTCTGCGCATCCTTCCTAGAGAATTATCTTTCTAAGTACTGAGAGCAAATGATTCCTTATTGATACTCAATTCCCTTTGATGATATTCTGTTGTACCTGATCCTTGGCTATTTAGAATCCCGTGGTTAGAGATTCATAAACCAAGGTCAAAGCACAGAAGTCCATCGACAAGGTGTCCTTGGTATCTCAGGTCTGAGGACCATCTAAGCAACTGCGACAATAGAATCAAGCTGGTTGACAGTGAGGTACAATACCATCCAGTGATTCAGTCGGATCAATTCAGTAAACTCATTCTCTAATGAGCACCTACATATTCACCTTAGGGTCTCCACACAAGTGACTATGAGATCAGCCACCCTCATCACATGAGCAGGAGTAATCTGTACTAGTCTAACCGGATATCTGATGTCCTTCTTGGATATCCTCCGACTAGAAACCATTAAGAATATGTGTGTTTAAGTGATTAGTCTCATTAGTATGATCTCATCATAATCTAATCACCATCGCACATATTCACGGACTTCATTATGAGACGATAATTAAAGCGAATTATACATAATGAATATTATGTCATTTTATTAATAAATGAACGAGATTTACAAAGTCATGTTGGCTTGTAGGCCACCTAAGACTAACAACAACACCATTTTGTTAAGGGGTACAAGCACATGATGATTTTTGGATAATCCTTTCATTTTTTCATAAAGATATTTAAGTTTGTTTTTCCAAAGAACTCTTTTGCATTGTCAGAGTGAAATATTTTGATTTTTTTTGCCGAACTGATTTTCTACTAATTTGTAAAACGCTGCTTCCACTCGTGGAACTTTACCTTTTGACTTTAATAAGGAAATGGTGCTGTGAACTCCAAGGCTGTAAGAACAACCTTCCTACACATAAACAACAAAGGATTCACCAGATTCCTTCAATAGGGTTTACACGCGTGCTTGTATAAGAGGAGCTCCACTTGACTGCTCATTAACTTCATACCACTATATGAGATAGGCTTGAATAGGTCCCTAGAAGGACCAATGCTCTGACCATGAAGATTTCTATCGTCACATGGTAGAGCAGAAGTAGAGAAGAGAACAAAAAGAGCAAGGAAGAAAGGTGATCGCACAAAAAATTGGTGTACGGCTACAAAACCCAATTCGCACCCTTCTCATTTTTTATTACTTTAACCTAGTTACACAAAAGATGACTAAAATACCCGATCAATAAGATTGCTTAACCATGGTTATTTCTATAAAACACTTTAGGCTAAACATAAGATAATCAAATTCTTGTTAAGGGGTACAGTAATGAACCAGTGTTCTCTAAAGCACTTTAGACATAAGTTTAGATAATCGGATCCTCTTTAATGGGTCTAGTAATGAACCAATGTGCCTATAGCATCGCTTTAGGCTAAACTTCTACATTGAAAAACTTCGAGTTTGTCAGCATGGCACTCATGTAATTATGAAAATTCGTGCCCCTATCTTGGGCCTATGAATAGGACCCCTTAGGAGCCACTTCAAAGGGGCTTAGAGAGAGAAAAGAAAAAGAAAGTCTAGAGAGAAATAAAGAGAAAAAGAAAAGAGAGTGCTCAAGCCCTCTTGGGACTTATGGATTCTTCTTCAGAGGGAGAAGAGCTTCGCAAAGAGGAAGAAAGGAGAAGAGAGAAAGAAAGGAGCGAAAAAGAAAAGGAGAACCTTCTTCTTCCACTCTCATAAAGAGTGAGGAAGAGTCATTTCTTGGAGGCCTCGCTCCATCCACCCTCTATATTGTTGAAGTTTATAGTCAAAAAGGCTGATTGCTCATTCTTCTATCTAAATCTCTCTGTTTATTCTTAATTTTGCTAAGTTTCTAAGCCCCTCTCCCGTTATATTTTGTTTGTTTCCCTTTGAGGTTGTCTCCAAGCTTAGGGAAATGGTGAAAACCATGTGAAAAGAGTGAGGGGGTCGACCCTCATGGGTTCTGCCTTCAAAGTTTCATCATTTCCTATAAAGAAAACTCAAGCTTGGTCTCAACCCCAAGCGGGTCAAGTTTTCTACATTTTCTTGTTATTTTCAACAACATTCCCATCCTCCACATTTATTTGTTATTTTCAACAACATTCCCATCCTCCACATTTATTTGATGCAAATCTCCCATCCCCATGTTTGTTTCAGCAATATCCTTCCCCCATGTTTACTTTATATTCGTCCCCATCTCCAAGTTTAATTTATGCACTTTTCCCTTCCCTAAGTTTATTTTCTACAGAAAATCCCCTCCATGTTGTAGTTCCATTTCTAGAAGAGAAAATGTAAGGAATCGCCATGAACGCAGCGGAAATAAAATTGATTCCATTGTATCGGTTGCTGGGGTCGTAAAACGGACATTAAAATCTAAGCGGGAAGAACAATTCTTCACCTTTACGGGGTTTCGAATCTCCCGTGGATGATGCCGACTAGGTAATCGCGCACGCGCACGATCTCTAGAGGTATCCACACGAGTTCCCGCAGCAGACGCGATTTCCTCCTCGACTTGAGTGCTCCGACCAGATCTCAAATCCACCATGCGCGGAGAGAGACAGATCCACTCCAAGAGAGAGAGAAGGAGAGAGAGAGAGAGGAGAGAGAGAATTTGGGGAGTAAAATTCGTCCAACTAACTTTTTACCCCTCCCCCTTGGCCCTCCTTATATAGAAATAAGGATAAGCACAACAGTTAATCCTCATGATTATCCAAGAGTTTGGCCTTGGATAATTCTCCATTAAATCTTCATGTTTATCCTGCAGCTTTTCACAAAAACCCAGATAAGCATGAAATTTAACATCTCTCACCGTCTGACGAGAACTCTTATGTGTGTGACCCTCTAGGCTTTTTTTATATCAGTCCGGTTGCAGGCCCATTAAACTTAGAACAGTTTCTTGAGTTTAATATTTATTAATTAACATTTAAACATCATATGTTAAATGATTAATTTAATAAACAAGTAAATTATCATCCGATGATTAATTCACTTGGCCTTCTGATCATGAACAGCACCAAACACTACCTCATGATCCCAGAAGATATAAAGGATACTGTTCCCTTCAATTGAACCTTTCCGTCTGCCGATACCGCACAGATATAATCCTTCACTCATACAATGTCCTGATAACGCAAGGGTATGGTTTTATAGTCAAACCCTCTATCGCATTATCCAGATGGATTCCAGTACACAGTTAATATCTAGAAAGACATCTCTTTCATTGGACCATGGCCAAAGATTTCTGTGTACACATCCATGGGACATTCTCTCTCCAGTCTTATACCAAGAGTGAGTGATCCCTTGTTGTTCACTCAATTACCTTCGCAAGCTTTCCACTGTATCTGAAAGACCGATTATGGTGGACTTAATGGTTAAAGTCCACGAGTCAGAGAATCAAGATACAATGGTCCACAAACAAGGTATCATTGGTGACTCAGGTCAAAGGACCAACTGTGCTACTGCAACGATTGAATTCCCTGGTTGACTAATAGGTATAATTACCATCCAGAAATTCTTATTTGGGTCTGTTCAGTGAACTCATTCTCTAATGAGCACCCACTTGTTTGTCTTAGTGTCACCACACGAGTGAATGTGAGATCATTCACCCTCATCATATGAGCAGACATAACTTGTGTCGATCTTATTGGATATTTAATGTCCATCTTAAATATCCTTTGATCGAGAACTATTTAAGACAATTGCCTTAGGATATTGATCTCACTATCATGATCTCATCATGATTCAATATCCCATACATTTGTCTATGGACCTTCATTACGATAGTCGTTTGCGAGAACTATTAAATGAAGAAATAATTGCCTTTATTAATAATCTTGAACTAGAATGTACAATGATTGGCTTTGAGGCCACCCAATTCTAACAGAAAACACATAACTTTTCTTTTCTTATGCATGAATAGGGGTTGCTCCCCTTTTTTCTGATTTTTGACCTTTAAATGGCTCTTTTGCTCATGTGGGATGGTCTCATGGCCATGGAAGCACTATAGGAGCCGACCCTTTCATGGGGAATGAAACCCTATGATCCTAACAATATGAAGTCCTAAAATCTCATGCGGGTAGAAGTCTATATTTCTCTTCTAAATTTTCTTTTGAAGAATTATCCATATATCTCCATGAGCCTTTGGGTAGGTTAAAGATTCATAAAGAGGAGAACCTCTTTGTGGAAGTGATTGAGCCCCTTTAAATGATCATTTGGTATATCCTTGATTCATGTGGTTTCCACGAAGTTTTCCCTTGATCTATATGTGGTTATCTTTAAGTTTCTATAAAGGATCTTCATTATATCCATCCAAGCCTTTGGATCTGCAAAGGATCCTTAAAGGGGAGAGCCTCTTTATAGGGGATGATGGAGCTTATTCAAAGACTAAATGTGATATAATCTTGGTCTTTGCATTGAAGTTTCATTTCTCTTGAAGTTATCTTGTCTTTTGGTTTGACCTTTTGGTCATGGGTAGGATTAAAGGAAGAGGGTCTCCTTTCATAGACTCTTATGAACTTCAAACACGAAGTTTCCAAACTATGCCATGTTAAAGATTTTAGGATTTCATTGTTAAGTCTAACAAAGGGATGTCCATACTTCTATGTGACACATAACCTTAACTGACTTATACATTGATGGGATTCCGCACAACCCATATGTTACCAATATTGAAAATTTCATCACTTACTTGAATGATCCATCTTTATAAGAGCATTCGGTGCTAGTCCCATAAATGGATAATGTACTGTAAGCTTCGAAGGTATCTAAGGGCATCTTTCGAGATAAGTACCATAGGGATGGTCCCCTTGTTAGCCGTATCTATTGGACCCATAGTTGGCATTTGCTTTCTAAGGATAATCTGTATATGGAGACCTTGCTTAACCCAAAGACCAAAGGGTTGTCACTCTTGAAAAGTCCTTAAATCATTCCATTAATCTTAGTGAATAATTTATAACTTTCATTATGGGGTATCCCTTTTGTAATTATTTCATATCAAGTCTTCTAAGACTTATGAAATTATTATAAAATTGGAAAGGACTCCTTAAGTCCTTGGATTAATCAAAGAAAATTTATGCTAAGGATATTCCAAAGAAAGGTTAATGTTATCTAGTTTCATCCAAGTGAATACTTTGCTTTGATTCCATACAACCATGACTCTATATGGTCGTCATTCGACAAGGTCCAACTTAAAAACAATCGTTCTAACGAAGTCAAGATGAGTGCAATAAATTTTAAAATCCCGAAGATAACAACCGCCCAACACCAATGTGTATGTGTATGCAAATACGTACATATGTGCATTTTTTATTGTTCAGTTCCTACAATCTCCTGATATTTTGTATTAGTCTTTAAAATCTTTATATTTGGTTTAAAACCCACATAATCTCTGAGTTTTCCTTAAAAGGTCCTTCTAATTAATAGTTGTAAAAAAAAGAATATTTACATAACATTCCTTTTATGTATCATATTTTTATCTGAATATATTAAGAACAATATGCGAATATTCTTAATATAACTTTGTTAATAGTTTCTAACTGGAGAGACTTACCCAAAAATTGGAGAGGATATCAAAAGATTGTGGAGATCGCGAAGAACTCTCTTGTGCAACCAACACCCAAAAGCTGCAGTCCGAGTTGTTCTACCGTCCCATCTCGATTAAAGGCTGCTTATGAGAAAAAAAATAAAAGAAAAGAAAAAAGAGGCACATCGGGCTGCAAAACTGAGCACGTGACGGAACTGATGCGTCAGACGCCAAGGCGCTGTTGCGAAATGCAGTTATTTTTCGCAGCTCTGCCCGGTGCAGCTTCTCTTCTTTGCTCTTGGCTGTGCAGTTGGGATCGAACCACCAAACTATTGTGCCAGTGGACTGTACGTAACCAACACGCGCGCAGAGAGAGAGAGAGAGAGTATTAATAGGAAGGTTTCCTTGGAAGGAACCTTACGCTTATTCATTAGGGCTGCTCCTAGATGCGACAAATTAAGCATTGCATTGAGATAAATCTAACCAACTTCCTAGTTCCATCTTTTACACGAATACACAGTTAAATCCCAAACGTGCATCGTCCCTTGCAGAGATGCTTCACTTCCTCATGGGATAGTAAACAGCAGAGATGGTTTTGGAAGCATGTAGGCAGAATGACGATGTAGAACCAACGAAAAAAGCATTTCGTTCATATCTGAAAAACTGGACCGCCACAGACTTGAATCTCCCACTTTTAACTCTCAAGTTGGGGAAAAAAAAAGTACGATAACAATTTAAAGGAACACAGCTCCTTCATACTTAAATGGCTGTTCTCACTCAGAATTGTCCCTCCAAATACTTTGTGAGACTAACCTCGGGTTGTGTTGATGAAACTGAAGGGTACGTATACATTCACTTGGGAACAAGGAGTGTGTGTAACTACATCTGAACAGGATCTGCAGAATATTATTGCAGAATCAATGAAAGAAACATATCTGGAGGAAGGCTGCAAAGGCTGACTCACAAGTTGGAAATGGCATACAGAACGAATTTATAGAACAGAACT
This sequence comes from Zantedeschia hybrid cultivar, assembly GCA_030544215.1. NCBI lineage: Eukaryota > Viridiplantae > Streptophyta > Magnoliopsida > Alismatales > Araceae > Zantedeschia > Zantedeschia hybrid cultivar. The sequence continues at coordinate 63,836,680 of JARZZO010000002.1, forward strand.
CTTGTTACCAGACTCGTCAAACTGTTTTGTTTGTTGTTATCTCCATGTAACTTTCTGACACTAACGTTTGATGAAGCTGAGGGAAGGATGGGCATAGATGCACGGGGAAGGTGAGAGGTAACAACATCCAACGTTTACATCAACTATACGAGAGTTGCAGGATGAATGGAAGATGAACTTTATTGCATATCAGAATCTAGGGATGACAAAGCTGTTTGAATTGCATCTCCAAATTTTCCCCTCAGGTTGGAAACAGTATAAACTAAAGATTTACAAGAACTTAATTCTTCTACATCAGACTCGACAAGCTGTCTTGTTTTGAGTTGTGCCTCCAAGTACTTTCTGAGACTTGCCTCCACAGTGTTGAGGAAACTGAATGAAGCATGCGTATGCATCCACTGAGAGACAATAAATCCCGCAAGAAGCAACTGCCCTGCCTTAGAAAGCTCTGAGACAAAAAGAGGGAATAACACTCTGCCAAACAGAGAGAAACCATTTCCTTTTGCTTTTCTTCGGCCTTCATCTCTATGCCTGAGAGCACTTTCCTGGTATAGTAGAGAGAAATGCCCTACTAAGCAGCAAAGATAAGAGAACACCTTCTGGTAAGAAGGATCAGTGGCAATGGAAGGTAAAATCCCTGATGATATGATGAGGGCCAGAAGCTCTTCATCTTCAGTTACCATTTCGAAAGTATCTTCTTGTTTAAGTTCTTCCTCGATGATGCTTAATGCTTGGAACCAAAGAGTTCTATAAGGAAACAGAAGCACCATTTTCAAGCCCATAAAACAATTTATCCCAACTACAAGCTGAAGTAAAGACTGAGCTTCATTCTCAGACAACAATATGCCTTGGGACTTTGATAATGATCTATCAATCAGTTTGGTCACACTTCTGAGCTGAGAAAGTGCCACAAGTTTTCTAATGATTTCCATCCAACATGCATGGAATGGATGAATTGAAGATGATGCAATCTGTTTACTTTCTGTCATTGTTAATTCTTCTGGAAGATTTTCCCACCCTTCATCCCACTCATCACTGCTCCAGCCATTTCTTTCTTTAAGCGCTTCACCACCTTTTGCATCTCCTCTGTCCATAAATAGCCCTTCCCACTCTTCTAAAACAGCCTGCAATATATTCAAATGCAGCTCTGAAGTGGCAATATCTGAGACACGGAAAAAACAAAGTACCGCTGAGTCGAGAGTCTTTAAATCTTCTGATGTGATTTCAATTGTTGGAGAAATAGCTGCAGATAATTGAGTAGATTTAAGGGCAACCAGTGCACTAGTAACCCTGCTGGATACATCTCCTGGATCATAAGCTCCATCAATTTCAGTGAAAGATCCTTCCCATCCTTCCCATGGGTCAACATCTGACGCCAGTTCAGCGGGGAGATTTCTGACATTTTTCCCGCTGATAGCTTCCATCATCTGCAGTGCATACAGACGGATGTGATTTGGGACCTGCAAATTGTCAGAAAATACAATCAACTTTCTCCAAACACCATGTCTCACTGTATTAATAACCTCTCCATCAGTAGACTGGAGCTTACTGAGAGATGACAACACATTGAGCAGGTTCCTGCAGTCATCAGTATTACACTCCAGTTTTAGCAAAAGTGAATCTATTGTATTTACATAGAAGTGGGAAATGGCCTCAACGTAATCTGAACTTGTAGGCTCTTGCGCGGAGAGGATCTCAATGATTGTTTTGAAGTAACAGCCAGAACATGCCATAGCTTTGTAGAAGGATGAGATGTCTGCCACAAAACCAGAAGCAAAACTAAGCTTGGCATACAAAGAAATGGTCCTCCAGCCTTGGTTTGTGGAGACTTCATCCATCCTTATTAACCTTTGCAAAACTTGGAGACACTTTAATAGTCTCTCTCTATTAGGGCTGCTGGACCTTCCTTCAAACCCTTCACTGACTACAAACTCTTGGATGTTATCAACCACTTTGATCCAGAAATTCAAAAGTGTGACCAAACAAGTTTTGGATGCCAATTCATCTGCTTGGCTCTGAGAAAATTCAGGAACACAAAGTGTGCAGTATCTCCCAACAATGTTTAATATATCTTGTTCGGGAAGGGCTCTGATGTAGATCCTGCAGCCCTCATAGTTACCCTCAACTTCAATCACAAATTCTTGATAATCGCCAAGGCTCACACAGTTTTGTCTTCTAGTCTCCAAAGTTTCCAAGTGGCTCAAAACATGACACTTGTAAACAGATTGCCAAGACATAAGGCCTCTATTGGCTGAATCATTGTATACAGTAAGAAGGTTTCTAACCATATCTGCCAGAGCTAAAACAGAAGAATCTGATATATGATTGCAAACTTCCAGGTTGAAATGTTCAAAATCCAGATCAACTAAACCAGCAATATTCTTAAAGTTCAACTCTTTTATAAATGAAACCCTTTGGCACTCTTGTTCAATAAGCTTGTAGAATTGTGCTATGTCAACAGTGTGAGGATGCCGCAAATACTCACTGATCATTGATACTGATTCTTCAGTTCGTTTCAGACGTAGATAACAGGCAGAAAGAATACTGTAAACATAGGAAAGACGCTGCTTGTTTCTCCCATCAACTTCGGGGTAGACAACAGAGGACACTACATTGATGACCCCCTTGGCAGATGCAATCACATCTTCCTTATAATCTAGAACTTCGGCCAGAATTTCATCATTTGTCCAGTGCTCAGAAACAAGAGCACAACCAAGGTAGTGTAGGAGTACCTACAAGGCAGCCAACATAATGGTCATATACCATCTTATTTTATACTTCAATAAACATGTAGAACTATACGCTTTCAAGAAAAATGAAAAAAATAAAGCCAACATAGAGTGCTTTTGCCAACATGGCAATAAACAAGAAGAGTGCTTCATGTTTGGTTACACATTTCCCAATCAAAGTAGCAATCTTAGAACAATTCTTGATGTACACTCAGAACTTTGAAAAATAAATGATTGAGATGCTTCACGAAGGCATTCTAAATCTTCAAACTTTACTCAGGAGGAGATACTTAAATTTGTGGACGTAGAGTAAGAAAGTTTAAAATATCTCTATTATGTTTTAAATGAGTGCTCATAAGCAGAACATCAGCTGATCCAGCATCGTATGCTTTATAATGCTTTTTTGTTTCATCATTGTCTTCATTGCCTTACTTTTTTTCTTGGTACTCCTCAGAGGATTGGGTTTTGCTCTCCTGCCTCCTGACAGACATGGGCTCATCCGTACCCCAAACTCAAAGGGGCATTTATGCATGTGTAGATATGTATAGAATCTACAGAAAATTTTTCTCCATTTCCATTGAGAATGCGATTGTAGTATCTAAAACCACAGAACGTAGTTGTCAAGATGATAGCATTGGGAAGTTCTGCTAGTGAACGTAAAATTAGAAGGCCATGAGATTAGATGGTTGAGAAACCATCACAGTCATGATTAATGCTTTCAAATTATCCCCCAAATTAAGGGGCTAATGAAATAAACTATGATACTCAAGTGATTTAACTAAGCATTAAAAAAATGCTGGCATGCATGTTAGTCAAACCCAGGTGGGGACATGTATCTGATCGAGGCTGCAAGCTCACGATCCCTTCAGCCCAGTGAAAGGCAAAGTTGACCAAATTCGGTTGGATAACCACCTGCTGGGCTGTGGGGACGAGTCTGAGGTGAGTTTGAGTGACATGGTTTAACTCAGTTTATGTGCTAAAAGAGGTCTCTATTTGAAAAGGGGGGTGGGGGGATGGGACTTGGTCAGGGGAGAGGCCTGTCGGGCCGAGTCGGGGTGACCTGGTTTATCTCACTTTATGTGTATGTGTGCGTGTGTGTGAGAGAGAGAGAGAGAGAGAAAGAGAGAGAGAGAGAGACCTCAGCCCGCTGCACACCATAGGTATCTGCAAGTTCTATTGCATCCTTTAGAATATGCCTTTTCTCCAGCTTTACTGAATCAACAAAGGAAAAAATAATGCCTTCAATATATTTAGTATCCCCGGATAAAAAGCGTGAAGCTTCTGCTCCAGGAATGACTTTCTCTATTTTTCTCGCCTGAGAAGCCAACCGTTTCTGCTCTTCTAACTTTGATTTCCATGCTCTCCAGAATGCTGATTGTGCTTCGTCATTGCTGTCAGTTTCACCTGGACAGTGATCAACAGGAAAGAGGCTTAACTTGGTCATCAGGATACTTTCGCAGGATATTCACTACAAATAAGCAAACACCATTACACCCAAGTGCATACTGAGAGTGATCAAACATGAAGATAACTCAATCGATGTTAAGTTTCCATTGATTGAGGCATAATATATCAAAAGCCTCTTCACTACAAAATGATTTAGAAATATTCACAGAGTTCCAAAGGATGAGCATAGGTTTAACTCTGTATCAATCATTAGCTTGTTCCATCAAGCTCCAAAGATGATTTTCTATTTATGCAAAATAGAATGCCTCCTTTTCTTAGTTAAAAGCTTTCAGTACACGGTTTTTGCCTGTCTCTACAATACAGCTAAAGATATAACCAAGCATATCCAGGTTTCAGGCTTAACTGAATAAAGGTTTAATCGAATAATCACCTGAACAAAGTGATGCATGTTTTTCTTGAAATTTATGCAGCAAAAGACCTCTTCTCTGTTCAGGATTTGAACATCCAATGCCAGCAGAGTGTAGTGAGCTATACATCACTCCTAAGTTCATGATATTGTTAAGTTCGTGGTAACCTTTTCTTGCTATTATCTGTTCTTCTATTATCTCCACCCCACGAAAAGCATCCACGAGATTGAGTAGAAGCGAACATCCGAGGACATCTTCCTCTTCACTAATGGAAGTTTCCATTACTGATTTTGCAAGGGATGCAATGAGATCATCAGTAGGAGCAATATCATTCGTAGCCAGCCAAGACAGTATACATAATACTGCTTGCATTCCAACAGACATGCACCATTTTCCAGCAAAAGAGTGCTCACTGAGACTAGCATTTTTACCAAACTCCACTTTGTTGCTCAGTTCAATAAGCCAAGGGAGATTCAGGGTAGCAAACGACAAAGCTTTGCCACTATTTCTCAAGATTTGAGGTAAACTAGGCACATTTTCAGTTGGCATGTCTTTTGCAATCGTGGAAAGAATGTTCCTGACGTTCTCAAAGTGGTGCTCTGGATAATCATCCCCAGTGTCAAAAACAGCACCTCCTACTGGTTCTAGGGGAGTGCCTTGGTAACCAGCATCTGCAATGCCACGTGCAGGAAGTGATACAGAGGAAAAACCCTGAAAAGAGAAGTTTGGAGGACCTGTCCCCGTCGATGCCATTAGTTCCTCACAGCAAATTTGCATATCAATATCTTTCCATGCATGAAGTAATTCTCCAATTGATTCCTCATCACAGTGGCTCAAAGCAAATCCCAACAGCTGTTTTCGAGCATTTGTATCCATATTTTCAAGGACAGGGCCCCTTGCAATTGCTGCACATAAATCCCAGATGGGTCCATGTCCCTTTTTAGACAAAAGAAGGCAAAGATCAAATGCTACTTGCAGATCACCAGCAACTGCAGCTTCCCTTGCCACAGCTTCTTGGATGGAGGCTATGTCATCCTGAGAGCTCAATCCAAGCATTCGGGCAACTTCAATTAACTCATCTACATTCAGGTAAGCACCAGTTTGACTCGTGATAACCATATTGATAATTTCCATAGGGTTTCTTATTTGTCTAAACTGCATTGGCAGAAGTGTAACTCCAAGATTTGGAAGTTTAATTGTAAGAGCATCAATAACACCAGACTCAGCTTTAACATTGTCACTATTTGGAAACAAGTTCAGACATTCCTTGGCCTTCCAAATCTGCAAAAATGTGTGATGATCAGCAGTTATTATAAGGAAACAACATGACACATGAATACTACAGTTACAGAATAAAGACACTAGTGAAACATATATGCAAGAGTTTCCCATGAAGATGCACAAAAGAGTTGACACTAATTATCTGATTCTGACAAAAGTGGATGCAGAAAGGATCTGTAAGAACCCATACATCAACCAGGAAAATATTTTTGAGAAATATGTAAACTTTAGGTTTTATAAGCATGGAGTTAAATAAGAAGGGATTATTTACAATTTACACCTTAATGGACCCTCATTTTTGGGATTCTAATGGGCCGAAAAACCAGTTCAAATAAACTGTTAATGGCCACTAATGGGCTGCCTTGTTCGGCCCCAAGTAGGCCTGCTCCTTGGCCTAAGGAGCAGGCCCAATACCCCAACCGCTTCACCTGCTTCCTCACCAATACCCTTTACCCATACAAATAGGGGGTGATACCCCTATATCCCTACCCATTTATGAGTGGTTAGGTGAGAGGACAGAAGAAGGAAAGAGGGAAGGATAGAAGTGGAGGTGAAAAAAGGGACTGAGCAGCAGCAAGCTCAGTGATGGCTTGTGGCGGCCCAGAGGTAGTGTGATGGCAGCTTGCAGTGGCTCAGTAGTAGGTGGCAGGGATTGGCAGCCATCCTCAAGTAAGGTGATATGTCCCTATTAGTGATAGTTATAAGAATTAGTTAAAAATGTGCATGACTTGTTCGATTATCATGCAGAATGATGATTACCTAGCATGAGATTATTGCTATCATAATTATCATCTTAAGCATGACTTGTAGACACATACCGTGATTAAATCTAATTGTGAAATGATTTATATTGTGTTATTATAACCTGTTGCCCAATTAGTACATTAATATGAGCAAGGTTTCATTATGTTTTGAACAGTTTTGTTATGAACAATCCCCAAGCCAATGAATCATTAACATATAAAAAATGCATTACATGCTATAATGTAAGTTATGGGAATCATCATGTGCTTTATGACATTTACAGGGATTTAGTATAACAAATTCAATCATTATTAAAGGAATTACCATTTTTGCATGTAGATGTTATGATAACAAATTAGTAACGCCACTATGAACATGATTGCATACTGGCATTAGTAGTATCTCCCATGAGAGCAAAGGGGATATGATGATAACCATGATTCCATATGATTATGATCAGACATGATCCATGAATGAGTATGTTATAATGATTAAAAGAACTTAATAAGGGGAATTGTGATTTATGATTACGAACAAAGACTACGACCTTAGAGTTACTACTATGATTGTGGTTTACAAATGATTTTATGATTATGATATTATTGCTAATTTCTCGAGATATTTTCTATATATACGAGAAAGGAGAAGTGACATCCTTCATTGGCGGGATGGGACTACAATGATGTGTCCCTTGGAGATAAAGCACATCAAGTCAGCTCCTTACGATGTGTCATAGCTAGGGCACAGAGAGTCTATTTTTTTCCATGGGGTCTAGAGTATATCTTTGAGATATTATTGACATAGGCAGTGGGTGGAGATGTATTTAACTGTACTCATGAATAGGACCAGGACTGCGTAATATGAAACTATGTTCCTAGGTCAGCCTCTGACTACTGCTCATTGAGGTATCCAAAGACTCCCTGGGATAAACAAGCGGAAACCTGATATTCACTGATGAGTGGTTATTTCCATCCTAACAAAGAAGAAAGAACGGACCATTATAACTATCAGGACACCTAAGTATGCCCTACAATAGTTAGAATCAAACATGAATCCATATGGTTTAATGATATGAATGCTGAAAGGTGATTATGAATGAATACTATATAATTAAAGATGGCTGGAAGCTATTTATGAGATAATATGATGCAATCTATGACATGGCCAGTTATGACCTAAAGATTTGTGTTCTGTTCCTCTAATTTCTATAACGAACTATGCGACAAGCATAAGGAAGAACTTGTAATAGAAAGAATATGATGGCTGTGTACCAGACGAAGTATGATGAAGAATGTGTTTAATGTGTAGTATGGATTCTGAATTCTATAACGATAGAGACCAAGAAACGATGAATAGAAACCCTGAACGTGAAATCCTATACAAGGAATGACATAAGCATTCTTCATATAATTTTATGATTTTCAGTGGTTTATGCTTTCTCGTTAGTGTTTTGGGCTTCATTTAGGAATACCTTTTCCATCCATAACTTTTTGCGAGAATTCAATTTTTGCAGGTAGCTAAATCAGCAAGACCTTTATCCCGATTTTGAGACGATTTAAAAAATTTCATTTGGAAGCTATCTATGTGACCCCAAGACCCCCAGAGACTGAAGTACCCATGTAGCTAACATCTATAGCCTACAAACAAATCTCTCCCACCCATGTGGTTCTCCTCCACGTCCAATCATCATGCCCCATTCACCTTCCTCCCTCATGGCGGTCAGAACCTCCTTCTTGCACACGGTGGTGCACGGAGCTTGGTAGCAGAAAATCGGAATCAATATGGAGCATTATGGCATCATAAAGGATATTATTTTTTTTTCCTTCTTCCTATGCAGTGGCACAGATTTGCATCGGAAAAACAAGGCAGTAGAGCAGCAGCCACCAACTGGAGGTGGAGCAGCAGCCATGGACTGGATATGCTGGTGTGCCATTGCTTTCTATGGGTGGGAGGAAGTGGAATAAATAAGAGATGAGAAGGTAACAAACGTGGAATATGATGTTCAAGAAAATGGCCGTCGACCTGGATTTGTACAGCATCCTTCTTACTGGGGATGACAAGGAAATTTGAAAAGGGGATTCTGTTCAGTGGGAAGCAGGAATCCAGAAATCCAGCATCCATTTTTTTATTTGAAATAAATTCTGCTGTTTTCTTATTCCTGCAAAATTGACAGTACAAGTATAAGTGGGAAGCACTGCTAAATGAAGCCTCCGTTCCACTGGTCATTCTTGACAGAAGATATAAGTAACAATAAACATGTCTTGGTACATTTATTTTTTATTATAAGAATGACAAATACATGGTATTTATTACGCATATCAACATTCAAGATAGTATTTCAATTCCAAAATATAGAGATTGTGTTAAATTTAAGTGCAGGTTGAGCAGGGCATGAATGATTCCTACAGAGCGCAATGTTTACATTGGCTCATGCCTTTTTTAGTTTCAATGTTTTTATGTCATGATTTTTGATATTGGTAGAAAGGAAACATGGCTAATCTTTTAGATATAACCCATCAGGTATGGCCAACTGTGATCTATTGGGATATAAGCTAATTTTTTCTAGTGGGATCTTTAATCGGGTGTAATACAAGTATTCTCAACAAAAAATTTACTTCTCCTGAAAAGTCAATCATTGCACTCCCTCCAAATGTTCCAGCATATGGCATGTGGCATAGAGCTGTAGTATTCAAAATGTGAATGATTTCATCAGCTTCTTGTTGAGTTTATGAAAATGGATCCACATATTCTCTACAGCTTGCAGGTGTACTTGGAAGTCCATTATATTCCCAAAAAGTTTCCAGACTTTTTAATTGATTGCATGCATCATGAAATGGTAATCCACATCCTCATTGTCTTTGACAGTTTGACCACACAACATAGATAAAATATCCCCATTCCGACTCCATTTCCTACTGAATAACTTAGTGATAATTCTATTACTAAACATAAGCCACACGAAAACTCTTACTATGAGTATAGGGCTGCAAATGAATTGGCACGCTTGGCGAGTAGCTCGAGCTTGGCTTGCCTAATACTTGAACTCAGCTCATTTATTAAGTTAAAAGTTCAAACGAGTTTTCAAATTTGATTTGTAAACGAACCAAATTTGAGCACTGGCCTACTCAACTTGTTTAAGCTCATGAACAAGATCATTTAATATTTTCATCATTTAAAATTATAAATGTAAGTTTAAGATAATTTTAACTCTTCTTTTTGAATTCTTAGAGATGGGGGCTGATGGGAGTGCAGGCATACTTGCTTTCCATTTAGTCCCACATCAGGACTTTTACATAACTGCATAGTGTGGGCATCGTTCTCCCTTCCACCATCTTATCTGCTGTGGGTTCACTTTGTTTGTTTGAGCCCATGCAATTAGTGGCTCGAATCATTGGGGAGGAACCCATATTACCATGGTTTAGTCCAAATTTATAAGTTTAAAGTATGGACCTAGTCTATCACAGGTTTGTTGTGCTCATGAGCTGCTCGATACTCGGCTCAAGCTCATTAAATACCTAAATGACCCAAAGTTGAAAAACCATCTTAAATACTCAGTTCAAGCCCAAAGTCAATTAAAATTAGTCAAACCAAGTCTGAACAAGGATGAATTCAGCTCAGGTCGATTTATTTGTACCCTTATTTGAGTGGTGATATAACCTTCCAAACCTCCCCAGATGTGATACAAACTTGCTTCTTTTTCACTCACTCTGAAAAGAGATTAACAGAAAAAGTATTATTTTTTTAGCTGAAAAAAGTATTATTTTCTTAACAGAAAAGCTATTATTTCCTTTTAAGTCAGAAGGGTCTATCATTTCCCCTGAGTTTACATTGAAATCAGATAAAAGCTTTAACAGGTCAGCATAGGCTTCAATTTAATTATCCACCAGTGGTCTCCTCATACTTCAGCATCATGGAACACTGTTATCCAGAATGTTTGTAGCTCTCTGGCTGTTTGCCTTCTATTTGAAGCTATAACAAAAAATTTAGGGAACATCTTGTCCAAGTTATAGACTCCTAACCATTTCTCTAGACAAAAAAAGTATTGGCATCACTTTGATTATCACACCTTTTTGAATCCATTGTGCCAATTTCAAGATCCCTCTCCATAGAGGAGACATGAGAGTAAAGTTTTCTACCTGGAAGTCAGTAGGCTTAAAAATCTTGTGACACTTGCACTTGATAATCCTTTTCTAGTCCACTATCCTCAAATAAAAGCTGCCATGACCGTTTCCCAAACAGGGTAAAATTCATAGCATGGAGATTCTTAACCAGTAATGCACCTTTTTAGTTTACGGACAGAATGACAGAATCCCATTTAAGAAGGTGAATACAAGCAGACCCTTTAGTGCTGCCTCCCTAAAGAAATCTCCTTCTGTTTAGGTCCATCTTCCCCTCAACACTTGTTGGCATATAGAAGACAGACAAGTAGTATTGGGGAATGCAAAAGAAGACAGAAATCGGCAATAGAATCATACGCTCCAGGTAAAGGTTTCCAGCCTTCAAATGCCTAATCATTTCTGCATTCTAAGAAGAAGATGCTCCCAATCTGAGCTTCTCAAGATCTTGAAATTCGATGGAAGACCTACAATGTAGTAGGGAGTTTCAGAGTTCTGTACCCAAATAGGCCTGCACACTTTTGAATCTGCATCTCTTCTGTATTTACTGCTAGGAATACTTAACAAAATTAATCTTAAGGCCTGAACTACTCAAAGCTGTTGAGAATAATTTTAAAGTGCTTTAGTTGATCAATACTGATTCCATAAGTAATAATGTGTTGCCTGCATATTCTGAGTGGGATAATCTGACCTGAGTTTTACTTGATAACAGCATACTTCAACCAGCTCTCAGCCATTTTGTACATTTTGTTGAACATATTAGCTGTCGGACCAATTGACCAAATAACATAGAAGAGAAGGGATCCCCTTGTCAAATCCTCTAGAGCTGGGAAAATACCAAGCATCCTTGTGTCTTTTATAATAGAGAATTTTGTTGTGCTCATGCAATTTTCAATCATCCCAAACCAATGCTCTGGAGAGTGATTCTCCAAAATTATCCATGAGCATTTCCATGCAACTCTGCATAGGCTTTTAAAATGAACCCTGCCTTCAAGAGCTGCTCTATTTCCTTTCTTTAAAAAAAATAGTGCATCATGTGCTACAAGTATCTTTCTATCTTCTAGCATGTATAGAAGCATACTGATTTTCTTCATCCAATCTTCCAACTGATCCTGGCGTCTTTTTCCCGCCAAGTTTCAAGACAGCATCCCTAACTTCGTGATCTTGAAGTATAACCGCTTGTATTTTTTTGAGGGAGAATGAGGTGATGAGCAGGGGTGGGGGGTGGAGAGAGAGATGGGGTGCCCCGATGCGAAACAGGGTCCCCTTAGGCCCTCGACAGTTGGTGCCCTTGCAACATCCCTGGCATTCTCTGGAGGCATTTCTTCCATTTGTCTAGGGCGGAGGATTTCATCGGCTTCAAGTCTAGAGGCCCATGGTGTTTCAGGTGTCTTAGATGGGGACACCTCCAGTCCGGCTGTCCCTCGCAGGTGTATGCAGGAGATGTGGAAGGAGTGGCCGCATCATGGGGAGGGGAGGACGGGGAGGTCCTTCACACAGGTAGTTGCCCAGGGCAACGTCCCAGGCCCATCATCTTGGGGACGAACCGCTGCGGTCGATGATGTCTATGCTATTGACATCAGGCTTTAGTGGCTATGGCAATGCCTCTAGATGGCCCCCATAGAAGGTCATCTGGCCAGGATGTGGTGCTAGCTATTCTCCATGGACAGAGGCCCAGAGAGGGAATGGGAGGGTTTTCCGACAGGAGGAGGTTTTCTGGCGGTGGCTAGGTCGGAGGAGGCACAGGAGGTAGTGAAGTCAGGGTTCCTGTTCTCCAACAGAATCCCCATTTAGGGTGGGTCCCTGGGATTGGCATCAAGACACCCATTTTGATCCTTGAGTAGTCTGAGTGCCCATTACGCTCTCAGGTGTTCTTTTGTCTGTGATAGAGCACGGATCGGCCTGCTCGTTAGCAGTTTTGGCAGGCTGGTGGAGGACGAAGTGCAGCTGATGGGCTCAGGCCTGGCCATGGCTGTGGACGCCTTCGTGTTCGTTCGTTCCGCGGCCTCCGTCCCAGTTGTTGTCGAGGCTGAAGTGCTGGGAGAGATTCTCACCATCTGCATTCTTCCACGTCTAGAGTTAGTGAGAGCGCAAACAGCAGGCCCGCCAGGGTATTAGAAGCCCGGGTGGGAGGTAGACAACGAGCAACGTGGCTTCATCGCCGCCATCGGTTCAAATTTTGAACCCTAAATCTCATTGGCTGGATCCACTCAACTGTGTTCTTTGGTGGGCTGGGATAATTCTATTCGCTTCCCTTTGGGTAGGCCAGATGGTTCGCTGAAGCGGGTAAGTCATTCGGGCCCCCGTTCAGCTATCCTTTCCTTACCCACAAACTGCCTATGCCCCCATCCGGCCCTTGGCACCATGGTTTGTTGTATTGTACCGGATGGTGCCGATTCGTACAAGTCGACTCGTATCTGGGCGAGTCTGATCCACTGATACACATTGAGCCGGACCAGGTCGTGCCGACTTATACATACATAATGGGTTGTTTTAAATTGATTTTTTTCCATCTAATAAGTAAATTTATACTTTTTATATTACTTAACAGGGTACATTTCTCTAAAATATGACTTAAACTCATTACTTTTAACAAACTTATTGGCTTAACTCGTACGAGTCGGATCGGATCCGACTCATATCTGGCAGAACGCGATCCAATCCGGATCCTCGAGTTGGTGAACCCTACCTAGTACTGCTTGTCTTCTTCGCCCAATTGTGGCTGCCCACTGGCACGGGTGCAAGAGGCTGCTATTCTCAATGGCCAAGCGACGATGAGATTCCCTTCTCTCCTCCCTTCCCTATGTTGTTCCTTGGGTGGAGATTTGCTAGATGATCGGGGATTCTCTCATGTGCCCTGTCACCTATTGATGGAGTCCTTTCCCCCATGGTTCAGCTTGTTTGTCCAACAGGCGGCCTTGGTGTCTCCGGCTATTCCGGTAAGCTCTCTTCTCCTAGTAGGGGCATTGGCAAAGAGTGGTGATGATGTCGAGGCTATTTCGGGGGAGCCGATTGCTGATCTCCCTTTCATACCTGCCGATCAACAGGGTGGCTTAGAGATGGAGCATCCCGACTGTCTAACACGACCAGAACCCTGGGTGCTATCAATCTCAACCACACCATCGGGGATTAGTGGGCCAGGCTTAGGAGCAGATAGGGGAGTCCTACCAAGACTATTGTTAATTCCTCCTCTGATGAGGGGTTTGAAGACGATAGTGAACTGTCTCAGGAAGAGGACTCCTTAGAGGAATACGGGGGGAGAGAGGGAGGACATGAAGGAATTTCTTGAACAAGATAGAGAGGATGGCAGAGAAGCAGGTGTGGGAGGTGGTAGACAAGGTGGGGGTCTCATTCGTCCGGATGGAAAAAGACATTGGGGCCGTATACAACAAAATTAAGAAGAGGTGGCAAATTTGGATTAACATTAGTGGTAGGAGAATGAGGGCGATGTCTCAAGGAGTTTCGGATGCAATGGGGCGTCAGAGAGAAGGAGGTGTAAAGTTGATATTCTTTACCTTCAGGAGACGAAATGTAGGGAGGGGGAAGAAGCCTTAATGAAGGAGATTGGAGGCACTTGGCTCACCAAAGGGGTCCTTTCTTCGACTAGGAGGGATGGGGGAATAATGGTGCTCTGGAATGAGTTTCTTGTGGAGGAATGTGGTGGTGGGAGTGAGGTGAGCAAACATGTTATTTCGCTCACCTTTCGGTTGATGGATGATGGCTTCATTTGGGATCTATCTGGTGTCTACGCTCCTCAGTGTAGGAAGGAGAAAAAAAGGTGCTACATGAGGCTTTGCTTGAACGGCATCGACAATTAAGGAAACCCTGTTGTGTATTAGGTGTCTTCAATGCAATACCCATGGTTCACGAGAGCAATGATCTATGCTCTTCTAAGGGGATTATGGTAGTCATTCAAGATTTCATTGCCAAAGTGGGCTTTATTGACATTCCCACGCCCTAATTCTCTTTTCACATGGTCTAATATGAGGGACGTTGGCTCCTGTTCCAAACTTGACATATTTCTTGTGTCTGTGGATTGGGAGGTCCACTTCCCCAGGCTACAGGCTGAATGCCTTGCTAGGCCAATTTTTGATCATACATTGATCCTACTTAAGACTAATAATAGTAATATACGGAGACAGTTCAAGCTAGATAGGTAGTGGCTGAAGGAAGATGACTTTAATGGATGTGGTTAGGAGGACTGGTGGAAGTTAGACAGGGCTGCTCACATATGGCTACTTAGACAGGGTTACTCACATATGGCTACTTTGGTTCGTAACCTGAAGGATCTATTGTTGGCCCTTTCAACTAGGGAGCCTTTAAAACCCTACCGGGTAAGGTGGCTAAGGACAAGATCTTGGAGAACATTGAAACGCCGGATGCCCTGGAAGAGGCAGACCTTCTTAAAGAGGAAGATAGGAAGACTAGGGTTAAGCTTAAAGTTGAATTTGAAGCTATTTTGCTTAAAGAAGAAAGTTACTGGAAACAGATCCAAAAAAGGATGGATGAAATAAGGTGAAAGGAGCTCAGCTTACTTCCAGAGGATCGCATCAGGAAGAAGAAAGGTGAATCATATCAGGTTTCTAATGGATGGTGATCTGCTTATTTCTTAGCCAGAGGCATGTTCAGGAGTTCTATTCTAGGTTATATACTGAGGACCATTGGCGCCCATCTATTCCTCAGGACCTCCTTCCTCAAGTGACTACGAAAGAGAGGACTATGCTTTATATCCCCTTTCTTGAGGAGGAAGTGAATAGGGCCATTTTTTATCTGGCAGAAGATAAGGCCCTAGGTCCTGATGGCTCCTCTCATGTTCTTCCAACATTTCTAGGAGATTGTCAAAGCAAATCTCACAATAGTAAGGAGTAGACTACCTCTCTGATTATAGGCCTACTAGTCTCCTAAATGGCATGTACAAGATTATTTCCAAGGTGTTGGCTTTTAGACTTGAAAGAGTGGTTGATAGACTTATTAGTTAGAATCACGGGGGTTTCATCAGGGGTAGATAGATTTAGAAGAATTTCCTGGTGGCTCATGTGTATATTTGGCATGAAGCAGTTCAAGAAGAAGGGTTTGGTCTCGAAACTTGATTTTGAGAATGCCTGTGACAGAGTCAACTAGGGTGCTTGTTTCAAATTCTCTTAAAGATGGGATTTGGAGAGAAATAGGTGGATTGAGCTCAGGTACTTTCTCAGTCCTCATCAATGGAATGCGGTCAAGAATATTTTCACAGTGGGAAAGGTCTTCGCCAATGGGACCCCTTATCCCCATTGCTTTTTGTCTTAGTTGCACACTTACTAAACAAACATGGGACAGCGCTGCTGTGGTAGGATTGTTGCCTAGATTCAAGGTCAGTGGTTTTGGAGGGATCTGTATCACTCGTCTTTAGTATGCAAATGATACTATTTTGTTCTTTGCTGGGTAGAATGAGGAGCAGCTTGTTGTGGCTAGACTCACATAAGAGCTTCTGGAGGAGGTCAGTGGCCTTAGGATTAACTTCCATATGAGCAGCTTCATTGGGATTCACATGGAAAGTGAGGCTTTGAGGAGGGTGGCTCTGATTTTAGGGTGCCAAATTGGAGATTTTCCTATTACCTACTTGGGCCTTCCGCTCTGCCCAGGGGCTTTGAGAGCAAGGATTGGCAGACCGTGGTTAACAAGTTTCAGTCCATGCTTGCAAGTTGGAAGGGTAGGTTGCTATCTTATGGGGGCATGGATTGCGGAATCGGCCAATTCCGACTCGAATCGGCCGATTCGAGTCGGGATCGGCGGGTTCCGACCCGAGTTTGGGGGGAAATTACTGTTCCCCCCACCGATTTAAAAAAAAAAAAAAAAACGGGAGAAATCGGCCCGAACCGGACAAAATCGGGTCCGGACCGGCCAGATCGGCCGGTCCGGACCCGATCTGGTCCGGTTCGGGCCGGTCCCGATCTCCCCCTTAAGGGGGGATCGGGAACCAGACGCCAGCAGCGTTTCTGCTGCTGGCGCCTGGCCCTTCCCCAGCCCCCAGCCCCTCCCCGGCTCGCCGCCGGCCCCCCCCCCCCCGCCGCCGGCCGTCCGCCGCCGGCCTGCCGCCGCCGGCCCGCCGCCGCCAGCCCGCCGCCGCCGCCCCTCTCTCTCTCTCTCTTTTTCTCTCTCTTTTCTCGGCCCTCTCCGAGTTTAGGTATATTTCGAATTAATTTTTTAAAATTCTAAAAAAATTAGAAATGATGTATGATTGTGTTTATTGTGTAGATCTCTTAATATTTAGGTTGAAAAATTTTTTAGCATGTTGATTAGACAAAATTGTCAAAATTAGCCCTAATTAGGGGTTAAAAATTGGGGCTTTTGTATGATTAGTGTGATTAAGGTTCAATTGAGTGTGCCAACCACTCAATTGAACTTGTTAGGACATAAATGTGTATTTTTTTGCATTAATTGCATGTTATTAGCGTTAATTAGTTAAAATTAACCCTAATTAGGGGTTAAAAATTGGGGCTTTTGTATGATTAGCGTGATTAAGGTTCAATTGAGTGTGCCAACCACTCAATTGAACTTGTTAGGACATAAATGTGTATTTTTTTGCATTAATTGCATGTTATTAGAGTTAATTAGTTAAAATTAACCCTAATTAGGAGTTAAAAATTGGGGCTTTTGTATGATTAGCATGATTAAGGTTCAATTGAGTGTGCCAACCACTCAATTGAACTTGTTAGGACAGAAATGTTATTTATATTTATTTTGTAGATGGAGAGATTTAAATTGAAGACTGACATTTATGGAGATGATGACGTCAGGGCTGCAGTAACGAGAACAACTCCAGGTGAATTACATAATAAATAGTCAAATATTAAATTTAATGATTGGCATTTATGATTATTGATATCGTCGTCTTCTTTTTTTTTGAACAGCTGAATGGTGGATTCAGATTAATTACAGACAAGCTGCCACAAATCCTTTGGCGTATGTTGCAGTGCGAGTACTCAGTCAAACCACTTCTTCCAGTCAATGTGAAAGAAACTGGAGTACATTCAGTCTCATTCACACGAAGGTTCGTAACAGATTGGGGGTTTCTAGGCTGGAGAAGTTGGTGTACTGTCACTACAACATGCGTCTAAAAATCAGGCAGATTCAGGAAAGACATAGGCTTGAAAGACAGAGATTCATGGAGTTTGCTGGCAGACCAGTTGATGAGCCTGTACATCAGATTGATATTGATGAACTGTTAGATGAAGAACACCCACTGCATTCTTGGGTGGAGAGCAGAGCAGCCAGAGATGCACAGCCTGAGTTTGATCCTCAGGATCGGAGTTGGGCAGAAGGTGAATTAGATGCAGTAGTAACTTGTATGTGTATGCTCAGAGTGAACCATAGATCATGTATGAACTTGTGCTCGATGAACTGTCCTTGATATTGCTCGAAAAGGAATAGCTCGATTTAATTTACTTACTAAGTTAAATAAACAAATTCAAACAAAAACTTAAGATAGTTTATTAAATAATAAAACTTAAACACAAGAGAACACGGCTTGCTCATGTCTAGAACAAACTTATTTAAGTACTCATTAAAAATTCATTTAAATACTCATTAAGAGTTCGTGTACATATTCACATATGTGTACACATATTTAATATAGATAAAAAATATTTAAATTAGTTAGTTTTGATGTTTAAAAAATACTTTAAATATATTAATTAAAATAGTAATAATAAATTAACTTCTTAAAAAGATAAATCCTAGTGTTAGCGTGATCATGTGACGTTTTTGAGCTTATAAAAGGGAAGGGTGCTGTCCGTGTGCTTAGACATATGCCCATTTTTCATCCCCCTACACTGCCATATTCAGACATCAGCAACACTACTGAAGGGTACTCTGGACCTCCACCTATACAGTACGGCATTTTTGTCCCTCCAATACAATCAGGAGAAAGTTCAAGCCAACAAGCTTACACACCTAGAGGTATTCAAAGAGGATTCGAAGACCTCGCTAGTTCCTTGTTTGGCTATGGTTATGCACCGGCAGATTATGGCCCGCCTGCTCAAACTTATGAACCGGATGATGAAGGATCACAAATGTGATCTTTCTAAGGTATTTTTCAACAACAATATCTTTTTTAATTAATGCACAACAAAAATTATTAGTTAGTTAGTTGTCTTTAATGTTTATTTTTTATGGATGTACATGAATTGCATTCGTTCTTATTGTACATCAATTGAATAATATGTATGTAATTTTTTCTGATTTTTTTTAATTTTTTCTGATTTTTTCCTTATTTTTTTCTGATTTTTTCTATTTTTTCTGATTTTTTTTTTTTTAAAAAAAATTCCGGCCGAGTCGGACCGGCCGGACTGAGTCTGGATCGGCCGACTCGGCCGATCCAGATCGGGTCGGGTCGGGATCGCCGGGTCCCGATTCCCGATCCCGACCCGAGCCGGAATTCCTTGTATGGGGGGAGGTTGGTCTTATGTCAGTCTATGTTTGATAATCTTCCAATGTATTTGTTGTCCGTTTTCAAAGTGCCAAGAATGTAGTGAAGAGATTGGACTCCAGGCATCGATTCTTTTGGCACGGATGGAGGGAACCTAAGAAAGGAGGTTTTGCTATCAACCGGGGAAAGGATCTGTAAGGGCAAAGAGAATAGTGGTCTTGGCATTAAGCATATCAATGCTTTCAACATCACTCTCCTTTCCAAATGGTTGATGGAAATTAAGAAATTTTGAACTAGGCCATAGAAGGAAATCATCAGGCAGAGATACTATAAGGGATTCGGTATATGGGACTCTGTACCTAGGGCCTCTAATGGAGTTTCTCATGTATGGAGAGGTATAATTCAGTCTGCAGATGTAATTCAAGCAAGTAGTCAGCTGGTTCTTGGAGATGGACATAGTTGTCTCTTCTGGAAGGATCGATGGTGCGCAGGGATCTCTCTATGTAGCCTCTTTCCTAGGCTGCTATTTGTTGCTTCTAACCCGGAGGCTAGAGTGTTTCAATTTTATGATGAGGCTCAGAATGGGTGAGGTTGGTATCCTGTTTTCTGGAGGTCCCTACATGACGAGGAGATAGGGAACTTATCAGATCTTCTACTACTTCTCCATGATGTCAGATTGGATTCCACTAAGCAAGATGCGTGAACTTCGAAATGGCATTCCTCAGGCAAATTTTCAGTGAAATCCGTCTCCTCATTCATCATCGATGAGGGCTCCAATTTTCATTCACCAGGCTTGTATGGAATACCAAGAGCTCCTGAAGGTTCAGTTGCTCATGTGGAGGATCTCTCTTGGCATACTACACACTGCTGGCCTGATTTTTGGATGATATTCCTACTTTGTGTTGTCTTTGTGGTGATGCAGACGAGACGGCCTATCATCTCTTTGTAGGTTCTCTTATGCTTTGGGAGTGTGGTAGCTGATTTTTGCTTCCATTGACCAGGCGATGCTACAAGTTCACTCCATGGAGAAGCTTTTTGCCCAATGGTCTTTGAGGAAGGTCCATAGGGATGACATTCATCTTTGGTGGCTGATCCCATGCCACCTTATGGGCCTTATGGGAGGAAAGAAATAGAAGAATCTTCCAGAAATAAGTCTTTACTCCTGATAGGGTTGCCTCTTTTGTTTGGGAAAGAGTGAGGAAGTGGGCATCTATTTTGTGCTACAAGAATATTTGCAAAATCTTCCTTTTGTGGGTTCTTTCGAGAAGTCTGTGAAGGTGCACCTTCTTGGTGTCTTTTATTTTGTATAGATAGAAGATTGGGGGAGGTTCTTTTTGCTTCTATACTTGTACACTTCTCTTTTTTCATTTAATGAATCTGTGGTACTATCGGCTTTCAAAAAAAACTTCGTCATCTTGAACATTGGAAATGAGAATGGCAAACCCTTTGCCATCTTGAACATTGGGAATGCGAATGGCAATCTCCTGTGAGTTTAGCATTAAAGCCTCATTGTCCCATCCTCCTCAACAATATCCCGGAATTTCTGATAAAGAATATGAAAACCATCTGGCCCTAGCACATTTTCTCCACCTAGTTTAAAGACACGATCTATAACTTCTTCATCCTGAATATCTGATATGAGATTGGCATCTCCTCTAACCCAGCATTATCCTTCTCCCTAAAAAAAATTGGAAAGGGCTGTCACTTAGGGGAATCAAATAAGGTCACAAAGCATAGATTATAGAATAATGCCCATTCAAGAAAGGGAAGAGGCAGTGTCCTCTTCTTGCAGGGAATATATGGTGGAAGCTGAATACAAAGGCCATGGAAAAGCATACCGTGGAATAAAAAGATAGAGCACACTTTAACTGTTCGTGACATCCCAGTAAGGTCCAGTATTTTTGGAGAAACTGTAGATTCTAGTAGTCACAGTACAATTGTTGGGGAGGTTTACAAAAATTATTGCATGTAATGGGCTACTTATCTTGGGTCTCTGCCATATATACAATTTTGGTGCACCCAAAACTTGCACTTGTACAAACTTAAAGTATTCAACCACAGCTAACGAGGTGCACTAACCACACTTCCCATTCAAATTATATGCCCTAGTAGTTGCTACCAGAGTAATCAACATCAACACGTAAAATGCACAAATGGAACTTTCCTAGATAAAATTATATTTCCTATATATTCTGAATATATAGATGGACATTCTCAGGATGGCAATGCCAATTTTGATGTTTGCCAGATATGTTAACGGTCACATGTAAACGTATAAGCATCTAACAAGAGCCTACCCAAAGGAGTGAAAGAAAGGAAGAAAGAAAAGGAGCAAAGGGTACTTACTTCACTGCAAGAAAGGCTTGATGCAGAAAAAAAGTATTCTCTTGCAGCCTGAATGACAATGTTCTCTGCCTTCTCTGTGGTCAAAGACATACTACCTGTGCCCTTCAGATAGTTCCTTGCAAGAGAAAATTTACCAGCTTTTAAAAGCCCTCTACAAAACTCCATTAAAATGTACTCCAAGTCAAGAAAGGCAAATGCTTTTTCCTGAAAACACTGAATGTCACGCCACATGTTTGCCCAGTCATTATCTGATCTTACAGGCTGACGACGACCAAACTTTGACAGAATAAGACGAAGAAGCTGTTTTACATTCTTTTCATCTAGATGTGCACCCTGGAAGAAGCTCATAGGCTTTGGAACCTGCAAACGAACATGGGTCAACCAAGAAATCAAGAACAACCACATTGCTAGGCAAACAGATAATACAACTGGGGAATGAAACAACTGAGAAAAAATAACTCCTCCTGGATGCAGAGTTCATGAAACAAAAAGCACCAGAAATATGCAAATTTTACTAAAACAATTGTGTGGGACCATGTGAGACTAAAATAAGTGCAGAGTTAAAAAAAATTTCGGTTGCTAAATTTCTACCTTTACTTTGAGAGATGCTTCAATGTTCAAAATGACAAAACATCAGTTGTATCGTAAACATATCATTCTCATACAAGGCAATGTCAATAATAAATGAAGCAGTATCACTCAACTTCCCAAAAATCTGAGAGCTGTAATTTCCTCTTGGGAGAATAACATGACATAAGATTTAGAAAGCTGTATACATGCCAAGATTGAAGATAAACTTTCATAACAATGTCCATTCAAACTAACAATTGCAGATGAACAGGATACAAAAGAGAAGCAAAAAGTAGAACAGGGGACATCAACCTGATAATATGCCAAAAGCCTCCCCACTTCTACATGGCCCTCAGCAATTTTAACCCTTCTCTTGAGGCTCTCAACCATGTTAAAATTTGGCTCATCAAAATGTTCTCCAGAGTTTTGTGCCACTGAGCTTCTCTTACCTGTGCCTGACAAATTGAACTGCATCTCTGAGCTTATAATATGATCATTCTTGTTATAGAATCTGGGAGATCCATGTTGTCTTGGACCAAAATCCTTCTCAACAAGGGCAGTTTTCTCTTTCTGATTTTTGCATGGAAGCTTCGATAGCATAGATGCCAAGGTATTCCACTGATCAGTGACAGTGCACAGATAAATGCAATCTATGGTCACTCCCATAGCTTCAATTTCATCCTTAAATAAACCATCTATCTGAAAATCCTTACAACCTTCCTCAATGACTGCCAAGCACATGTCCACTTTATTCTCAGAAGCCAATTCCTTCAACCACCTAACCAAAAATGAGTCACTATCCCCAGAATAAGAACGATTTCTCATAAATGGGAGTGCTTTTTCATGTAGTCTTTTCACTACTGTCTCTGCTTTAGCGCCATTAAGCATAGCCTTGAACTTTTCATAATCTGATAATTGTTCCCATGTGGCAAGGCTCATAGAAAAAGTAATTTCTTCATCAGTAGAATAAACAAGTTGATGCAAGTATGAGATATCGTCATGGAATTGTTGCAGCTCAACAATACCCTTGCGACAGGCAGAGTCTACCAAAGACAGGCAGTTGTCCAGCTGCCCAGTAAAATTGTCAATGTCTCTTGCTCTACTCTTGTACCACACAGAAATTTCCAACACTGGTGGCCAAACAAATCCCATGCAATGTTTTAAGATGACCTCTGTTCTCACATCAATAATGTCCTCAGAATTACTAGATAAGTTCTTAATGTGAGATGTTATCATTTCAGATTCAACCCAATCACCATCTCTTACAGCTGTATTGCTAGGAGGACACCTTCCCGGAAGCAGCTGACCATAAGATTCAACAGGAATTGTTTCAGGGATAGCAGACAAAATTTCCAATATATTAGGGGCAAGGGAGTAAGGATGACGTTTAAAGAGCAGGTTCAATGCCCCAATCTTCCCACTTTCTGCAATAGAAATAGCAGAATCATGAAGAGGTGCAGACCGAAATTTTCTGTACTCCTGCACTGAGAACCTGAAGAAATGTAATTAGGAAAAAGAAAAAGGAAAGACAGCAACCAAACACAAAACAGGGCAAGAGAAAGATATAATCAAGCAGCTAACAGATTTACAAGGGATCATGAAATGGAGAAGCTGCATCTTCCCTTTATAATTGGAGAATGTTTTAGGTGTGAAACCAGATATTTGGGTGAGAGAGATGACGTTATTGCAATTTTTTCCTCTTTCTAGTCTTCTAGCCTGAGGAATCTCTCCTCTTGGCTTCCCTCTATTTATTTAATAAAACTGGTGATACACCAGACTTTTATTCAAAAAAAAAAAATTGAAATGGAGAAGCAGAATATATGCGGGATGAACCTAAATTTCTAGTCAATATTAGCAGCCTCCATGCATAAATATTTGGATATCAAAACAAGACAACAATTTATGACATGCAGCTTAGTGAGATTGCAATTGATAAAAAGAAAAGAAAGGAGCAATTAATAAGAGGAAAGGAAAGAACAAAAAGGAAGAGTCTCCAATTGTAAATTGGAATAAATTTGAGTTCGAATCACAAGCAGCTGAACTACTCATATAAACAGGGAACCTCTTGAAAATTAAAAAAAAAGATAAAAGAAAAGAACAAAAGGGAACAAAAAAGCATTAAAGAGGTCTTTGAAAGTATTGGATGAAAAGAGATTGACACTGTGAACTCTTTTGCTGTAGGTACTGCATTGTTGTTTCAACATTCAGCTTCCACATTAGACAAGACCCCAACAAGTGGAAATTCCAACTTACTAGACGCCCCTTATTTAGGTTGATGCATTACTAAACTGACTTTTCCTCGGTATAAAAAAAGTCGCATCCCATCATAATTCACTCAGAACAATGAGGTATCTACATCCCAACCGTTCACCCAATACCTTACTCCATAAGACATTTTCACAGGAAGGGATAACTTAGACAATTTTATGGACAATTATGACCTCATTAATTATCAAAAGAGCAAGAAAAAAATGAGCATATTGTCCTTAAGTTGGACTTGAAAAGGCATATGATGATCAATAGGAGTTGTCTGTACCATGTAATGAGAGCAATGGATTTCAAAGAAAAATGGGTTAATTGGATTGGAAGTTGTGTAGAAGCAGCAAGGCTCTTGGCTTTGGTCAAGGGCAAGTGGTTTGAATTCCTAGGCAGTTCAAGTGGAGTGAATAGATGGATCCCTCTCCTTGCTTTTGTGTTGGTTGAGCAGGTTTTGAGCACAAACTGGAATGAAGCAAAGATATAATAAGCTGATTAAAGGAGCTTCCATTGGTGCAAATGATCTTGTGGTTGCCCACTTCCATTTGAAGAATGTTTTGAAAATGCTTGGGCAGACCGAGGGGTCAGCTACGTTTTAAAATTTTAAACAACATTCATGCAGCATTTGGTCTGACTGTCTTTTTTTTTTCTATTTGACATGTAGGAAATTTGCCATAATGAAGGAACAATTATGACCAATTTTCACTTTTCAAACAAGAACCAAAGATTTAAGATAATGCACAACTACATACGAAGATCAAGAACCATGTTTGTCAAGGTATGAGGCTGCCAGCAAATATTGTTACATCTCAGTATGCTATGTATGACATGACAAATGAAATCCTAGAAGGCTACAACTATGTACCAAGATTAAGAACTATAATTATTGTATACTAGCTCTGTGTAGATTGGCTTACAAATGCGAAAAGAGTCCAGACTCGAGCATACGGTTAAGCAGTTTGCATTAGTGAAGCAACCACCTAATGTACACAATGCTAAAAAAGAAACAATGAGGATCCCATGCAATTTGATACTTTCCCCTATTTATTGACTTTATTCTCTTCTTTTATCATAAGTCTAATCATGAATAAACATAAAAAAAATGAAGCGAGCTTGATATCTATGGAAGGATCTTAATATTGTTATTAAGTTTTCTAGTCCTAGGTAGGGCTATAAGCCTATAACTGGTACAGGTCTGAGTAAATCCATACCCGAGATGAGGTCCCAGACCTGTATCAAACCAATCAAATCAACAGGTAAATCGGTAAATGGTTCAGGTCTTGGGTCTACTTCTTAATCCTTTCATCTTAAAAGATAAATGGGTTTAAGAAAGAATCTATTTTATTTTCAACTCTAACATACTTGATTAACGGCCCAATTTCAGGCCCAGATTTACAGAAATTTGGTTATAAATTTATGTAAGATATGGCAACATAAAGACATTGGATAAATGGGTATATACCCATACCCGAAGTTAATGGGTCCAAATGGATCTCTTAATGGATCTTAGACCATTTGACAGCCCTAGTCCTACCCATATCTAGAGATATAGCATATATCATGTACGTCATGTAGAGATGTAGCATATGTCATGTAATGTATCATACCCATCATCTCGAGACATAGCCATACATCATGTAATGTATCATCAAGGACATTTAGCTAATTACATGTTTACATGAAGGAGGGGCGCAATGAGACAAAATCATTTAGAAAAGCCCGTGGTGGAAACCTTCAAGGCCAGCCAAACTATCCAAGGAATCAGGGAAGGCATTTTTTAAAGCACTAATGCAGATAGTAACTGCTTTTTGAAGCGGATATGCTCAGAGTTATACTCTTGCAATCCACAGGAACATGCTTAGGAGTGTTACTGGTCTCAAGATTATCATCTCAAAATGTAGATCCACAGGGGATGGATATTGATGACAGCAAAAGGTATAAAATTGAAGGCACACTGGAATGTGGATGGGCATTGGATATTTGTGGTTAACACTTTCTGATAGAAGAATAGATGTGATGACTGGAATAGTATACTGAAAAAGCTTGACAGCAGAGCTGCAAGTCAGAGACAAAACTTCTCTCAGCTGGTGGATGCTGGATCCTCTCCAAGACTGTGCTATCTAGTCTGGTAGAATCCGGGGTTACCACTTTCTGATAGAAGAATAGATGTCATGATTGGACAGATATACTGAAAAAGCTGGCAGTAGGATTGCAGATTTGAAAACAAAGCTTCTCTCAGCTGGTGGATGTCGGATCCTCTCAAAGACTGTGACCGGGCCTGACAGTATATTATTTATCAAATTTCAAACTTCTGAAGACAACTGAACACAAAATTGAAGTGACGAGATGGGCTTTTTCTGGATCAGAGAAACGTATAGGAGAAGATGCAATGGGGCAGGTTTAGTACCTATTGGAACCATGAACAAGGGCAACATTAACTAAGAAGTAATGAAGGTCTCAGCAGGAGGTGAATTGTTTGTGGGTGAAAATTATCAAAATAAATATCGTTAACTTGTAAATGCAACCGAGCAAGAGAAAATGGGAATGGAGCTTAACACAGATGCTAGATAGTTTGTTTTATTTGGAGGGATATTGTTCAATATGCTGATTTAATTACTAGATCAACAGACTTCATTGTCAGAAACGGTGGTTTGGTTTTAGGAAGCCCGCGGCTTCACATCATTTCGCTGGTTGGAAGACATAAACATCTTTATCTCATATCTGTGGCACAGTGTTAAAGACAGTGGAAATGCTGCAGCAAAGAGCCAGCGATACTTTTATCTGGAAGTTAAACATTAGAAGGCATTTTAGACAGCGGGCATGTGAGGATTTCCTTAACCTGACTGCTGAAATTGACATAGTTACCTAGAGGAAAATGATGAAACAGGAAAAGTTCTCAATCAAATCTATGACTAAATTCTTAATGGATGGCAGTTTTACACCTTTATGTGGGTAAATGGTTTGTTAAAGGGATTGGCCCATGAAAATGAGAATTTTCATTTAGAGGATGGCACTGGATAAACTATAAGCGCAATGAAATCAAGAACCTGTGGAATGAGGTTGCCACTGAATGTTTGTTTCATGAAAGTCCTGTAGAAATGGCTACCAAGTACCAACCATCCATAAAACGTGGTACCAGTTCTCTGGCGTTGAAAATGATATTCAAAACGTTGAAGAGTGATTGGACTCGTATTCAGGACCAGGTAAATTTGTTCCCAGGTTTTAGGCAGAAGCAAGTCCATTTCATGGCCAACAATGAATGAGAGATTTGCTAATGAATACAAGCTATCAGATAGTTCCACAATTTTCGTTTTATTAATTCCCCTCCAAGAAAATGACACCAAAGCTGCTGAACATGAATCATGGTAGTTATTACTTTTTTAACACATGGTCCAGCTGAACATGATCTCTCTCTCTCTCTTCCGGAGAGAGGAGAAAAACCAAATAAGCCACCTTTTTCCTTCGGTCACAAGTCATGGTAGTTATTTTTTTTTTTAACACATGGTCCTGCTCTTCTTTTATTTTTTGTATGTATTTTTAGTACAACCAGCTGTCAGTCACAAAATGATGCTGCTATGCATGTACAACATAAAATGCTGTTGGCCAAAAATTTTCATGCATGACAATATATATACAAGCATGTGGCATGCATGTTGCCATGTAACAAACAAAACACAATCAGACACATGGTATACGTATGCAAATCATATAAATGTATGGCATGTATGAGAGGGAGGTAGGGCTAGAGGATTACCTCAAGATAAGGCGCCTTCAAAGGTCAAGAAGCGGCCCAAATGCAGCCCCAATACGCTGTCCAAAACAGCCCGAGTGCAGCCCCAATACACTGTCCAAAACCGCCCAAGTGCAGCCCCAATATGCTGTCCAAAACAGCCAAAGTGCAACCCTGAGGTGCAGCTCAATAAGGCGGCCCGAGTCAGCCCGGGTGGCCACCCAAAAACAACCCAAGTGCAGCCCCTATAGGCCTTCCAAGACAGCCTAAAATCAATCCAAGAAGGCCCCAATGGGCCGCCCAAGACAGCCCCAAAAATAGTCCAAGGCAGCCCAATAGGAGGCACAATATACAGTCAAAGCAGGCCCAATAAGCAGTCCAAAGTGGGCCCAAAATCAGTCCACCTAGAGGACTCAAAAATAGTCAAGGATGGAGCACTAGAAGGGCAAACAGAAGCAACAAATGGGGATAAAAAAATCCCTAAAGTGGTCTCCTCACTTTGTATATATAAGAGAGAGAGGGTTAGTGGGGAGAGGTCAATGGAGAGGGTTAGTTCATCAGTTCATCGACGTAATTAACACTAACCGAGGTCAGTGGGGAGAGGTCAAATTCACGGATCTTCACCTGATATGAAGTCTTATGCTCCCTAGGAGTTCATCCTAAAGCCTCACAGTCTACTCAAATAAATAAAAAAGAAAGGAAGAGGACGAATGAAATGTCCTCCAAACAGATAGCATGCCTCGTAGGACCTCTCCATTTGGGGATGCCTTCATCACAGCACTACTAACTTTGCCATGTCTTATGTAGGCACTCGTGTTTTTATGCAAAGACAGTAATGGCGGCTAGGGTTACTTATGGCCCACTGGTGGTCGCGACCCACGCGTAATGTGGGTACTTGACCATTCCAACCTGCTTCGGGATTTTTCCGCGGCTGTCGGATCCCCATACTTTGTGGGGGTCGTCTAAGCACTAGAGCCCACTCCGGAGAAGAAGAAGAAGAGGCACACAACCTGCGCCAAAAAGAGCAACAACGGTGGAATGCCTAGGCAGATCCTCGCTGTCAACACCATCAGCATTTTCCCCGCCTCCTCATCCAATAGGAGGCAGAAGAAGAAGACTCCAGCCGCAAGTCTGTTCTAGTAGGGGATCTTCGCATCCGACTGTATGGCGGAGAACCCATCATCTAAAAGACTCGCCATATCCTAATGATCCCCGTCCAGAATCTCTTTGGGATTCTACCAAAGGTTTGCTAGGAGGTGGCAATCTTCAAGAAAAAGAAGAAGACACCAAGAGGTCCTGTCCAATAGCAACCAAGATACAAATCCAAGCAAACCATGCCTCGGAATGGGGGTAACCAAGTGGAGGATAGCAACCTCCACTTAAGAGGATGTAAGTGACCAAGGAGGAAGTCCACAAGATTTGCCAGGCCAGGGCCATCTTGGCAGAGCAACAGCCTCAACAACTCACAGAGCCTGAGAGGCAGACAAGCAATCCAACCACCTGGCCTCGTTCTCGGTGAGGTCAAAAGAAGAAAGGAGCCTACAAGGCAAAGGAGCAAGTCCAGAAACGGACATCTATTTTTTAGCGATTGGGCGCCCTTGTCCGATCGACTCAAAAGAAGAAAAGGATTGCCAGAAGGAGAATGGCATTCGGGTCTAAACATGCTACGCTTCCAACACCACTAACTGGCAATTGTCCCAACTGGAGGACCTAAATGACGCCATCAACCTGGTGCAACAGGATGGGTCCATAACCCGCCAAATGGAGCAGGCCATGCGTCTACTGAATCGAGGAAATCAGGGTGCAGAGCAACTCCAGATTGGCAGTGGCAATGCTGCCAAAGGAGCTGATAAAGGGGGGCCAATGCCCAAGATACTGGCCCGCTCTGCAACAGTCCAAAGACCAAATCCAACCTCAGACCACAGAGGAAATGAAGCAGGAAAATCAGCAACTTAGGGCTGAAGCTAACTTCAACTCTGATGAAGGACAAGAAGACCAAGTTGAAGAGCCAAATCATAATGCTCAACAGTCCCATGCCTCTGCTGAAGATGCCACAGCATCGCAGAAGCATCTTATTGAGCAAATAGTGGAAGCCAAAATGGCTGAACAAGACGATGGGATAAGTACGTTCGACTTATATAAAGTGTCATTCTTAGTTCGTCATATGTTCAAAAACCTCATGTCGAATTGCAACAAACACTTCAAGTTCACTAGGTACGATGGGGAAGGCTTGGCCCAGGAGCATATTGCCCAGTACATTAATGACTTAGGAGAGCTGGCTATTGAAGAGGCCTACCTCCTGAGGTTCTTCTCTACCACATTCACGGGCATGTGCTATGCCAAATTGAAGCCCAACTCCATTAGCAACTAGGACGAAATACAAAAGAAGTTCCTTGACCGCTTTAAAGTGTCAAAGCGGAAGGTCATCATCACTGAACTGGTGACACTAAAGCAAAGCAAGAACGAGTCTGCCATCGACTATATCAAGAAGTAGCGCAACCTCAGCATGAAATGTAACAATCAGTCAGTCCATGAGAACACGGTGAAGTTGTGCAAGAGGGGCTTGAAGCCTAAAATAAATGAAAAGGTGATCGACGCCAATGTCAGGAACTTCGATCAGCTCAACAACATTGTGATGGAGACCGAGATGTTCTTTGTCGACCATCCCACCATGTCCTTCAATAAGGGGAAGGCTCTGAGGGAGTGAGGAGCTATCATGAAGGAAGTAAAAGCAGTTGATTTTGCCTCAACTGTAGAAAAGAATAGGGGCAAGGGGAACCCCAATGCCTCAACATCCAACAAGAAGGGAGATGGAAGGGGACTAGCCACCTCCCTCAATAACAGGATGAAAAAGCCTTATTCCTTTGCAAGGGATTATACTAGGAGATGTTTGAGACCAACATGCGAGCAAAGAACCGAAGAAGCCGGCCGAGGTCGACAAAGTCAATGAGCCCAACTATTGCCAATACCATCGCATGTTGGGGCATGTAATAGAAAAATGCTATATGTGCAAGGAAGAGATTGAAAGACTCATCCAAGAAGGCGTCATAGAGATGGGCAAATATCTGATAAGCCCACCCTAATCGCACCAAGAATCAAACAAACATTCACAGTAAATGTCGTCCACAAAAGTGAGGGTTCCTCATAAACAAAGCATGTAGAAGAAGACATGGACGCCCCTCCAAAATTGTCTAAAAAATAAATAAAGAACAAATAAAAATCTGGTTCATCCTTATTGGTTGGATGACCAAAATTGCCATAAAAGAAGAATAAAAAAAAAATCTGGTTTATCCTCATTTGTGGGATAAACCAAAGCTTCATTTGGTTCATTTTTTAATAAAATGAACACATGATTATATGGTTCTCTTTTATTGGTAGAAGGGCCATATAATCTAAAGATCATTCTATTAAAAATGAACTATATTGCATAATGTTTTGTAGATTAATTTCACTAACTGCTGCATCTTAATAATTTGGTTCATCTATATTGTTGGATGACCGAAATATTGTTAAAAAAAGAATAAAACAATGGTTCATTCATACTGGTTGAATGGCCAAAACATAGTGGTTATCTCCTATTAGTGGATTGACCGCTTTATCTATGGTTCACTCTTATCGGTAGAGTGACCAAAGGTTATGGTTATTGGTTCATCCCTATCGATGGGGTAACCATTGGCTTTTATGGTTCTATCATATTGGTGGGCCGGCTACGAAGTCATGGTTAACCCATTCATAGAAGGACTAATAAAAATAATCCTTTGTTCATTTTTTTGTCGATGGTAACCATTAATTCAAGTGGTTCTTTCCTACTAGTGGATAGACTATTAAACTATGGTTTACTCATATCGATTGAATGGCCTAAAGGAAAATGGTGGTTCCTTCATATTGGTTGAAGAACCATTAATGGATATTCTTGAATATGTGGTGGCTCTCATGTCCCATTATTTAAAGACATCCTTTAAACAGTCTACAAAAGAATTCAAAAATCCTTTAAGTATCCTTTAAAGGATATCTCATGAACCTTCCCAAATAAAAAAGATGATAATGTTTGCACTCAACTCTGCTTATCTCTTGCTTTCTTTTAAGCCTTATTGGATGGTTAATCAAGGGTTAATTGGTGTAATTAACACTGACCAAAGTCAGTAGGGAGAGGTCAAGAACACAGATCCATAATCGATCTAGAAGTAATTTAGACTTTGAGGATTAATCCTAAAAGTCTACCTAAAAGAAAAGAGAACATGTTTTCAAAACTTAAAATTCTCTTTTCAAAGTAAGATTTTCACAAAGAATTTCAAATCCACCAAAAGATTTTTCAAAATAAAAAAGAAAATGGATTTTCAAAAGGGAAGTCTCACACCATGCTATCATCCAAAATTCAGCATTTTTTACGGATCTTCTTTGGAGAACTTTTTCTAATGTTCTACCTACTGATGAATGATGATAGACTTCAATCTATCTGGATTCATACTTGTTCAAGAGGTTTTTGTTGTTGTAGCACATCTCTTGAGACTTCCACTCACATCTTTCTTCATGGTCACATTGCCAAAGAGGTATGGATTTTTTTTCTTTGACCTTGTGTCTAATTTCCTACCTCTGGGATTCCGTTATCTCTTTCCTTGAGTATTGTTTAGATTTGTTTAGACCTAGCTCTTGGATTTCATGCATCCGTTTACTTACCATTGGGTCTATCATTTGGGAGCTATGATTGGCTCATAATTCTTTCATTTTTTAGTGTAAGTCTCCTACTCCTAGGGCTAGTAGTTTCATGCTTTGAGGATCTTCTATCATACTTTGCCTTCCTCTTTGGGAACCCCTTCTTCAACTCAGCAGGGCTTTCTTCAGAGATGGGGTATTCTTTTTTTTCTCTGAGATGAGATAATACTTGCGGGAAAACCCCAACAGAGGCTAAGGGCAGCTCCAGGTCAGACACCCAAGTACACCTTCCAGCAGTTAATGAGGGCAGCTCCCAGACCAGACACCCAAGTACATCGGGTAAACATCCTGTGTGCACGTGTGTGTGTGTGTGTGTGTGTGTGTGTTTTGGGGGTGAGGGGGGGGGAGGTGGTGTAACATGCTAGGGTAACCACTCCATGGGAGTGCAGAGAATTGAACCTACAACCTGCGGAAATTTAACCCATCGAAGATTGGAGCCTATCCATTATGCTATTCACCTGCCCCCCAAAGATGGAGTATTCATATCACCAATTTTGTTAAGAAACCCCATATTATTGTGAGATTGCTTATATTACAGCTGATCAGAGAAACTAGACAACTTCTTCATCCGACTCAGGGTTCCATTCATCATATTTTAGAGAAGTCAACCAGGTAGCTGATGCTCTTGCCTCTCATGCTTTAACTATTGATTCTAGTTCTTATTGGCGGGATTGCAGGATGCTACTGCAGAAAGCTAATGGGTGTGCTCATCTGGATTCCCTTGGTTCAAGTTCTTTGATTTTTTTAGGATGCTACTGCAGATAGCTGATGCTCTTGCCTCTCATGCTTTAACTATTGATTCTAGTTCTTATTGGCGGGATTGCAGGATGCTACTGCAGAAAGCTAATGGGTGTGCTCATCTGGATTCCCTTGGTTCAAGTTCTTTGATTTTTTTAGGCCTTTAGCCATTCATTCTTCCCTTTTGGCTTTGGCCCTTGGTGTATCTTTGGGGGGTGGTTCTCTTGGGTTTCTTTCTTAGTTCGTAACTTCTAGGTAAGGTGGGAAGTCCCCCCCATGGTTTTGTACTTCTTTACTTTGAGTAATGAAATAATTAGGCTGGCCCAAGATCCTCTATAAGTTCTATGATTGAAAAAAAGGGTAACTTCACTGCACAGTACATATTAAACCATAATATGGCCCTGCTAGTAGTAGTAAAATTATGATTTTTTCAGAAAGAAATAATATTCTGTTCTCCTTTGCTCCGAGCACAAGAAGGGACTAAAAAGTGAATTCTGGAACAAATGCATTCCTACCTAGTTCTAGTTCCTGTTCCTGTTTAGGGCAAGGAAGGGGAACAAAAAGGAAAAAAAAGCCACGGTAGCAGCATCAGCAGGCCAGTTTGATAGTTGTCTCCATCGTACTCTCCCGAGTAGCCAGTTACAATGGTGGAGGAAGAAAAGGAGATAAAGGTCAGCTGGATCGACACAGATTGGCCTGGATTAGCCAATCAGATTGGACTTTGGCTGAACCGAACCCATCCTATGCCCCGATCCTCCGTCCCGAAGCAGGGATTGGATGGAACGGTCGGGATTGGACCGGATTGGCCTATCCGGGGATCGGACCGGCTAGATCAGACAGGATCAGCCGATCTGGTCAGCAACGGCTAGTTTCAACTAGTTGTTGGCTAGTTTGAAACTAGCCGTTGGCTAACCACTAGGAACCCAACGGCTAGCTAGGGGCTTGGGGGGTCTATATAAACCCTCCAAGCTCATTTCTCATCCCCACCAACACTCATTCTCATTTCTCCCTTTCTCTCTAAGGTCTTTTTCTCTCTAAGCTGTCATTTTCTCTCTACTTGCTCTCTAAAACTCTCGTTGGGTGTAAGTGAACTTTTGAGGAGTTAGTCTCCACAATGATTGGTGGCATTGGGCGACATCTCCACGCTTTTTTTTTTTTCATTTCTAACTCCTCTATCTAAAACTCTTCCACTTTATTCTTATTTCTAACTCTCTTTTCTAATTTTTTTCTCTTTCAAGTTTCAACAAAACTTAAATCTCTACTTTATATATCTCATTGTTTCTTCTCTCTCTCTCTCTCTCTCCAAATTTTATATTTATACTTTAATCTTTCATTTTTCTTTCCAAAGATGTTAAATCAAAGCAAAATGAGGCAACATCCATCGCTTCTCGCAGCGACCCAGGATGGATCCATGTGGACATGCAACAATGAGAGGTGAAGTGTAACTATTGTAATAGAATAATTTCAAATAAAGTCTCTCATCTAAAGTAACACTTGGCGGGTGTCAAAGGGGAGGTAAAAGCTTGCTCTAATGCACTACCAGAGATCAGAACTTAAGAACTACTTACGACAGTGAGATTTCGAAAGAGGAGTAACATTTGCTATGAGGGGTCGGATTAGAGAGGAGATGACACATCCTTCCGCTGCCGGAGTGCATGTATACCCTCCAGGAGAAGAATTCCAACATACTGAAAGGTCTACAGCATTTGAAGATATTTCTTAAGGTAATAGTTATACACATCACTTAATTCTTATCCTTCTTTCCTTAAAGTAACTTTCAATTTTAATATTTTTTCTCTTCTTTTATTATTTCTTAAGATGAATTGCAATGTGTAATGGAAGAAAGCATAAGATCCTTCGCTAAGGAGGCTTTGTATAAACGCATTGGTCGGCACGATGGGCAAGGAAGTGGATCCAATGAAGAGGAAATTCACGACCTAACCTGAGATGATGATTCTAGGATAGGTCTAATAGATCCTTTTCTCACACAAGTAGGCAACTATCTATTATGGCTGCTATGAAGAATTTGAAGTTGTGCAAGGAAAAGATTAATTGTGCCACTGCCAGATGGTTCATCTACAATAGTGTGCCGACGAACACTGCCAAGGGTCCTTATTGGGAGGACATAATCGAGACAATTAGAGAAGTAGGCAAGGGAGTTCCAGGACCAACACCCAAGGAGATCTACAACACTTATCCATCTCGAAAGATGAATGACCTCAGAGAATATACCAAGTCATTTGAAAGAATACGGGATAAGAGGCTAATTATGATTGTATAGGTAAACATTTTCAAGAATAACGTAGACTATACGACCAATTTTATTGAAAAATAAATAGAGGAAGTACAATCAGTGTGATAGAAGAGGTTCCTATTGAAAAGAAGAATAAACAAAAAAAGACAAAAGGCATATAAGAGCTACATAATGCCTTATTCTCGTCTCCGGTGACATCCCAATAATATGGCCAGACCAATTATACAAATAAGATAACATTCTAATGGTAATATTCTCAACGTAAATTTTACGTCTCTGGAAGATGACATCATTTCTCTCTCGTCTGATGCTCCAGCTTATTGCATGTGGAAGAATACCAAGAAGATTTTTTGTCTCCCATTTAAGATTACCAGCTCTTAGATGCTTGAAGAAGACCCACATTTCCCCAACAGTTCTGAAATTTGGCTTAAAGTGCATAAGATCTCTGGATGTACTCCAGACAGCTTGACTGATTGGGCAAAGAACTATCAAATCATCCACATCTTCATGATCAATGCCACATAAAGAATACAATGTGTTATCATCATGGCACCATTTTTTCATGTATACTTTTATAATGATTCTTCTTTCATAGACTAACCACATGAATGCCTTACTTTCAGTGAAGATTTCACCTTCCAAACCTCCTCATGCTTCAAATAATTTGGCATGTCACCTTCAAGCAATGAATAATATGATTTTACTGTGAATTTTCCTTTGTTGACTCCCGAAAGAAGCTTTTCTGGCACTGATCTGTCAATGGATATCAAATACAGAATGCTCATTGAAGAATTGAATTCCTCAATTTCCTCATCTTTCATATTCCTACGTTGCTACTCGTCCCTGTGAATATTCTCTTCATCAACATAACAATCTTTCACTGTGGACCATTTGTCAACAGCTATTGCATAGACTTTTGGGTAATAGTCCCTCAGACAATTTTCCCCCAGCCATCAATCTCTCCAGAAAAAAGACATTAGCACCATTTCCTACCTTACAGGATATGTATTTCTCAAATTATGCACCTACTTCGATGATATCTGCCCACACAGAAGGCATGTTGGAGACATTAATTGCGGTCAAATAAATTTTTTCATGTGGCTGATAGTGTTTATGGATAATCATCTATTTCCATAAGCTAGACATCATTTTCTGACTGTATAGGTGAGCATATTTAATCGGATAATTTTAAGGTATCTCTTTAGTTCATGGTCTGATGTGTTTAACTAATCGTTATCACTTTTTTAACAAGCATAACAAGGAAAAGCATGATCAACTTCCTTATATTCTGTCAACTTGGGACCGTCTTCTAGAAGTTAGTTGATGCTAATGTTAAGGTCAAGAATGATAAATACCTTTTCAAGCTAATTGATAACATTGTGAAGCAAGTGGAAGAGGATTGGGTCATGCAAGTTGTGACAAACAATGCAGCTTCTTACAAAGCCACTAGTCGAATATTGATGGAGAAATAGCCACATCTCTATTGGATACCTTGCTCGTCCCACTCTCTAGATTTAATACTAAAGGGCATTGGCAAGGATGCAAAGGTGGAGTTGTAACGACCCAATCAGCTAACTGGCCCAACAATGGTATTAGTCGGTAGACTTTCCAGGAAGGTCACCCATCCTGAGATTTCTCCCAACCGAGCACGCTTAACTTCGGCGTTCTTTCCAACTCGAGCTCCGAAAAATGGCTAGCCGATGTTGTTAATAGTCTACTAATTTAGTCTATTTAACATCTTCTTATACGGGGTGTGACAGGAGTAGACTAGGAAGAATGTCCAATTCATCACCTCCTACATCTACAACCACAACTATGTGCTTATATTGATGCATGAACACACTAACCAGAGAGTGCTACATCCTAGAGTAACTCATTTTGATTCTACTTACTTTTTTTTAGAGAGCCTGCAATCTCAAAAGCATCCTTTGATGCAAATGATTTCAAGTAAGGGATGGGAGATTGGATGACAAGGCACGCAAAACAATCAAATAGAGCCAAGAGGAAGCAAGTGTAGGACTTGATTAAGGATAGAGATTGTTGGAGGGGCAATAAGATGATACTTAGCGTGGTAGAACATCTTGTGTGTGTTTTGAGGATGGTGGATAATAACAAAAAGACTACAATAGGTTACCTATATGAAGCAATGGATTGTGCAAAGAAAGACATTGTAAAGGTGAACAAGACTAACTATAAAAACTGGTGGAACATTATAGACGCAAGATGGGATAGGACACTACACCATGATCTGTATGCAGCAGGTAGCCACTTTCTAAACTTATATACTCCTCATCATTTCTATTTGATAATTACTTACATATAACTAACTTGTATGTCATTTCTTTAACTTAAGATATTTGTATAGCACGCTATCAAGATTTACTGGATGACGAAGAAGTCCTTCGTAGGACTAAGAATGTCATTTAGTATATATATTAGCCAATGAGAACCTAGCTATAATTGCATGCAATAAGATGCATGACTAGGCTCTAGACATTGCACTTTGCGAGTCAACATGCTTAAAGGGCGGTCATGCTACTTTCACTAGGTAATTAAAGACTTACATGACTTACATAAATAACATGTCTTAAATGAGCTATATTTTGGTAATTTGTAGTTGATTGGCAGATAGATCGTGGAAAGTCCTAGGGTATGAAGATCTTGCTTATGTTGCCATCCACATGTTGAGCCAAACGACTTCTACCTCTAGATGTGAGAGGAACTTGTCAACCTTTAGCCTGATTCACGCCAAGCAAAGGAACCAGTTAATCTTACAGAGATTGGAACACCTGGTATTCTACCACTATAACATGCGGCTCAAGCTAAAGAATCTCCAACCAATTCAAGAGAACCAAAAGGAAGAAACGCGATGGAAAGATGAGGTTGTTGACCGACATGTGCAATGGGAACCTCAAGTCGAAGAACCGATCTATCTTGATGATATCTTCGATGAGGATAACCCACTTCATGCATGGGTGGATGCAAGGATGTCTTAGGTCCAACAGAATGTGACCCAAATAATCGCTCGTGGGTGGAGGGAGAACTAGATGGAATCCCATTGTCTGTAGAGCTTTAAGCCTTTAACTTCCCCAACCTCCTTCTAAACGACAAAAATGTGCATCAAGATCAAGTAGAGGTAAGGAAAAGCTAACAACTCCCATAGATATTGTAGATTTAAACAATGTAGAGGAAGAAGAGAAGGAGGAAACATCGGAGCCAAACGATAGAGTGGAACACCAAATTTCGGACCATTCTACTTCAGCAATGAGTATTGGTGATGATGATGATCCATACAAGAGTCAAGGTGGATCCCTTCAACAAAGAACATCTTTAAGACGATGCTAAAGTTAAGGAATTGAAGCTCCTCCGGCTACCTTCACTAAAGAGTAACAATTATGCGTGCAACTCAAGATGACCATTCGAGTAGGTTGGCCAAGGGCATACCAGTTAGAGACAAGGGCAAAGGGAAGCGGCAACAATAACAACTTAGATTCACGAGGATGGCAAGACAACGTCAACAGAGTTTGCTCAAGACCACTTCTCTGATGCTTCATCTTAAGCTCCATCAAGGGATATGGACCTTATATTCCTTATAGATACCTACCCCCAATAAGATATTTTGCAGCTCAACCACCACCATCCTTCGATACATTGAGTTACTTAGGAGGATATGCAACTTATCCTTAGTACTCAGATGCATCCTCCTATCAATCATTAGGAGGATCTTATTATGGAGGTTATACACAAGGACGAGTGCCGGTGATAGGCATCTAGGGCCATACAGATGAGTATAACCGATTTCTTGAAAAATATAGACAATGATACGAATCTTACATGTCTAGGAAAACTATGTGCAACATTTGTATAGTTGTTACAGTGTAAGACTACAATGAATGTAAGTATACCCACATTTTCTTCCATATTTTTCGTACTTTCAATTTATTTATTTATTTCCTCTATCATGTATTCATGTTACTTAGGGGTAAGGCGTTATGCCTCCCCCCCCCCCCACACCCAAAAAAAAAAAAATGTATCCGATCTCTTTTTGCCAATTAATAGAATCCCAAGGGCTTACCCGAGGTCCTAGATAAGTTTCGACAATGGAAACCTATTTTCTATTTTTTCATAAAATTTTCAGCATTTTTTGAATTATTTTAACCTTCTTTTAAAGAAAGTGGGGGAGGGGGGTGACCAGACCAGATCGGTCCAGATTGGATTGAATCGGTCGATCTGATCGGTCCAAGACTGGACCGGTCTGTGTTTGATCCCCGGTTATGCCTTCCTTGGATAGGAATGGGAGGGGAGAAAATGGTAGACAATGAGGAAGCAAGAAGCCACACATGGCAGGAGGTTTGACATATGACATGATGGGCATCACTAGGTTGGATTCTTGGAAGGGAAGGCCATGCCCTCCTTCAACCCCAGCCTGTCCACCCATCCCTTCCTCAAAGTCCTCCACAAAATGCCTAAGTGGAGCTTTAGAGATCAGAAAATTAAAATTTGACCACCTTAACCGGAAAAGAAAATCTTAACTTAAAAAAAATAATAATCACTTTATCCTTTTTATTCCAAAAAAATAAAAAAATACAAAAGACCTTAGATTTAGCTTTATTAGTCAATTTTTGAAATTAAAAGTTAAATCAAATGAAGTAGACCATTCCTGGCCAGTATTTTCTCGGTGCACTATAAGCCATTGACAATGAAGCAAATATGTTTTGTTCCTGCTACGATTACTGCTATGCCAAGTAATCTTCTTCACAAACCTAACTCCATATGTAAGGCAGTGAAGCTCTAGAACATAACAAGGAACAATTTCAAAATACTTGAACCCTATCCTGAGTTCCTGACAGTCAACCTTTTTCCACAGCTGACACACATTGCCCCAGCTAAAATTCCGTTGAACTTATCATATTATCACCACCACCAAAAGCAACATTGTACCATTAGCATATCATAATTCAGTTGATATATGCCTGTTATATGTATATAGCATGTATGTCCATATGCCTCATTCAACTCTAAGCTGCTTCTATTTAGGGGAACGGGGTTGCCGAAGAGATCATGTATATTCTTCCATATTAACAGAGCATGGTATTGAACGCATCTATGATGTGCACACGGTAACAATTTTATTCATATACCCTAAATCTTACCACTGCAATGAAATATAAAACAGTTGATATATGCCTGTTATATGTATACATTATGTATGTTCATATGCATCGTTCAACTCTAAGCTGCTTATATTTGGGGGAAGGGGATTGTCGAAAAGATCATGTATATTCTTCCATATTAACAGAATACAGCACTGAACACATCTATAATGTGCACATGGTAACAATTTTATTTGGATACCCTAAATCTTACCCCTGCAATGAAATATAAAACCCAAGAAAAGATATGAGAAAAGAATCCATGATAACCCACAAACAAACAAGCTCAAATTTGTGTACTACTTTTTTTTGAAACAGAGCTCAAATTTATACACTCTAGAAAGCATGGTTCACCTGTATTTTCTTCAATATTATGAAAACTGAAAGATTAAATATCCCACATAGAAATTATACAGATAATCATACCTGCCCATGTTTATCCCCAAAAATGTCTCCAACCTGTCCCTGCACTGCAGTAACTGGAGTCTAGCCTTTCGAAAGTTCCACAGGAAGCTGCTCTTATCATCTTCCAGGCCTCGGAATTTATATTGATCAGTGATACAAAGGCCGTAGGAAAGTAAAGCTCTCACCGCATCTTCAGTTGGCCCCTTGTTTAAACATTCAGAAAGTACAAACATCTGATCCTTAATGCTTGACAGTAATGTATTTATTTCATGAGTTCCTTGATCAGAATTCAGCCACTGAAATTTAAAAATTTCGTCTTTGTCCAGTCCATGAGAATTAGCAAAGT
Source organism: Zantedeschia hybrid cultivar (assembly GCA_030544215.1). Classification (NCBI taxonomy): domain Eukaryota; kingdom Viridiplantae; phylum Streptophyta; class Magnoliopsida; order Alismatales; family Araceae; genus Zantedeschia; species Zantedeschia hybrid cultivar. Next base: position 63,878,281 of record JARZZO010000002.1, read on the forward strand.
CCAATGCATCCTGATACCGCCTATTGCTGATTAAAATACTATAAAATTCTGAAACAGATCTCTCCTGAAATGAAATTAGACTCCAGGAAAAAGTATCAGCATCTGGATGTTGGTAGTTCTTACGGTTGCCCTCTGCAACATTTCTGATCTCTGTGGTCTCTCTATGCTGAGAGACGACAGAATGTCCTCCCTTTGATGATCCACCTTCTAAAACGAATACGTAACCTTCACAACACATCACTCTTTCTAAAACAGGAGAACTGAATGACTGATCATTCTCCAGAACCTTCATACCATTACACACATCAAACATTGTTATGATGCCACTCTTCTTCGCAATAATAAGAATGTTATCTGACCACCAAGTAGCATCAATAATGTCTCTTAAAATGTCCCTTACCCCTGATTCTGAATCAGATGATATTTGAGAACCATTTCTCTTGTCAAAAGAAAGAAAAGAAAGAGAATATGGCTCCTGTTGGAGGTTAAAAATGTTCAGGCACCCTGTCAGATCTAATGCTGCAACATACCTGCCCTTTGGTGAAATGGTAACTTTGGGAATTGTGAATGGACCTGCATAACCTTTAGGAATCGAAAATAAGCCCTCTAATTGCGAAGTGCAAAAAAGTGATTCAAACTCCATATTTCTTGTTACATGCCACAAAGAAAGAGAATAAAATCCTGAAAGACGTGAAGAAACAACTTTTTGTCAGAAAGATTCCCATGCAAATTTCATCCGAAGACCATGTTTGCAGACTCCAAATTCTCAAAGTTTACCTGAATCATTTGAGAACTTTGTTGAGATACCAACAGCACCATCAACTAAGACAATGAGAGAAAGACCGGGATGATAGTCCACACATGACACATTCAGAGGGAGCTGCCTCCCTGGGCCGAGTAGACTGTCAGGCATTGGCATGGAGAAAATGCCCGAGCTTGGATCTTGGGTGACCTCAATGTGATGAAGCCAGCCATCAGCTGTAACTAAGCAGAAGCCACACCTGTACAAATTTCTACTCAGTAAAATTGTGTAACCGCAACAAAAAGAGAATCCTACACACAACTTTGAACCCATCAGGATTTTAGAAATGGAAGTCCAAAGAGGCACAAAATCAGAAAAAATTTAGAGCTTACAAGCATGATTTATTTGCATTGAGATCATCCAGCACAATCAAGTCCACCACCGGTGCAGAAAGTTTTAACTGACCAGCGGTTGTCCTTGCTATCTCCTGACCATTTGATTTGATAAAGAAGAGTCTATCTGCATGATCAATAACCCCAAGGATGCCCTGAGGTTCTGACCAAGCACCATGAGCAAAAGTACTCAGTTTATCATTGCCTGGTCATGCAAAATACTTGTCAGGAGGCATTTTGACAAGCACAACTGCAAATGGTGTATTTGTCCTGGGTATTATATTCAGTGAATAATATATGCTTGATATTTTGACCCAGTGGATTTACTGATTCGAACATAACAAATAGAAGCAGCAAGAATTTGTACTGAAGCAAAACTTCTTAAAAAACTTAAGATAAATAAATATGGCTGAAAAAGTACAAAATTATGTGATGCAGTGCATGTAATGCTCTAAAAAGAATACCAACCACAAAGGCGATAGTGACAACAATGTCTTTTTTTTCAAAAGAAAGATATGGATTGCACCACCAATTTTATTGATAAATAAAAAGAGGAAGTACAGTCAAAAAAGAGGAAGAGGAGAGATTCCTCTTACCCCAACAAGTGACTAAGACCATCAGGAGTACACGCAGTGACTAGGGTACACCAATCATCTAGAGAAAATGAAGAAGATAATGGCTCCAATGATACAAGAATTGCATTTCTCGAATACAAACATTCTCAATGTAAGGTGTGCTTCCCCAGAAAATGTTGTCATTGTGTTCCTTCCATAAACTCCAGCAAACCGCATGTGGTATCAAGGAGAGTAACTTCTTAGAATTGCCTTTAGAAAGGGATATACTTCGTCTCTGACAATAAAGCCACATCTGCTCAATGGAATTGAAGATAACTAAATGACCTGTGATTTGTCCAATAATTCTCTAGACTTCTTGACTGAATGAACATTGAATTAGAAAGTGATACAACATCTTGTTCAGCAGAAGCACAAAACAACAAGTAACAGCATCAGCTGAATTCCATTTCTGACGGTAAACTTTTGTGATAATACTCTTTTTTTGAAAAACCAGCCATAGAAAAGCTCTCATTTTGAGTGGACCTTCACCTTCCAAACCACTCTCTATTTACGATAAAGTGGCACATGTCCCTCCCTCCATAATATGATAAAAGGATTTCACTGGAAAGGTTCCTTTATTTTTGGACCAAACAAAACAATATCGCTGGGATTGACATATTAATCTTTTGAATGAGATCATTTTCGAGATGGAGCGAAGAGGGGAGGTGAGAGCAGGAGTGGAGCGGAGAGCAAGGACAGGGGAGGTTGTTAAAGGTTGGCAGTTGGTCAACCATAGGAAAAATCTCTCTCGTCCTGTGGAGAAGAAGAGCTCATCATCTTTCCCGGTGGAGTTTGATGAGTGTTTCAGGTGCCTGCAGAAAGGGCATATAGCCAAGGAATGCAGAGAGGCCGTTAGGTGCTTCTCATGTAGGGGTATAGGCCATCGAAGCTATCACTGTTGGAAGAAGAACGCTAGTCCTACTATCAGGAGGCCTTCTTCCAGTGAGGATGATGGTAGTCCTCTTTGCTTCCTTGCGCAAGGTCCCTCACTCAGTGATATTGTCTTTATCCCCTGGTCTCAGGCAGTGAAGAAGTCTGTAGAAGTTTTACAGAATTGCTTGCTGGTGGAGACTATTTTCTGCGGCAATGTAGCTATGGTTGACCATGTTTCCCTGAGCTCCGGTATTCTCCACTTGTTGCAAAGCAAGTGGAAAGCTGCGCATTCATGGACTATTAAGGAACTCCAGAGAAACAAGTTCCTGGTTAATGCTTCAGGGGAGAAATGGCCTCTTCATGAGAAGGAGGCTGTATTTCTGTCCAGTGGAGATCTTAAGATCAGTTGTGTCCCTTGGACAAGGGATGTGGGTACTGTTCCAGCTAGCAATGGCCCCTGCTTCTGGTGTAGACTAGAAGGCATTCCATTGCATGTTTGGAATGTTGCGACCTTCCAAAGCATCGTAGATAGGTGTGGCACCCTCAAGTCTGTGGATAGAAACTCCCTTCTCCTGTCGAAGCTCCTGTCTGTCAAAGTGTTAGTTGAGGTGGAGCACATTCAGTCCATCCCGGAGAAGTTGACAATCAAGGTCTTTGGCAAGAGCTTCCGGGTTCATATCAAGGTGGAGCAGTCAGTTGGTGAGAATTCGAATACTTAGCAATGCAACTGGACTTGGGCAGAGGTGGCTTCCTGCTATAAAAAACATATAGAGTCAAAGGTGTGGCTTCAAAAATAGGGGACCGCCGAGGATGGGGCTAAGTCTACTGTCAATCCAGCAATGAGTTCTCCTCAGGATGTTAAGGAGCTCCCCAGTCATGACTCTGTGACTCGCTATCTTCCGAGCAGTCCTGTCTCCCTTCAGACTCGGTGTGGTGTCAATATTAATGATACTTTTGATTCTTTGAGGAGTCCCGAGGGGATGCTGTAGTGGATGGGAGGTTCTGACCCTGCTTTGCTCGAGGCAATGGTGGTGGGGTGGGAGGGCCGAGATAATTTCCCTCGAAGCATGCTCATGCAATCCCATTGATCTTCGTTGCCGGCTACAGGAGGCTCGTCTTCGGGCGAGGAAGACGAACAGTCCCGGGTCCATCGGGTAGAGGCAGGTATCTTAGTATTAGGTAAGTCGAACGGGGTTGACAGTCCGAGTGCTTTACCCTTATCGGGTAAGTCACGGGTCAACGACGTTCCGTTCGACCGACCCGATAGCCGGCCGCGGATCCTTCTTCCCTACCCGACCCCTCTGCGCTCCAGCCCGGTGCACTGGATTCCTCCGTTACAACTTATGGCGATCTCCTTCCATCTGACTTTGGTTCTCTTGGGCACCGAACGTTAGTGCGGCGAGATCTACAGATTCTGGAACTACTCACGGAAGGTTCTCAGGGGTGGGAGGACCGTTGCAAGGCTGAGGAAGATCGTACCCTCTATGATCTTTCTTTCCCGAGTTTGCTGCTGATTAAGGGTGCTGAGAAGGATCAAGCTTGTCAGAAAGACAAAAGGAAGTGTTCCACTTCTAAAGGTGCGGTTGAGTCAGATGAAGCTTCTTGCAGCAGGGCTTTGATTCATGTTTCTACTAATCCGTTCAAGGATGGCAGTACCGGTACCGGTACCGGTACGTACCGGTCCGATATTGGCCCGGTACCGGCCCAATACCAGTCCGGTACTGGCCGGTACCGGTCGGTACCCAGGGTACTGGTGCCGGCCGATACCGGTACGTACCGGCCGGTACGTACCGATATCGGCCGGTACTGCCAACCATGAATCCGTTAGCTGTGCTACCACCAGAAACTACTGAGATTGGGCCATTGCACCACAGATACAACAGCCATTGCAACAACTAGTGTTGATGACATATATGGCACAAGGCAAAACCATCCTTTTCCTATTCTTTACTTCATCATCCCCTCATCTTCTTCTATTGATATTGCTAGCAGTCTCGTCAGTCCATGTGCACAATACGCCTCAAAGGTCATGACCTAACCCCAAGGGAGATGATCCCTCTTGGACCCAGTAGTGCATGGGTCAGAATGTCTAAATCATCATATGTTCACCTTTTGGGACCACTAACTCATGATCAAGACCATAAGCTCACAACTACCCCACACAAAATAGTCCAAGATCCACTAAGACCAGAATGAGTCAAACTTGGTCAGCATTTTGCAAATCAACCTGAATCTGGTCTATTCAACCTTGTATGAATGAGTAAAAATGAAGTTCAACCTATTTTAAATTACTGAATTGAAAAGCCATCATAATCAGATTGTTCGCATGATCCGCATTAGGTTGAATCATTGAACCATGAAGAATAAGAAAATGCAAGAGCAAGACAAGCAGTGAGAAGGCAACAGATCAGCCACGCATGGAAGGATGAGGGCATGTTAAGAACCCTTGAGGTCCATATCACATTATCACATACACAAGAAATTAAACAAATCAGAATTCTGGCCAAGAATGACAAGTTGTTTGGAACCTGACCTAGCATGTCTCTCTTATTCGGATTATTTTAAAAATCCATATCATTTTTGTTTTAATTTGGAGAAATATAGGTCGGTTTTATTTATTTTATTTATTGGACTATGAGAACTTGGGATTAGGCCTCAGGGAGTCCGGGACTTCGGATCAGGCGAAGATCCGAGTATATGACCTCTCTCCACTGACCTCAGTCAGTGTTAATTACGTCAAGCAACCGCTCGACAACCCTTGATTAATCGTCCGTTGATGCCCTTATAACATGCAACACTACCACTACAGGCAGCACATGTATATGAAGGTATATTTTAGGTTAAGCTCTTGGCCTCACCCAAGTTTAGGATGGGTTTATATGATTTTGGATTAACTCCAAGTTATTTGGATTAATTCCAAGTATATTGGATTGACTCCAAGAATTCTGAATTGATTCCAAGTATTTTAGACCCATAAGGGTATTTTTGTAATTATGCCAAGTTAGAGGGTATAGGGGTATTATTGTCACTTTAGGTTTTTTAACATTTTAGGGAGACTTGAAAACCCTTAGGATGTATTTTAGCATCATTTTAGACATATTTAAGTTATAGGGGTATTTTGGTAATTTTACCTTACATTGGGTTTATTAGACTTAGAGTCTATTTTTATATTTTTCTGAGATTTTTATTTATTTTTATCATATTGAGGGTATTTTGGTAATTTTACCCATCTTATTAAGGTTTGGAAGGTATTTTGGATATAGGAGAGATTTTGATATTTTTAAAAATTTTCTGTGATTTTTTCAGATTTTTATCATGTTTGAGGGTATTTTTGTAATTTGTATTAAGTTCTAGGGGCATTTTAGTCATTTCAGAATTTTATATGTTTTCAGATTTGGTTCTATGTTTTTTACTGAATTTTTATTAATTTTGTTGATTTTTATTAATTAATTAGATATATGAAGGATATTTAAGTCATATTTTTGGATTTATGTAATCTCCAGATTTTGTTTTCTGATTTTTACTTAGTATTACTAGTTTTTACAGAATTTTTCTGATTTTCACAGATTCTATTAATTAATTAAGCATGGAAGTATTTAAGTCATTTTTAACTTAAGTATATTATTTTATGAGTCTATGTTTCATTATTGAGTTTTAATTATGAGTCTAGATTTAATTATGTATGGGATGAGGCCAATGATATTTTAGAATATTTAATTATATGTTTTATGTATTTTAATTAGTTATAAAATTAATTATTATGCATGTGAAAATATAGTAACATAGTGTTACTTAAATAGTAGCTTCATGAACACATATGCTCAAAGAACAAATAGTGGCATTTCATTCATTATTTCGACATAATCCCGTCTTATAGAACGGTGATTTTTACAACATAAATTTGGCAGAGCTTCCCCTTAGGAATAAACCTTAGGGAGAGAGCCCTCTAAGAAAATATCTCCTCCAAATCGCAGCAAACCCGGGCAAGAGCACCGGATTTGGTCTTCAAATTGACAGAGTTTTCCCTAGGAAATTTTGGGCCAAATGGGCATAGCCTTCTTCTTACCCCTTGGGGGGGTACTTATAGGCTTGAAAGCCTTAACCGGTGGGGGGTACCCACCGGAATCCTTGAGGTGGGGGGGTACCCACCGGATACCAAGTGAGAGAGAGAGAGATTAGAGAGAATAGAGAAGGGGAGGGGGCCCGGTTGGCACCCCCACCGGTTTATCCCCCTCCCCCCCCCCCCCCCCCCATCGGTTAAGAACCGGTGGGGGGGTGCCACCGGTTTGAGGAACCGGTGGCCACCCCCATTCTCCTCCTCCTCTTTATTTTATTCCCTCTCTTGTTTGTATTAAATGAGGTGAACCCCATTTAATCCCCTCTTCCCTTTTCTCCATTGGTTTAGGTGTGAAAAGATGGGTTTCCACTAATCATGGGGGAATTAAATGTGAGTTAGTGGGAGCTCCAATAACATGGGGCAGAACAAGGCTTTTAAAAAAAACCCTCTTAATGGTGTTCATACCCATTAATTCTCCCCTCTCTCTCATTCTCTTTCTGTTTTTTTTTTTTTAATGGAGAGAAGAGCTCCCCCCCCCCCACTGGTTGGGGTTTTTTTTTTATTTATTTAATGGGGGCAAGACCCCCTACCGGTGGGGAGCTCCAATGGAACCGGTGTGTGGGGGGGGGGGGTTTGCCTCCCTCTGCTTCCTTTCTTTATTCCTCCATTAAAGGCCATCAATGGGCCATTGTTGATTTTTTTTTCTTGCTCCTCTTTCATCTCTTTTTTTTTTGTACCATTCAAAAAAAATGGGTTCAACACAAGTAAACACCAAAGCTACTGCAGGCTAAAACACTGTGATGGAAATCCAAGACCAACACACCATTGTATTACATATGATGGAGTGCGTCTATTGCCATCAAAGAGTCGTTCCGACTTCCTTGTGGCTTGGAAACTCAACAGAGCTCGTCTGATGCATAACTTATTGTTAGACAAATCCGTAGATATCTTGTTCCATTCATTTAAGGCTAGTTTAGGTCTTTTCCTATTTTTTAGGATTTTATGTGCGATTTTCACACTATTTTTTCATGTTAAGGGTATTTTGTCCAAAGTAAAGTTTAGGGAGTCATTAGGGTTTATGTTCTCTTTAAATACTCTTCTAAGACAGATTTTTACTTCTTAAAGAATATTTTTGCGATTTTTGGTTATTTTTTGAATTTTTTCTCTATGACGAAAAAGACGAACCTGCAACGAATTTGGATCTACCCTGCGACGCAGCCAGACGTGACGCCCTAGCCACCAGTGTGACGTCGGAGGCCTCCCCATTGCTGGTGTGACGCCGGTAGTCTCTCTAATCCCTTCTCCTTTGTTGTCCCCCATCAAATTTGGTATCAAAACTTAATTTCAATCCATACCACTGTTGCCGCCATTCCATATCCCCTCCCCCCCTTCGGCCATCTTCTTCCTTCTTTCTCTCTCTATAGCCCTCCCAAGCCCGTTACTATTCACAGGTACTATTTTGCGAATAGTACCACCACACACCGCCCTTCTCTCTTATTCCTTCTCTCTCTTCCCCTGCGGTGGGGTGAACAGTACCCACGGGCCACAGTATTGTTCACCATAAACAATGTTGGGTGACACAGTACCATAGTATTGTTCACCGTGAACAGTACACCGGTACTGCAACACACACTGTAGCAGCCTCGTTCGTGCCGTTTCACTCTACTTTGCACTCTGTCCACACCGCCAACATGCCATCAACACACCGCTTGTGCCGACCGGCATCAATCATCATCGTCGCTGCCAGGGTTCGTTCATGTCGTTGTTGTAGCGTCCATACGCCGATGGCGACACTGCCTGTGTCCATCACTTGTGGGTAACAACGTCATCATTCATCTATAGTCGGTGACCTATCTGTGCCGCTGCTTGTGTTCTTCATCCATGGGCATCGCCGTCGACCTTCCCACATCTCATCCGTAGGCATGACTTCCTCAATCTTCTACACTGGGGTTATATTGCCCAACAAGGCACATGCCGCCCTCGTGTTTAATAGTGGACTAGAGGAAAATTTTATTTCACAGACACTTGTCAATTTACTCTTCAAGACCAAAGAAATTGTACTAGATGGTGACCGAGCGTTTGTGGAATTCTATAGGTCTTTCAAGGTATTTCTCATTTTGATGGGGTATAGTGTACCATTCTTCTCAAGCCAAGGCCGTGTATCCAAGTTGGCAGCATGGATGGCAGTACCAATATCGGTATTGGTATCGGAGGGTACCGATATCGGTAGGTATCGACCGGTACCGGCCCAGTATCGGCCGGTATCCACCGATACCATTTACAGGTATAGTATCGGACGATACGTATCGGCATCAGCCGATACTGCCAACCATGGTTGACAGAGACTGGATGGAGGAACGACATGCTACCGTGGATCATGAGCAACAAAGGTACACCCTCCAACCACCTCAAAGCAAAATTCATTTTTCCAATCAAGTACTCCTCAAATGTGCAAAAGCCCCAACCTGAGGACACAAGTGAGGTCGTGAAGATTGAGGCTAACTCGACAGCCATCTCAACAGATTCAGGTTCTTTGGACACCACCAGCAGTACATTATCACCATCTCCACCTTATCCTCTGTAGGATTAGACCTCGATGTAGCCCTTGCCGCATTAGCTATAGTAGCCTCTCTGTCTCTGCCTAACTAACTTACATGCGATCAAACTATCATAGAGGTGGCCAGTCTTCATTTGTTAGAGGATTCTCTATTTGTAGAGTTGATAAATAAGTAGGTTCAACTGACCATCCTCACGTACATGAATCTTGCTACTAGACTACATGTTTCCGATCTAGTGTGGTGCGCATTTGCTAATCATGCAAAGCAGTACTTTACGCACTCCGATGCAATTATTAGTCTTAGATTTGCAGTGTTGTTCTCAATTGTTACAATTACTATCATATTCCTCCGACACTACAAAACTCAAAGGAAGTTTGTTCAACTAAAGGAGAATGACGGGAATCCAAGACCAACGCACCACTAGGTTACACATGATGGAGTGCATCTATTGTCGCCAGAGAGTCATTATGAACTTCCTTGTGGCTTGGAAACTCAACAAAGCTCGTCTGATGCAGAGCTTATTGTTAGACAAGTTCGTAGATATCTTGTTCAGCCCATTTGAGGCTCGTTTAGGTCTTTTTCTATTTTTTAGGAACTTCTATATGATTTTCGCACTATTTTTTCATGTTAGGGGTATTTTGGTCCTGAGTAAAATTTAGGGAGTCATTAGGGTTTGTTTTCTCATTCAAATACTCTTGTAAGATGGATTTTTATTTTTCAAGGAATACCATTGAGGATTTTGGTTATTTTTTTTATTTTTTCTCTGTGACAAAGAATACAACCCTACAACGGGGTCGGATCTACCCTACAACAAGGCTGGGTGTGATGCCCTAGCCATCGGTGTGACGCCAGAGGCCTCCCTACTGCCAGTGTGATGCTAGTAGTCTCTCCAATCTCCTTCTCCTTTGTTGTCCCCCATCACACTAAGAATTATAATTGATGACTCATAAAAGGACACAATAAAAGGGGTCAATTAAGAAAGCCATGATAGTAAGTACCAAATAATGATGCCACTTCCCTCGGGATGCATTACAACATTCAAAATCCCACATTCACATGATAACCAAATCATAAGGTCACATTTTTTTAGATGGAATTGGTATGGCAACACATACTTTTTCTAATGTAGATGGTATCACCTGTATTATAAAGAAGAAAGGAAGTGAAAACGTGATGTGGCAACACCTATAGTTATGAAAAATGTATCAGACAGGGAGATTTTCAATTTTTTATGATCACAGATTTTAATTTTTTTATGATCACCTTATGTCCAACTTCAAACGATCCAAGAAAATAACAAAACGGTGAATTTCATTAGGATGATATTATCCCATGGAAGCAAGTTCATTGCAGAAATCAGACAAGCCGGTCCAATGAATTAACAGAATTAAAATGGACTTAGCGACCAGATTTTCTTGGAAAGGAAATCTACAATAAAGTATAACATATAATCATGAAAGAAGGGAAAAAAAAAGGAACCACACTTCCATTTTTCTTAAACAGAACATTACCATCATCCTTGTAAACAACATCATCCTCCCTATGCATTGATTGTAAAGTATAGTGCAATGCCAAACATATGAAGGAAAAGCAGCAACAGGATAGTAAAAGATAACATCATAAATCTTTAGCAGTTGGTGCAAGCTTACTGATAAATATGCCACATGGATTGATGTAGTTATCATCCTTCTGCAAAATTGTAATCTGGTTATTAGCAGCTATGCCAACATGTTCACCATCAGAGGAGATAAACAAAGACACTCTTCTATTGGATGTCCTCGGCAGCTTGTATCCACCCAATTTTTCTTTGAGCTGATGAAAACCTTCATGACATGGCAAACAATGATCTCATCTTTAACAGACAATAAAATAAGACCACACATGAAAATACCTTTTAATCTGTTACAGAAAACAGTTGATAGAAAATACCACTAGGAGAAGAAATGAATAGCACCTAAAACACCAGAAAGCAGATCATGTGAAACTAGAAGCATGCCCTCGTATACACCCACACCACAAAGGAGGAAAAAACCAAGCCGCAATGATGTGGGAGTGGAAAACCATGCATGATGGATCAGCATGAAGTTTTTTTTGAGAAAAACATGAATTGTACCACCAATTTTATTCATAAAAAGAGGAAGTACAATGCACAACCGGACAGGAGAGATTCCTATCCCATGAAAAACAGAATAGAAAAAAATTACAAAGGCACTTATCTATTTAAATGCCTTTTTCCAATTGTCAACAGAGAAGCGTAGAATATGTCTACACCAATTATATAAAAAGACAAACTCCTAATAGCAATGTTTTCCACATAAACTTTACTTCTTTTGAAAATTGCATCATTTCTCTCTTTCCAGATGCTCCAGCAGATTGCATGAGGGATCATCCCAAAAAAATCTTATATGCATCCTTTGTTTATGCTTTGAGCTCAGGTGCTTGAAGAAGGACCACATCTCCACCGCTGATTTGAACTTTGGTGAAATTGTAATAGCTCCCCGATGGTATCCCAAACTGTTGGACTAACCTTGCAAGTGACCATCAAGTGATCAACATCTTCTGGAAAATTACCACATAAAGGACACAAAGTATCATCGTCCTGGCACCACTTCTTCCTATACACTTTAGTAACTATCCTCTTTTCATACATCAGCCACATAAATGCTCTAACTTTGAGCGGTGATTTGATTTTCCACACTTCATCATTCTTTAAGTATTTAGGCATCTGTTCTTCCAATTTAGCATAATAAGACTCCACAATGAATATCCCTTTGGTAGGTTCCCAAATCAATTTATCATCTACATTTGAATGGATCAGCATGAAGTTGATGCTCAAGTGCATGGATATCATCACACTAGATCATCTTAAAGTCCTCAAATGTATTATTATTTAATGTAACAGGCAAGGTACGAGGATCAAGATAGGCTGACCATGTCATGCAATGCAATCTCACAAATTGGCTTCGGTGGGCTTCTAAGAAACGAAGCCCTCAAAACTGCCTATAAAAAACAATCTTAGAAAATCTCATGAGATCTCAGACATTCTCAAGCATTCCCGGACTTCTCTTGGGTAAATTGTGTGTGTGTGTGTGTGTATGTGTATATATATATATATATATGAGTGCGCTGCCCGCTAGCAGTGTACCTAACATTTGGGGATTTAATCCACCTAATTAACGCCTAAAACTAAATCCCCAAGGGATGGGAACAACCTAGGGGCTAATTGGACAAATTTTCTTTTTCTGACCATCTTTTCATAATTTTTTAAAATGCGCACACCCCATCTGATAGCTACGATTGAGTTGCATGATCGAACAGTGAAATTTAAGCCTCGAGGGATGGAAACAACCCTAAGGGGGGTATTTGAGAGAAAGAGAGTGTGTGTGTATGTATATGTGTGTGTCTACATGATATACATGTATATATGTTACCTGTGTATACACGTATATAAGATATAAATGATATATATGATATGTATATCATATTTATGCATATATGACATATATGTATGTATCTAGTGTTGTTAGCATACATGTCCCAACATTTTGTCTCAATCTCCCAATATTTTACCGAGTTCTCTTCTCCCCAACTCACTGAGACAAATCCAAGATCCAAGCAAACCTTGGACCATGTGCAAGTGTACAGATATTCTCACATCAGAGCATTTTAGAGTGCTTATATTTATTATTATTTTAATCTAATAGTCAAGGTACAAAGGATTTGTTGGACTCTGAAGTCTGAATTCTGAATCAGTCAGCTGAAAACTGACTGTATCAACCATCCAATCTGGGCCAATCCGGCCCAATCCTGACTGCCCCAACCATGCTCAAGATTGGCCCTAACTATGGCATGACAAAAGCTAAAAAATATGGATCAATCTTCTACCATGAAAGCAAAAAAATACACAAATTAAGCATGAATAAATAGGTTTAAAGAAAACATAGGTTGGAGTCTTTTTTACTTGAACAAAATGGAGTGATCCACTCTCTTGGTACCCCTGACTGCCAACAATGAAAATGCAACTCTTATTGGTGCCCATCACTTGTGCGTAGAGGGAAGTATGACGTCCACTATTTATGTTGTCTGCAGAAGGGACGTGCAGCATTCCCGAAAATGACCTGTGATGTGCAGAGAAGACAACCACCAAAAAGGAAATTGCATAGAGAAACGAACAGCGGGAGAGCATAGCGGGAGAGACACTTGGCTGGGAGTCATTTGCCGGTGTCATTACCAGGCGACAAGGGATTTGTCAGGAGGACTGCATGAGGAATTTCTCCCTGTCTGAGCCTAAATTTTCGAAGGACCACTTGAAAATAAGGAAAAGAAGTATAATGACGTCCATTCACCTCTTTGGTTGAGGCGGCAGCTGGTATCTAGAGGGTGAGATGGGTATGTGAGAAGAATGGAGGAGCAGGTGACACCTGCCAAGTCCATCAAGCATTGAGGGATGGGTTCTTCCTTCTATGCCAAACAGAGCAGTAGAACCCTTGGTGGTCATGGGTCTGTCGGCAGTGCATGGCCTTGTACTTCAGCAGGGGTGGCAATGGGGGGCAGAGGAGGAAGGAGGGTTGGAGAGACTACCAGTGTCACACCGGCAGTGGGGAGTCCTCCGACATCGTACCGGCAGCTTGGGAGTTACACTCAGCCCCGTCGCAGGAAAGATTCAACTCCATCGCAGAGTCGTCTTCTCTGTCATAGAGAGGAACTACAGAAAATAACTCAAAATTCGCAATAAATATTCATTGAAAAATAAAAAAATGTCTTACAAGAGTATTTAAAGAGAAAAAAATCATAATGATTCCCTAAACTTTACTCTAGAACAAAATACCCTTGACATGAAAAAAAGCACCAAAATCGCACAAAAAATTCTTAAAAAATAGAAAAGGCCTAAACGAGTCTCAAATGAGCTAAACAAAATATCTACGGAGTCGTCTAACAATAAGCTGCACATCAGACAAACTTTGTTGAATTTTCTAGCCACCATGAAGCTGGAACGACTCTCCAACGGCGGTAGATGCATTCCATCATGTGTAATGCAGTGGTACACTAGTCTTAGATTCCCATCATTCTCCCCTGATTAAAAAAAACTCGTCTGCGAGTTTTGTAGTATCGGAGGATCATGATAGTAACTGCAACATGTGAGAATAGCACTGCAAAACTAGAACTAATAACTGCATCGAAGTGTGTTGAATATTGTTCTACATGATCAAAAAATTCGCACCACACGTGATCAAAAGTACGCGGTCTAGTGGTAAGGTTCTTATATGTGAGGATAGTCAACTGAACGTGCTTATCCATCGACTCTGCGAATAAAGAATCCTCCAGCAAATGAAGATTGACTGCAACTATGATAGTCTGATCCCATGCAAATAGGTTAGATAGAGGTAGACGGGCCACCACAACTGATGCGGCAAGGGGCACGTTAAGGTCTGACCTTACAGAAGATAAGGTTGGAGATCGTGATGATGCACTACTAATGTGTCCAAAGAACCTACATTTGCTAGGATGGCCGTCCAGTCAACCTCATACTTCATGACCTTGCTTGAATCTTCAGGCTGAAACATTGCCACATTTGAAGGGTACTTGATTGGAAAAATGAACTTTCCTTTCAAGCGAGGCGACTGGAGGATGCACCTCTGTCGTTCGTGATCTATGGTGGCATGTTGTTACTCCATCCAATCTCTGTCAACTCTAATATACGGCCCAAGGATGGTACACCATACCCCATCGACATAAGAAACACTCTTGAAAGGCCCATAGAACCAAGGAATTCCGGATCGGATCGGATCTCCGAATCGGGACCCACCGATCCCGATCTGAATCGGGATCGGATCGGCCAAAATCGGCCTAGATCGGCCAGAATCGGGACATGCCGATCCCGATCCGAATCGGCCGATCCGGATCGACATCGACCGATTCTGCATTCCATGCATAGAACTCTACAAACACTCGGTCACTATCGAGTATAATTTTTCTGGTCTTTGATAGTAAATCAACAATTGTCTGTGAAATAAAATTCTCATCCAATCCACTATCAAATATAAGGGCCGCATGTGCCTTGTTGGACAACATAACCCCAGTGTAGAAGATTGAGGAAGTCATGACTACAGACGATGCAGGTGACAAGGATTGTCGGCGGTAGCAACAATAGCAGCGGCTGAAGCAGATGGAGGCTGTAGCACACGGCATCGATGGCTACAACGGCGCTGGTCCGGGCTTGTTTGGGTGGCGGTGACGGGAATGTAGACAGCGGAGTTATTGGCGGCGGCAATGGCACCAGCCGTTGGGGCTGCTGGCGGAAGGTGGTTCCTCCCTCCCTCTTCTTTTTTTTTTTTGCGCTTTTTCTTTGTTGCGTTACAAAACAAAGACCGGGAGAGAGAAGGAAGGAAGGAGAGGGGCGGTATGAACAATACCATGGTACTATTTACGTGAACAGTCATCGTGGGTACTATTCATCGTGAACAATAATCGCGGATATTATTGTTCACTGTGAACGGTAGTCACGCGTACTGTTCACCGTAAACAGTAATCGCAGATATTGTTCATCATGAACAGTAACCTCTTTTTGTCATGTGTTGTGTGTGGTTCCAGTAAAAGGGCTGCCAAGAGAAAAAAACGACATGGGGCAAAGAAAGAGAAGGAAGAAGGGTATAGTGGCGGCAACAGTCAGTAGCTGCTGTAGTAGGACAGCAGTGGTGAAGACTGGATGGAATAGTGACGTGGTAGGGATCGAACCTGGCTCTAATACCAAATTTAATGGGGGACAAAGGAGGAAGAAGGGGGGTTGGAGAGACTACCGGCATCACACTGATAGTGGGGAATCCTCTCGGCATCGCATCGGCGGCTTGGGCGTAACACCGGCCTCGTCGCATGGTATCGCAGGGTCGTCTTCTATGTCGTAGAGAGGAACTCCAGAAAACAACTCAAAATTCGCAGCAAATATTCATTGAAAAATAAAAATATGTCTTACAAGAGTATTTAAGGAAAAAACAAATCCTAATGACTCCCTAAACCAAGGTGTGCCAACTCGGTTCGGGTCGGATCGGATCGCCAGGTCCGCTCGGAAACCTGGCGTCCGATCCAATTCCGAGCCCCGACCTAGCGGTCCCGACCCGGGATCGCTTGGATCGGGTTGGATCGGCCGGATCGGACGACCCGGTCTAGGGTCGGACCGGTCCGGCCGATCCGACCCCCCAACGGCTAGTTCCGAACTAGCCGTTGGGGTAACCGTATGTCTACTTGTTTTGTCACTTTGTGTTTTTTTTTATTATTATTATTATCATGTAATACTTAAGGGTAAGGTTTTATGTCCCCCCATGTATTGTATTCAAGTTTTTTTTCCAAAGTTAATAAAATTTCAAGGGCTTATATAATTTTTTTAATTTTTTTGAAAATTTTCCTATTTTTTGGACCTATTTTTCCCTATTTTTCTTCTATTTTTTCCTTTTAAAAAAATTGAATTGGCCAGACCGGTACGAGATCGGATCGGATTGGCCGATGAGCCGATCCACTCGGTCAGGACCGGACCGATCCGAGTCTGATCCCAAGTTGGCCTAACTTGCCCTAAACTTTACTCTCGACCAAAATACCCTTGACATGAAAAAAAATGCCAAAATCGCACAAAAAATTCTTAAAAAATAGAAAATGACCTAAACGAGTCTCAAATGGGCTAAACAAAATATCTACGGACTCATCTAACAATAAGCTACACATTAGACAAACTTTATTGAATTTTCTAACCACTATGAAGCTGAAACGACTCTGCAACGGCGGTATATGCATTCCATCCTGTGTAATGCAGTGGTACGTTGGTCATGGATTCCCATCATGTGGTCACTACAGAGAGACACATATCAAGCCCTAAGGGAGGTTTATATGGTGGTGTCCCTTGATGGGGTTCCATTCCTCCTCTATGGTGAATCGGTGATGAGGGTTTCTGTATGCTGATTGCAAGATTTAGAGCATGTGGCAGAAAATTCAGTCTCATAAGCACTTGGGATCTCTTGTATGTGGTGTAAGTCGCCTTGTTGGATGACTGGATAAATTCTAGTGATGCCGGAGATAAAGCTAGTAGAGGGAGTATTTCCCATCACAGTTCATGACCAGATGCTGCAATGGGGAAAGGATGCTCTTGGATTCACCTGGCAGTAAGATGCTATTGTTAGATTTTGGGCATGGGCTAGAGGTTGAAGATGATGATGATAGAGGCACAATGCAGGGGGTACATGAAAGGTCACCATCACTGAATTGGTGACACTAAAGCAAGGCAGGAATGAATCCGCCACCTACTATATCAAAAAATGGCAGAACCTCTGCATGAAATGCGACAATCTGCCGACACAAGAGGATGCGGTGCGATTGTGCAAACGGGACTTAAAGCTTGAAATAAGTGAAAAGCTTATTGGCGCAAATGTCAGGAACTTTGAACAACTAAATAACATTGTGACGGAGGTCGAAATATTCTTCACAGACCATCCAACCATTGCCTCCATTGGGGGAAAGTCCCAAAGAAGCAAAATATATATACAGAAGAGGTCAATGCCGTAAACGTTGTCTCGGCTGTAGAAAATACAGGGGGCAAGAACAATGCAAATGCCTCAACATCCAATAGAAAGGGATCATATGCTACCCTTAATGAGAGAAGGAAAATGCCTTATCCTTTCATCAGAGAGCATACAAGAGAGTTGTTTAACGTCTGCATGCGGGCAAATCTCTTGATGGTACATGAACCAAAAATGCCAGCAGAAGTTGGTAGAATAGATGAAACTAATTATTGCATGTACCACTGCATGTTGGGACATGTAATAGAGGATTGTTATATCTGCAAAGGGGAAATCGAAATGCTCATCCGAGAAGGGGCCGTGGAGATGGGAAAATACCTAGTAGACCCGCCTCAGCCACATCGAATGCCCAGACAAACATTTGCAGCAAATGTCATCCATATGGATGAAAACTCCTCAAAAGAAGAGCCTGCAAATAAGAACATAGATGCCCCTCCGGAGCAGGAAGTGATACCAACACATCCCCCAGCGACCCCCACTCCAGAAGGGTCTATCGTGGCGGCACTGGAAGAGATTCAGATGAGTATGTCACAGCTCTCCCATCAACAAGTTTCACCGGAGCAGGAGGCAATACCATCATATGCTCCAGCAGCTCCCACTCCAGAAGGGTCTATCATAACAACGCTAGAGAAGATTCAAATGAGTCTGATACAACTCTCTTACCAGCAAATCTCACTGGAGCAAAAGATAACTACATCATATACTCCAGCAATTTCCACTTTAGAGGGGCCCATCATGGCAGCACTGGAGGGGATTCAAGTGAGTATGGGACAAATCGCTCATCAACAGTATGAACTCACTCAAGTAATGGAAGGTCTTGCAAGACAATGGACAGAAGTCCTGACAATGGACAGAGTCAATAGACCCTTCTCCTTTGAGGAGCCAGTGCAGCCGTCCTCTAAAGAAGAAGGGCGAACTTATCATAGACTTAAATGAAGCACCAGAAGCCCAGTACCGAGAGGGAATGGTGCTCAAATGGAAAGGTTGTGAAAGTTACGACAATACTCCCGAGGCCACCTTTGCAGCTAGACAAGATTCTCGGGGAAAACAAGTTACTGGTGCAGAAACAAGGATAAGTTTTAAAGATACTGAATTCCTGGCAAAAAAACTCAAGAGACCATACTCCTTCCTAAAGGAAAAGACCAAAGAACTCTTCAAGTTATGTATGAGCAGAAAAGCAATTGTTCTGCCCAAGCCAAAAAGGGAAGAAGAAATACATCGGATAGATGCACCCAACTACTGCCCATACCACCGCTTCATCACCCATCTAATTGAACGTTGCTTCATGTTCAAAGATGAAGTGGAAAAGCTGATTCAAGAAGGAAAGATAAATATGGGGAAGTACATGGTGAATCCCCCACAGCCACATGCGATTACATAGTGAGCGTAATTCGCAAAGCCATGAGCAAAAAAAAAAAAGAGTGGGGCTTAAAAATGAGGTGCCCCGATAGACTTGATTGGTCCCGCTCCTATGAGGGGCCAATTAAGAGCAAAAAATAATCCAAAATCCGGCTGAGGTGAAAACCCGAAAGGACGCTTCAGGTAAAAATGGGTGTGAAAACCCGCAAGGGCGCACATGCAAAAAAATAAAAGGGGCTAGCTTCGGTGAAAACTCGTAAGGGCTTCGATGTTAGTTAAAAAGAAAAAAAAAATCATCATCATCCAGCAACTCACCGGGGTATGGCTCACAGAAGCCGTTCGTACCAAGTATGTTCAAAATATGTATATAGCCATACTCCGGTAGGGGGAGAGCTCTCTCGCCCTGTCTCAGGCAGGGATCGAGTTTTCCCACATTCCTACCTAGGGATGATGTTAAAGTCGTCAATGACGAGAAAATCCTTGGTGTCACTTTACATTGGATAAGTGGCACATAAATTATCCCATTAAGGGCTACAACCGAAGCGACGATGATGACGTCCTCCCGACTCGGCAAGGAAGTGGGAAACTCGATTTCTCACTTGATAGGGTCAAGAAGAGTATTTCATCCTCTTGGCTAAAATCATTCGTCCCACCGGAAAAATATCTGTCAATAATTCATACCGAAACACCAAAATCCTTGAGCCCCTGGGAGGCATTATATCTCGAAATTCGACCAAAATTATTTTTTCTGTGCTGAGGAGGCGTTGTATCCTGAAATTTTTCACTACCGCCCCGAGGAGGCGTTGTATCCTGAAATTTTTCACTACTGCCCCGAGGACGCGTTGTTTCCTGAACTTTCCCTTGACATACACTAGTCCCACTGGCATGCCGCGAAAGGTTGAAAATTTCCTTATCGCCCCGAGGAGGCATTGTATCTAAAAGCTTTCCTATTCACCCCTGGGAGGCAATACGAAAAACTTACTCGCGTCCCTGGGAATGTTATATCCTAAAATTCTCCTCATATATCATATCCCATCAGTGTGCCGCGATGGGTCAAAATTTCTCCTTCCTGCCCCGAGGAGGCATTATATCCTAAAATTGCCTCTGGTATACACCAGTCTCACTGGTGTGCCGTAATGGGTTGAAATTCATATTTCGCCTATGGAAGACGTTAAACCCCGAAATTCATATTCGCTCACGGAAGGCTTTAAACCCCGAAATTCATATTCGCCCACGAGAGGCTTTAAATCCCAGAATTCATATTCGCCTACGGGAGGTATTAAACCCTGGAATTCGCTAACGGGAGGCTTTAAATCCCGGAATTCATATTCGCCCACGGGAAGCGTTAAACTCCGGAATTCGCCTACGGGAGGCTTTAAACCCCGGAATCCATATTCGCCCTCGGGAGGCATTAAATCCCGGAATTTATATTCGCCCACAGGAAGCTTTAAATCCTGGAATTCATATTCGCCCACGGAAGGCATTAAACTTCGGAATTCGCCTCGGGAGGCTTTAAACCTCGGAATCCATATTCGCCCTCGGGAGGCATTAAATCCCGGAATTTATATTCGCCCACGGGATGCTTTAAATCACGGAATTCATATTCGCCCACGGAAGGCGTTAAACCCCGAAGTTCCGCCCACGGGAGGCATTAAACCCCGAAGTTTCGCCTACGGGAGGTTTTAAATACCGGAATGCATATTCGCCTATGGGAGGTATTAAAGCTTGGAATTTGCCTGCGGGAGGCTTTAAATCCTGAAATTTATATTTCGCCTACGGGAGGTATTAAACTCCGGAATTCGCCTACGGGAAGCTTTAAATCCTGAAGTTCATATTTCGCCTACGGGAGGCGTTAAACTCCGAAATTCGCCTACGGGAGGCTTTGAATCTCGGAATTCATATTTCGCCCACGGGAGGCGTTAAACCCCGAAGTTTCGCCTACGGGAGGCGTTAAACTCTGGAATTCGCCTACGGGAGGCTGTAAATCCTGAAATTCATATTTCGCCTACGGTAGGCGTTAAACTCCGGAATTCGCCTACGGGAAGCTTTAAATCCTAGAATTCATATTTCGCTTATGGGAGGCGTTAAACTCCGGAATTCGCCTACGGGAGGCTTTAAATCATAGAATTCATCTTTCGTCTACATGAGGCATTAAACTCCGAAATTCGCCTACGGGAGGCTTTGAATCTCGGAATTCATATTTCGCCTCCGAGAGGCTTTGAATCTCAGAATTCATATTTCGCCTACGGGAGGCGTTAAACTCCGGAATTAGCCTACGGGAGGCGTTAAACTCCGGAATTCGCCTACGAGAGGCTTTAAATCATAGAATTCATATTTCGCCTACGGGAGGCGTTACACTCCGGAATTCGCTTACGGGAGGCTTTAAATCCTGGAATTCATATTTCGCTTACGGGATGCGTTAAACTCCAGAATTCGCCTACGGGAGGCTTTGAATCTCAGAATTCATATTTCGCCTACGAGAGGCTTTGAATCTTGGAATTCATATTTCGCTTACGGGAGGCGTTAAACTCCAAAATTCGCCTACGGGAGGCTTTAAATCTTGGAATTCATATTTCGCCTACGGGAGGCGTTAAACTCCGGAATTCGCCTACGGGAGGCTTTGAATCTCGGAATTCATATTTCGCCTACAAGAGGCTTTAAATCTCGGAATTCATATTTCGCCTACAGGAGGGATTAAACTTCGGAATTCGCCTACGGGAGGCGTTAAACTCTGAAATTCGCCTACGGAAGGCTTTAAATCATGGAATTCATATTTCGCCTATGGGAGGCGCTAAACTCCGGAATTCCGCCTACGAGAGGCGTTAAAATCCAGAATTTTGTCCACTTGGGAGGCAGATATATCTCAGAAAAGGCCAAATTTTTCCTTTTCGCCTATGGGAGGCATTGTATCCTAAAATTCAACCAATTGCCTTGCGCCCTTGGGAGGCGTTGTATCTCAAAATTCAACTAAAATCTTTGCGCCCCTGGGAGGCACAATATCCCAAAATCCTCGGTCTCCAGAAGCAGTTGTATCCCAAAATTCACGACTACCTAGAACTCCGTTTTCTCGAAAACTCAAAATTTCTTAACGGTTCTCAGGGGAAGACTCAGTTCCCTACATATATTTCTTATCGGTTCTCAGGGAAAACTCAGTTCCCTACATATATTTCTTAGAGGCTCTCAAGGAAGGCTCAGTTCCCTACATATATTTCTTAGCGGCTCATAGGGAGGTCTCAGTTCCCTACATATATTCCTTATCGGTTCTCGGGGAAGACTCAATTCCCTACATATAATTCCTTAGTGGCTCTTAGGGAAGACTCAGTTCCATACATATATTTCTTATCGGTTCTCAGGGAAGACTCAGTTCCCTACATATATTCTTTAGTGGCTCTCAGGGAAGACTCAGTTCCCTACAGATATTTCTTAGCGGCTCATAGGGAGGCCTCAGTTCCCTACAGATATTCCTTATCGATTCTCGGGGAAGACTCAGTTCCCTACATATAATTCCTTAGTGGCTCTCAGGGAAGACTCAGTTCCCTACAGATATTTCTTAGCGGCTCACAGGGAGGCCTCAGTTCCCTACAGATATTCCTTATCGGTTCTCGGGGAAGACTCAGTTCCCTACATATATTCCTTATCGGTTCTCAGGAAAAATTTAGTTCCCTACATAAAATTTATTATCGGTTCTCAAGAAAGACTCAGTTCCCTACATATAATTCCTTATCGATTCTCAGGGAAGACTCAGTTCCCTACAGATATTTCTTAGCGGCTCAGAAAGAGGCCTCAGTTCCCTACATATATTCCTTATCGGTTCTCAGGGAAGACTCAGTTCCCGACATAAAATTTCTTATCGGTTCTCAGGGAAGACTCAGTTCCCCACATATAATTCCTTATCGGTTCTTAGGAAAGACTCAGTTCCCTATAGATATTTTTTAGCGGCTCACAGGGAGGCCTTAGTTCTCTGCATATATTCCTTATCGGTTCTCAAGGAAAACTCAGTTCCCTACATAAAATTTCTTATCGGTTCTTAGGGAAGACTCAATTCCCTACATATAATTTCTTATCGGCTCACAGGGAGGCCTCAGTTCCCTACAGATATTTCTTATCGGTTCTCAGGGAAGACTCAATTCCCTACATATAATTTCTTATCGGCTCACAGGGAGGCCTCAGTTCCTTACAGATATTTCTTATCGATTGTCAGGGAAAACTCAATCCCTACATATAATTTCTTATCGGCTCACAGGGAGGCCTCAATTCCCTACAGATATTTTTTTATCGGTTCTCAAGGAAGACTCAGTTCCCTACATATAATTTCTTATCGGTTCTCAGGGAAGACTCAATTCCCTACATATAATTTCTTATCGGCTCACAGGGAAGCCTCAGTTCCCTACAGATATTTTTTATCGGTTCTCAGGGAAAACTCAGTTCCCTATAGATATTTCTTATCGACTCACAGGGAAGCCTCAGTTCCCTGCATATATTTCTTATCGGTTCTCAGGGAAGACTCAATTCCCTACATATAATTCATTAGCGGTTCTCAAGAAAGACTAAGTTCCCTACATAAAATTCCTTAGCGGTTCTCAGGAAAGCCTCAGTTCCCTACAAGAATTTCCTTAGCGGTTATCAGGAAAGCCGTAATTCCCTACCGAACAAAAAAAAAGAAGAAAAAAATATGGCTTAAAAGTAAGGTGTCCCGACGGACTTAATCGATCTCGTCCTCAAATGGATCGGTTAAGGGTAAAAAGGTCTTATACCCAGTTAAGGTGAAAATCCGAAAGGGCACCTTAGGCAAAATCGGATAACCCTGCTATGTAAAAACCCGCAAGGGCGCACAGGCAAAAATAAGAGGAGGCTAATGCTGGCGAAAACCTGAAAAGGCGCTAGTATTAGTTATAAAAAAAAAAAAAGTGAAAGAAAGAAATAGAGAATACATGCAACATACAACAAATGGTCCATACCACTCAAGCTTAGCATTAATCTTCAGAAGAACATTTGTAATACACTGGAGTAATGTCGGAGCTCGAGATGAGCATATGGGGTAGTTCGAGTTCTTCGACAAAAGGGGAGGCAATAAGAAGCAAGGTTAAGAAACCCGGGATCGGGGCTCGGATCGGCTGGTCCCAAACCGATCGGATCGGCCGATTCCGATCCGAGTCAGTCCGATCCCGGCCGATCCTGGCTAAGTCAGGCTCGGCTGGTTCGGATAGCAGAAAAAAATAGAAAAAAATATGAAAAAATGTGGAAAAAATATAAAACACAAGTCTAATGCATAATTGTGTTGAAATACATTGATTTGAAGTACATAAGATGTTGTTGGACAAAAAAACCTTGAATAAACTTACATATATGATTATGAACTTACATTTATTCCAAACGTACATTATACTGAATGAACATATGGCTAACATACTCAGCCCATGACATATAGCTCTGGTAGTATTGTTCATACTGCATCACATACTGGCTATAGTCATCCGTATTGGTATAAATGACTGAAAATTGTGGATATTCTAGACAACCCCCTGAATAGTCGGATGTATCAGAATGTTGAGGAGGGTAAACTACATATCCAGTAGGCTGACTATATGAGGATGCATCTTATAGTTGCTCCTGATATTCCTGAGGAGCTTTACCTTTGTCCTTCCTCCTTGATCTGCTGAATGTTTGAATGGAAGATTTTTCACGTCCTCCTCTACTACCATGATGTTCATCTTGGGTAGCATGTGTGAATTCTTCTTCTCCAGTGAATTGAATTGGTGGAGCTGGAGCTGGGGCACTGGTAGCATCTCCGCCATCCTCAGAACTGTCGGAGCTCGTCTTTGATGTCGAGTCATTTGAGGTTTGATATTGGACCTCATCACTTGGTTCTGGCGTTTCATCATCTTCCTCGATAGTCTCCAGATCAGCAATTTGAATTCCATGACCACTCTTCCTTCTGCTTGGTACTTGTTTTTTGCTCTTCTTCTGACGTTTTGGAGAAGGAGGTTGAAAATCAGTAAGTAATGGAACATTATCTAACTCACCTTCCGCCTATTCCCGATCATTTGGGTTGAATTCAGGCTCATTTGAGGAGCTTGAATCAACCCATGCATTTAGTGGATGTTGCTCCTCGAACAGCTCATCCAAGTCTATGGGTTCTTCTGCATGTGTCGTCTCTGTGGCTTGTCCGGAAATTCTCTCTTTCTCCTGCCTTTGAAGGTTCCTTATGAGCTCCAAATTCTTTAGCTTCAACCTCATGTTATAATGACAGAATACGAGCTTCTCTAGACGGCTCGACTTCAATCTATTCCTTTGCTTTGTGTGAATCAAGCCAAAGGTGCTCCAGTTTCTCTCACAGCCTGATGAAGAGGTTGTTTGACTTAAGACCCGAATTGCAACATAGGCTAGATCTTCATACCCATATGTATTTCCATGATCTAGCCACCAGTCAGCTGTAAATAGAAAATTGGCCATGTCAACAATGTGCAAGTTATAATTAAAATTTAAGTAGAACATCTAGTTAATAATTTTCAAACCTGGACTCAAAATTTTGGCAGCTCTTTGAGCAGTACTTGTCCCAAAGTGGTATAACATCATTCTGTAATCATGCATTTGCTTGCATGCCAATATTGCTCTGTCCTCATCTGCAAGCATACGCTTAATAACAGACTTAGCCCCCATCAACACTTCCGAACAACTATCATAGCTATCCTTCTTCCCATCAGTTCTGAACATGTACTGAGGGTTGAAAAAATAACCTAAATAAATTAGTCGAAGTTAGTTATTACTTAAGAGAAATGTGTATACAAATAATACATATAGAAAGTTAGTAGCTTACCAGCTGCATGAAGATCGTGATGTAAAGTGTGTTCCCAACGTCTGTCTATTATGTCCCACCACTTCACAAAGGTTGTTGGGTTGTTCAGTTGAATGAGCTCCTTAGCTCTGTCCATAGCTTCATATAAAAAACCCATATCTGATCTTCTTTATCTTTCCACATGTACTGGGCATTCTTTATCTTTCCAGATGCATCAATGGACTTCCAAAATACGGTTCCAGCTTTACAGTAAATTAAGAAGTTGATCATACTTCTTGTTATCCCTGTAAAATTCCAAACGTGATAAGAAATCAAAAAGAGACCTATTCTAAGAAAAAATGAAGATAAGATAAGAAACTGAATATAAGATTTATGTATCTGTCCATCCATCGCACATTAAAGTGCATCCATACTCATCCCAGATCCTTTCAAATGATTTAATGTATGTTCGGATGTCATCAACTTCCATATCCAAGTACTTGTTGTATATCTCATATGGAGAAGGTCCTTCAACCCCTTTGCCAACTTCTTGTATGATCTCGATCATGGACTCATAATATGGCCCCTTGGCCACATTAGCAGGGATACTGTTATAGAAAAACCACCTAGATGTAGCTCTCCCTATCTTCTCCTTACAAAGTTTTAAGTTCTTGAATGCAGCACTAATAGAAAGTTGTTTATCCCTCTTCTTGGTGAGCAAGGGATCTATTGGACCTACTCTAGGATCTGCAGCTCTAGTGAACTCCTGAGGCAGCTCCTCGCATACATTAGTGCTCATGCCGGCACTAGTGCTCCCTTGTGCAGAAGGTGTGGAGCCACTTCCTTGTCCTCCGTATCTTCCAGTGTGCCGAAATAAGTCCTCATCTGCAAAGGACCGCCGGCTTGCTTCCATTGCACGTCGCAATTCAGCTTTAAATGTAAAAGAAAAAAAATTAATCTACTATAATTATTTGTCTGAAAACGTTAAGTGAAGAACATGAAAATAAGTTAAATAAGAAACTTACTTGTATCCCAATCATCAACATTTATAGGTTGATTACTTCCACCAAGCCGGACTCCAGCATCAGACCTTCGCGCTGGTTCAGTCAATTCCTCTCGAATTTCCTGTCTTCTTCTGGCAGTACTTGCTTTGCTTTATTCCTTCTCCTTCATGTAAGTTCGAAATTGGATCCTAACCTCTGAAGGAACTCGAGCACATGCTGCAACTTCACCTTTTATTCCAGCAAGATGTTGTTTGAATCGGTAGACCCCGCCAGAGACAACCCGGTTGCAATATTTGCATTGTACCTTTCTTTGGCCCATGTCCACCGGCGTGCAATGACCCCAAGCAGGATCAGCACTAGGAGGATTCCCAGATGACCGCTCAGCAGCACCTTGAGATGCCATTCCTTCACAGCACAAGAAGATGAGAGATCGCGGAGCTTGTAGTAGACTAGAAGTGACCTCGTGGGAGAGATGGAGAGAGAATTCAATGAGGGAGAGAGAGCAAGAATGTTAGGAGGCTCAAAGGAAATTTGTGGAGCCTTAGGAGGGCCTTGGGGGGGTTTAAATAGACCCCCAAGGCCCAAACTAGCCGTTGCTGGCCGTTTGGGAACGGCCAGCAACGGCTAGTTTGACCCCCAACGGCTAGTCAAACTAGCCGTTGGGGGCCGGGTCGATCCGAGCCGACCCGGCCCAATCCGGTCCAGGATCGCCCGATCCGACTCGGACCGGCCGATCCGAGTCCTGGACTCGGCCAGGAAACCCGGGATCGGCACGATCGGCCAAAAACCTGTCCGACTCGGCCGATCCGTGCCGATCCGAGCCGAGTTTTTGAACCTTGATAAGAACTACATAGAGAAATAATAGATCAAGTCTGGCCCAGAGAAGAGCTATGTCCCGCCAAAGACTGCAATAGACTATCTACCAGCAAATGGAAAACTTCAAGCCTTTGAAGAAATTCGGCTCCATCTCCAGAGTACTAGTCGAAGTAATGATCAATGGCTGCCACAGAATAGGAGTTCTTCCTCCAAACAAAGCTTCAAGAATGTGTGCCTGCAGGCGCAGAGCAGCAATCTAGGCGTCCGCGATACTAGCAAGGACAATACCATTCTAATATTGGAGCATAGGAGTCTCCGCAACCCGAGCTGCATTACCTGCCTCGATATTTTCAATATTGGCCCACTTTGGCAAAAGGCTTTTCAACAATTGGCGGGACTGGAATATCGTCCCCGTACCCTGCCATAGGAGGAACTCCCGTGTAGGCCATGAGGACAAAGACAGCAAGCTATAAGAAGATAGAGAGATGAAATCAGTGCCAGAGAACTGCAATAAAAGTCTCGAAAAACAAAATCGACCAAGTCCTAATAAAGTCATAGGACAAAGTCAAATTGCTATGAACCAGATATTAGGCCAGTCCAAAACGCTTCGTGCGGAGCTCCTGGAAATGCCAATATAAGGTACCGATACCCCAAGATAGAGTAAATACCGGAAGAATTAAACGACTCACCTATGTATTCTTAAAGAGTCTCCATGTCATGAAGGCCAAGAGATCTCCCAGAATCCAAGTAAACGTCGAAAAATTTGAGCGGCATCAACTCTCGGGGAACCTCCAAGTCATAAAGGCCAAGAGGATTCCCATAATCAGAGGGGCTGGACACTTTCAAATATATTCGGAGAGTCGAAAAGTTATGAAAACAAGACTTTATGAGCGTATTTTGAGGTGTCTATGTACCAAAATTGAGGGTCATCGGGATTCAGATAAGCTCAGATAGAACATATGCATAGCAAGCCGAAGCGATGTGTCACCTGACATATACGAGACGGCGGTTGACTTCTCTTAATAGTCGTAAATACATAAGGCAAGACATGAGAATTCATCAAGATAACACCGGCACGCCGCATGTGAGAGCTCCTCAAGCATGGAAAATGAGGATTCTTGTAGCCAAATAGGGCACGGGGCATGTTCCCTGTCCTCTTCACCTCCGGCACATGTCCCGTGGGGGGCATTTGTTGGACCCTTTTTAAGAGAAAAAAGGGGGAGGGGTCCAACCGGTGGCACCCCCCCCCCCCCACCGGTTCCCAACCGGTAGGGGTGCCCACCGGGCCCCCCTCCTCCTCTCTCTCCTCTCTAATTCATCTCTCACTCTCTCTCCAAAAAAATCTTCCGGTGGCACCACCCACCTCAAGATCCAACGGTGGGTACCCCCACCGGTTAAGACTTTCAAGCCTATAAATATCCCCCAAGGGGTAAGAAGAACTCCATGCCCATTTGGCCCAAAATTTTCTAGGGGAAACTCTGCCCATTTGAAGACCAAATTCGGTGCTCTTGCCCGGGTTTGCTACGCTTGGAGAATATTTTTCGTCTCGGATGGCTCTCTTCCTAAGGTTTATTCCTAAGGAGAAGCTTTACCGAATTTATATTGTAAAATCGCCGTTTTATAAGACGGGATTATGCCGAATTAATGAATGAAATGCCAATATTTGTTCTTTGAGCATATATGTGTGCATGTGTGTTCATGAATCTATTACTTAAGTAACACTATGTTATTATACTTTCACATACATAATTAATTAGTTTAATAACTAATTAAAATACATAATTAAATATTCTAAAATATCATTGGCCTCACCCCATACATAACTAATCCTAGACTCATAATCAAAACTCAATAATGAAACATTGAGACATAAAATAATATACTTAAGTTAAAAAATGACTTAAATACCCCCCATACTTAATTAATTAATAAAATCTGCGAAAATTATTTAAAATCAATAAAATGAATATAAAAATCAAAAAAATTCTGTAAAAACCAGTAATACTCAGTAAAAATCAGGAAACCAAATCTGAAAATTACATAAACCAAAAAATATGACTTAAATATCCTTCATATATCTAATTAATTAATAAAAATCAGTAAAATTAATAAAAAATCAGTAAAAAACAGAGAACCAAATCTTGAAACATATAAAATTTTCGAAATGACCAAAATGCCCCTAGAACTTAATGAAATTACAAAAATATCTTCACCCATGATAAAAATCTGTAAAAATCACAGAAAATTCTTAAAAAATATCAAAATCTCTTCTATGCCCAAAAAACCCTCCAAACCTTAATAAGATGGGTAAAATTATCAAAATATCCTCAGTATGATAAAAATAAATAAAAATCTCAGAAAAATATAAAAATAGACTCTAAGTCTAATAAACCTGATTTAAGGTAAAATTACCAAAATACTCCTATTACTTAAATATGTCTAAAATGATCCTAAAATACATCCTAAGGGTTTTCAAGTTTCCCTAAAATGCTAAAAAAACTTAAAGTGACCCCTATACCCTCCAACTTGGCATAATTACAAAAATACCCTTATGGGTCTAAAATACTTGGAATCAATCCAAATAACTCGGAGTCAATCCAAAACCTTTTAAAAAGTCTCTCAATCAATTATAAATCCATCCTAAACTTGGATGAGGCCAAGGGCTTAACCTAAGACAAATCTTCATATGCATGTGCTGCCTGTAGTAGTAGTGTTGCATGTTATAAGGGCATCAACGGACGGTTAATCAAGGGTTGTCGAGCGGTTGCTTGACGTAATTAACACTGACTGAGGTCAGTGGAGAAAGGTCATATACTCGGATCTTCGCCTGATCCAAAGTCCCGGACTCCCTAAGGGCTAATCCCAAACTCTGATAGTCCAAGAAATAAAATAAATAAAACCGACCTATATTTCTCCAGATAAAAATAAAAAGACCCAAACGGCAAGATTTTTAAATAATCCGATAGGAGAGACAGCTAGGTTAGGTTCCAAACAGGAGTCCTTGCACTTTCATAGTGGGAAAGGTCTCATTTTTAAGAAAGTGTGGATTGCACCATCAATTTTATTGCACAATAAGTAAAGGGAGTACAATCGAAAGGAAGAGGGGAGGATCCTCCATCCCCAAAATCAATTAAATGAAAAAAAAAAAAAATCTAAGATTGCGAACTAAACTTCTCCATTATTATTTTTTTGAATGTGGACGGTACTCGTTTTATATACGAGAAGCAAACATAAACAAGCAAAGATGAAAAGAAAAAAGTGAGAGCCTACATAAAAACACCAAGGAGGTGTGGCTCTTCAAGAACCCTCCCTGAGAAAGCAAAAGAAGGCAGAGTTATGAGTATCCGATCCACATTACATAACACCTTAGCCCATTCCCTGACTTTGCCAAAAAGAAAGGAAACACAATGAAGAGTATTGGTCTCCTGCCTGAAGATCCTATTGTTGCATTCCATCAGAGGGCCCAAATGGTCACATGCAAGATGATCCACTACACAATATGGTCTCTTTTCCTGGCCAATGTCTTTCCCAAGACATCAGAAGCCTCTCCACATAATCACACCTTCTATAGTCAGTGTGCAGTTGATTGCACACTAGTTGCCAAACCTCCTTAGCAAATGAGCATGTCATGAAGAGATGATCCAAAGACTGCTCCTCCATGGCATAAAGATAGCATCAAGTATATAATAGACAAATCAAGCAAGCCTACCACAAGTGGGTAGATTGTTGAGGGAGGCTCTCCAAATAAGAATCTGCACCTTGGGGGAATTCTTAACCTCTTAAACCTACGATGCAAAAGGTACATGATCCCCATCAGCAGCCAAAGAGTAGACCGACTTGACCACGAACCTCCCCCTGTTATCCAATATCCAATTGCATTTATTAGGAGAGCAGAGATCCGAGCAGAAGAGCCGCAAAAGATAGAACAACTACACCAAGTTATAGTGTTCTTCATCTCTCAAATGCCTTCTAAAAGCAGGACCACAGCAGGAGAGACGTAAGTCTGCATCAAAGACCTGACTGACAGAGGGCCCATAGGAGATGGCAAAAAGGAGCAAGTGCACTTTTTGCCATCCCCCACTGTTGAAACCATTTTTTTCAAAAAAAAAAAAAAGAAGAAAGCAAGCAAAAGGGAGGGGGAAAAGCCCCCCCCACCGGTTGGGGACCCCCCACCGGTTCCAAGGGGGAAACCGGTGGGGGGGGAGGAGGATTCCTCCCTTCTCTCTCATTTTAAAATTCAAAGAAAGGGGGGGGGAGTTAAATGGGGGATCTTAACCCCATTCACATGGGTTAAGAATCCCATGCAGAAACCTTCTTAAACCCCCATCCTAAAACCACCTTTCACACTTAGCCAAAGTCTGAAATTAAGGGGCTAAACCCCTTTCACACTTGGCCAAAACCCAAAATCTGGCCCAAAGCTCATTAAGAGCTAAAAAGGTGGGAAAAGAGGAGCATGGGGAGGGGAGAACCCCCCACCGGTTGCCCAAAACCGGTGGGGGAGACCCCCCACCGGTTCCCAACCGGTGGGGGGTCCAACCGGTGGCCATCCCCCCACCGGTTGGAACCGGTGGGGGTCCTCCCTCTCTCTCTCTCTCTCTCTCTCTCTCTCTTTTTAATATGCTCTCTCCCATCTCTCTCACCCATGTGATTAAAAAAATCAAAAAAGAGAGGGAGAGGAGGAAGAGGCAACCGGTGGGTACCCCCCACCTCAAGCCAACCGGTGGGTACCCCCCCACCTCAAGCATTCCGGTGGGTACCCCCACCGGTTAAGGCTTTGAAGCCTATAAATACCCCCCAAGGGGTAAGGAGAAGCCCCATGCCCATTTGGTTCAAAAATTCCTAGGGGAAACTCTGCCAGTTTGAAGACCAAATCCGGTGCTCTTGCCCGGGTTTGCTGCGATTTGGAGGCGATATTTTCTTGGAGGGCTCTCTTCTTAAGGTTTATTCCTAAGGGGAAGCTCTGCCAAATTTATGTTGTAAAATCACCGTTTTATAAGACGGGATTATGCCGAAATAATGAATGAAATACCCATGTTGTTTTTTGAGCATATGTGTGTGCATGTATGTTCATGAATCTATTATTTAAGTAACACTATGTTACTATATTTTCATATGCAAAATAATTAGTCTTATAACTAATTAAAACACATAAAACATATAACTAAATATTCTAAAATATCATTGGCCTCATCCCATAAATTACTAATCTTAGACTCATAATTAAAATTTAATAATGAAATATTAACTCATAAAATAATATACTTAAGTTAAAAATGACTTAAATACTCCACATACTTAATTAATTAATAAAATCTGCGAAAATTATCTAAAATTAATAAAATAAATATAAAAATCAGAAAAATTCTGTGAAAATCAGTAATACTCAGTAAAAAATCAGAAAACAAAATCTGGAAATTACATAAATCCAAAATATAACTTAAATATCCTTCATATACCTAATTAATTAATAAAAATCAGTAAAATTAATAAAAAAATCAGTAAAATTCAGTAAAAACCAGTAAAAAACAGAGAACCAAATCTGAAAATATATAAAATTCTGAAATGACTAAAATGCCCCTATAGCTTAATACAAATTACAAAAATACCCTCATACATGTTAAAAATCTGTAAAAATCACAGAAAATTCTTAAAAATATCAAAATCTCTCATATGTCTAAAATACCCACCAAACCTTAATAAGATGGGTAAAATTACCAAAATACCCTCAATATAATAAAAATAAATAAAAATCTCAAAAAAATATAAAAATAGACTTTAAGTCTAAAAATCCAATTTTGGCAAAATTATCAAAATACCCTTACAATCCAAACACACTTGAAATAACTCTAAAATACCTCCTAAGGTTTTGAAACATTCCTAAATCATTAAAACTCATTTCATACACTTAAATAACCATAATCTCCCTATACCCTCCAACTTGGCATAATTACAAAAATACCCTTATGGGTCTAAAATACTTGGAATCAATCCAGAATACTTGGAGTCAATCCAATATACTTGGAATTAATCCAGATAGCTTGGAATCAATCCAAAATCATATAAACACATCCTAAACTTGGGTGAGGCCAAGAGTTTAACCTAAAATATATCTTCATATGCGTGTGCAGCCTGTAGTAGTAGTGTTGCATGTTATAAGGGCATCATACGGACGGTTAATTAAGGATTGCCGAGCAGTCGCTCAGCGTAATTAACACTGACCGAGGTCAGTGGAGAGAGGTCATATACTCGAATCTTCGCTTGATTCGAAGTCCCGGATTCCCTGAGGGCTAATCCCAAGCTCTCATAGTCCGATAAAATATAAAACCGACCTATAATTCTCTAGATAAACAAAAAAAAACGGATTTCCGAATAATCCGACATAGGAGAGATGTGTCTAGGTCAGGTCCCGACCGAAGGTTAGAAAAATCTTCGCGCAAACAGAGATGGCACGCCCGGTGGGACCTCTCTTTCCCTTCATCTCTCCGTCCGGTGATGCCCTCACCACAACTCTACTACTAACTTTGTCACGTCTTATGCAGGTGACTGACTTTCTGCTTAAAAGACGACGATGGCGGCAAGGGTCACTTATGGCCCACTTGTGGTGGCGACCCACGTACGGTGTGGATATCTGACCACGCCAACATGCTTCGGGGACTTCCCCGCAGTAGTAGGATCTCCATACTTTCTGGGGGTCGTTCCGGCACCGGAGCTTGCTCCGGAAAAGAAGAAGAAGAGGTGCGCTTCTCGCGCCAGAACATGCAACAACGGCAGCCGATATGGGCGAGTGCTTGCCGTGTATACCATCAGCATCTCTCCAGCCTCCTCGTCCAACGGGGGGCAAAAGCGGAAGGTTCTAACCGCAAGCCCGTCCAGGACGGGGAAAACTATATTAGTGGGGAACCTGCATATTCGTCTGGATGGCGGGCAACCCATCATTCCTAAGATCCATCATATCCCGACAGTTCCTGTCCAGAATCAGTTCGGGGTTCTATTGAAGGTTTGCCAAGATGGGGCAACGTTCGAAAAGAAGAAAAGGACTCAAAAGGGCACTGCTTGTCAGGAGCCAATAATCATACCAGAGCTTGTCATGTCTCGGGCGAGGGGCAACTCCATGTCTCGGAATGGGGGCAACTCTATGCCTCGGAATGGGGGCAAATTTATGCCTCGGGCTGGGGGCAATCCATTGGAGGATAGGAGCCTCCGTATAAAGGAAATGTGGGTAACCAAAAAGGAAGCCCGCAAAATTCGCCAAGCTAGGGATACCCTAGCAGAACAACAGCCTCAACAGCTCGTAGAGTCTGAGGGGCAGATGACCAGCTCAACTATCTGGCCTCGTTCTTTACAAGGTCAAAAGATAAAGAGTGCCTATAAGGCGCAGGAACAAGTCTGGCAACAGACATCTGTCCTCGAGCGGTTGGGCGCATTGGTCCGATCGACTCACAAAAAGAAGAAAACTGCCAGAAGGACGGAGGATAGTATACGGGTCTACACATGCTACACCTCCAATATTACCAACCGGCAGCCTTCCCAGCCGGAAGACCCGAATGATGGCATCAATCTGATGCAACGGGTCGAGCCCATAACCCGTCAAATGGAACAGGCTATGCGCTTGCTGAATCGAGGAAGCCAGGGGGCAGAGCCACCCCAAATTGGCAGTAGCAATGCTGCTGGAGGAGCTGATGAAGACGGGGCAAATGCTTCAGATATTGAAGCCGCTCCAGAACAACCTCAAGATCAAATACAACCTCAGACTATAGAGGAGATGAGGCAAGAAAATCAACAACTCAAGGCTTTACTCTATGGCCTAATACAAAAGATGGAGGAGCAGCAAAGGGTAGCTCAAGTCCCCCTAGTAATTGTACCCCCTCCAAGGGCAGTGCCTATGCCAACGGTGATAAGACCGCAAGCTGCAGATGTCAACTTCAACCCTGATGAGGTACAAGAAGATCAGGTTGTGGAGCCCAATCATAATGCTCAGCAATCTCATGCTCCTGCAGATGATGCTACGGCATTGCAGAAGCATCTTATTGAGCAAATCGTTGAAGCCAAAATAGCAGAACAAGACGACGGAATAGGCACATTCGACTTATACAAAGTGCCATTTTCGGTACGTCATATGTTCAAGAAGCTCCCGCCGGATCACAATAAGTGTCCCAAATTCATCAAGTATGACGGGGAAGGTTCGGCCCAGGAGCATATTGCCCACTATGTGAGTGACTTGGGAGAGCTGGCTACTGATGAGGCCTATCTTCTGAGGTTCTTCTCTACCTCTCTCACGGGCATTGCATTTCAATGGTATGCAAAGTTGAAGCCTAACTCTATCAACAGTTGGGAGGAAATGCAGAAAAAGTTCCTCGACCGTTTCAAGGTATCGGAACGAAAGGTCACCATCACTGAATTGGTGACACTAAAGCAAGGCAGGAATGAATCCGCCACCGATTATATCAAAAAATGGCGGAACCTCTGCATGAAATGCGACAATCCGCCGACCCACGAGGATGCGGTACGATTGTGCAAGAGGGGCTTAAAGCCTAAAATAAGTGAAAAGCTGATTGGCGCAAATGTCAAGAACTTTGGATCAACTAAATAACATTGTAACGGAGGTCGAAATATTCTATGCAGACCATCCAACCATTGCCTCCATTGGGGGGAAAGCCCCAAAGAAGCAAAATATGGATACATAAGAGGCCAATGCTATAGACTTCGCCTCAGCTGTAGAAAATACAGGGGGCAAGAGCAATGCAAATGCCTCAACATCCAATAGAAGGGGATCATATGCCACCCTTAATGAGAGAAGGAAAATGGCTTACTCTTTCATAAGGGAGGATACGAGAGAGTTGTTTAATGTCTGCATGCGGGCTAATCTCTTGATGCTACCCGAACCAAAAAGACCAGCAGAAGTTGGTAAAATAGATGAACCCAACTATTGCATGTACCATCGTATGTTGGGACATGTAATAGAGGATTGTTATATCTGCAAAGGGGAAATTGAAATGCTTATCCGAGAAGGGGCCGTGGAGATGGGGAAATATCTGGTAGACCCACCTCAACCACATCGAATGCCCAGACAAACATTTACAGCAAATGTCGTCCACATGGATGAAAACTCCTCAGAAGAAGAGCCTACAAATAAGAATATAGATGCCCCTCCAGAGCAGGAAGTGGTATCATCATATCCCCCAGCGACCCCCACTCCGGAAGGGTCTATCGTGGCGGCACTGGAGGAGATTCAGATGAATATGTCACAGCTCTCCCATCAGCGAGTTTCCCCGGAGCAGGAGGCAATACCATCATACGCTCCAGCAACTTCCACTCCAGAAGCGTCTATCATGACAACACTAGAGAAGATTCAGATGAGTCTGATACAACTCTCTCACCAGCAAATCTCATTGGAGCAGAGGATAAATCCATCATATACTCCAGCAATTTCCGCTCTCGAGGGGTCCATTATGGCAGCACTGGAGGGGATTCAAGTGAGTCTGGGAAAAATCTCTCACCAGCAGTATGAACTCACTCAGGTAATGGAAGGTCTTGCAAGACAATGGACAGAAGTCATGTCGATTGACAGAATCAATAGGCCCTTCTCCTTTGAGGAGCCAGGACCAAAATGCAGCCGTCCTCTAAAGAATAAGAGCAAACTTATCATAGACTTAAATGAGCCACCAGAAGCCCAGTACCGAGAGGGAGTGGTGCTCAAATGCAAAGGTTGTGAAAGTCACGACAATATTCTCGAGGCCACCTTTGCAGCTAGGCAAAGTTCCCGGGGAAAACAAGTTGCTGGTGCAGAAACAGGGATAAGTTTTAAAGATGCTGAATCCCTGGCAAAAAGGCTCAAGAGACCATACTCCTTTCCAATGGAAAAGACCAAAGAACTCTTCGAGTTATGTATGAGCAGAAAAGCAATTATTCTGCCCAAGCCAAAAAGGGAAGAAGAAATACATCGGGTAGATGCACCCAATTATTGCCCATACCACCGCTTCATCACCCATCCAATTGAACGTTGCTTTATGTTCAAAGATGAAGTAGAAAAGCTTATCCAAGAAGGAAAGATAAATATGGGGAAATACCTGGTGAATCCCCCACAGCCACATACGATTACACATTGAGTGTAATTCGCAGATCCATGAGCAAAAAAAAAAAAAAGAGAGAGAGAGAGAGTGTGGGGCTTAAAAATGAGGTGCCCCGACAGACTTGATTGGTCCCGCTCCTGTGAGGGGCCAATTAAGGGCAAAAAAGTCTAAAAACCCAGCTGAAGTGAAAACCCGAAAGGGCGCTTCAGGCAAAAATGGGTGAACCCTGCTGTGTGAAAACCCGCAAAGGGCGCACAGGCAAAAAAATAAAAGGGGCTAGCTTCGGTGAAAACTCGTAAGAGCGCCGATGTTAGTATTATATATTTAAAAAAAAAAAAAAAAAAAAAACATTATCCTGTAACCCGTCGGGGGACAACGCGCAAAAGTTATTTGCGCCAAGAAAAGCCAATAAAGTTCGTGCGCGAATGCATAGGCTCATAAAGCCGCATATTTGTTCCCCGACGGGGGGAGAACTCTCTCAGCCTGTTGAGGGTAGAGATCGAGTTTCCCCACATCCCTACCCAGGGAGGATATCAGAGTCGCCAATGACGAATAAACCCTTGGTACCACACTGGCGGTACAATAATGTCCCATCAAGGGTTACGACCGAGGCGATGATGACGATGACCTCCCGACCCGGTAAGGAAGTGGGAAAACTCGCTCTTCTGATCGATACAGCCTGAGGGGATGATCCCCGTTCCTGTTATACCCAAGGCAAATACACAGGCATATTCTTAAAAGATGTCACATAATTGTGGGTGATTCACCTCGAAAGAAAATATTTGCCGTCAAGAATATCATGCAATGCAGAATTCACAATTCGCCCACAGAAGGCGTTAAACTCCGGCATTCGCCCGCGGAAGGCGTTAAACTCCGGCATTCGCCCACGGAAGGCGTTAAACTCTGGCATTCACCCGCGGAAGGTGTTAAACTCCGGAAGCTGCCCCGGGGAGGCGTTATACCCTGAAGATTTTCATATTCGCCCTGAGAAGGCAATATATCCTAAATCCTCCCCTTGGCTTAAACTAGTCCCACCGGTATGCCATAAAGGGGTTGAAAAATTCCTTTGCCCCAAAGAGGCATTGTATCCTAAAGTCTTCCCTGAGCATACGCCAGTCTCGCTGGCATGCCATAAAAGGGTTGAAAATTTTCCTATCGCCCCGAGGAGGCAATGTATCCTGAATCTTCCCTGGGCATACATTAGTCCCATCGGCATACCCATATGCTATAGTCCCATCGGCGTGCTGAAGGCGGTCGAATTCGCCCCAAAGGGACATTATACCCTAAAATTGCCCCTGGTATACGCTAGTCCCACTGGTGTGCCTTGGTGGCCTGGAAATCCATATTCGCCTAGAGGAGGCTTTATATCCTGGAAATTCATATTTCATATTCGCCTACAGGAGGCATTATATCCTGGGAATTCATATTTCATATTCGCCTACAGGAGGCATTATATCCTGGAAATTCATAATCCATATTCGCCTACAGGAGGCTTTATATCCTGGAAATTTATATTTCATATTCGCCTACATGAGGCATTATATCATGGAAACTCATATTTCATATTCGCCTACAGGAGGCTTCATATCCTGGAAATTCATATTTCGCCTACGGGAGGCTTTATATCTTGGAAATTCATATTTCGCCTACGGAAGGCTTTAAATCCTAGAATTCATATTTCGCCCACGGGAGACTTTGAATCTCGGAGTTCATATTTCGCCTACGGGAGGCTTTGAATCTCGGAATTCATATTTCGCCTACGGGAGGCTTTGAATCTCGGAGTTCATATTTCGCCTACGAGAGGCTTTGAATCTCGGAATTCATAGTCGCCTACGGGAGGCGTTAAACTCCGGAATTCGCCTACGGGAGGCATTAAATCCCGGAATTCATATTTCGCCTGCAGGAGGCTTTGAATCCTGAAGTTTATATTTCGCCTACGAGAGGCATCAAACCCCGGAATTCGCCTCCGGGAGGCATTGCGTCTCAAAATATTCGGTCTTCGGGAGCCGTTGTATCCCAAGTCCACGGCTACTTAGAGCCCCCGTTTCTCGAAAACTACATATATTTCTTATCGGCTCACAGGGAGGCCTCAGTTCCCTACATAAATTCCTTATCGGTTCTCGGGGAAGACTCAGTTCCCTACATATATTTCTTATCGGCTCACAGGGAGGCCTCAGTTCCCTACATATATTTCTTACCGGTTCTCAGGGAAGACTCAATTCCCTACGTATAATTTCTTATCGGCTCACAGGGAGGCCTCAGTTCCCTACATATAATTCCTTATCGGTTCTCAGGGAAGACTCAGTTCCCCACATATATTTCTTATCGGCTCACAGGGAGGCCTCAGTTCCCTTACATATATTTCTTATCGGTTCTCAGGGAAGACTCAATTCCCTACATATAATTTCTTATCGGCTCACAGGGAGGCCTCAGTTCCCTACATATATTTCTTATCGGTTCTCAGGGAAGACTCAATTCCCTACATATAAAATTCATTATCGGTTCTCAGGGAAGACTCAATTCCCTACATATACTTTCTTATCGACTCACAGGGAGGCCTCAGTTCCCTACATAAATTCCTTATCGGTTCTCAGGGAACACTCAATTCCCTACATATAATTTCTTATCGGCTCACAGGGAGGCCTCAGTTCCCTACATATATTTCTTATCGGTTCTCAGGGAAGACTCAATTCCCTACATATAATTCCTTATCGGCTCACAGGGAGGCCTCAGTTCCCTACATATATGCCTTATCGGTTCTCAGGGAAGACTCAATTCCCTACATATAATTTCTTAGCGGTTCTCAGGGAAGACTCAGTTCCCTACATATAATTCATTATCGGTTCTCAGGGAAGACTCAATTCCCTACATATAATCTCTTATCGGCTCACAGGGAGGCCTCAGTTCCCTACATATATTTCTTATCGGTTCTCAGGGAAGACTCAATTCCCTACATATAATTTCTTAGCGGTTCTCAGGGAAGACTCAGTTCCCTACATATAATTCCTTATCGGTTCTCAGGGAAGACTCAATTCCCTACATATAAAATTCATTATCGGTTCTCAGGCAAGACTCAATTCCCTACATATACTTTCTTATCGGCTCACAGGGAGGCCTCAGTTCTCTACATAAATTCCTTATCGGTTCTCAGGGAAGACTCAATTCCCTACATATAAAATTCATCATCGGTTCTCAGGGAAGACTTAGTTCCCTACATATATTTCTGAGCGGCTATCAGGGAAACCGTAATTCTCTACCAAAATAATAATAATAATAATAATGATAATAATAATAATAATAAAAAGGGAGCTTAAAAATGAGGTGCTCCGACGGACTTAATCGATCTCATCCTCAAATGGGTCGGTTAAGGGTAAAAATGTCTTATACCCAGCTAAGGTGAAAACCCGAAAGGGCACCTTAGGCAAAATCGGGTAACCCCGCTTTGTGAAAACCCGCAAGGGCGCACAGGCAAAAATAAGAGGGGGCTAATACTGGTGAAAACCTGAAAAAGCGCTGGTATTAGTTGGAAAAAAAAAAAAAAAAAAGGAGCTTAAAAATGAGGTGTTCCGACGGACTTAATCGATCTCATCCTCAAAGGGGTCGGTTAAGGGTAAAAATGTCTTATACCCAGCTAAGGTGAAAACCCGAAAGGGCACTTTAGGCAAAATCGGGTAACCCCGCTGTGTGAAAACCCGCAAGGGCGCACAGGCAAAAATAAGAGGGGGCTAATACTGGTGAAAACCTAAAAAGGCGCTAGTATTAGTTACGTAAGAAAGAGAGAATACATGCAACATATAATAAATGGTCCGTACCACTCAAACTTAGCATTTATCTTCAGGAGAATATTTGCGATACGCTGGAGCAATGTTGGAGTTCGAGATGAACATGCAGGGTAGTTCGAGTTCTTCAGCAAATGGAAAACTTCAATCCTGTTGAAGAAATTCGACTCCATCTCCGGAATATCAGTCGAAGCGATGTTCGATGGTCGCCACAAAATGGGAATTCTCCCTCCAGTGGAGCCTCAGGAACATATGCATTCTGACGCAGAGCGGCGATATGGGCGTCCGCGGTACCAGAAAGGACAATGTCCTTCTGATATTGGAGCATAGGAGTTTCCGCAACCCGAGCTGCACAGCCTGCCTCGATAGTTTCAGTCTCGGCTCACTTTGGCGGAGAGTTACTCAACAATTAGCAGGAATGGGATATCGTCCTCCCCATGCCTTGCCATAGGAGGAACTCCCATGAGAGCCATAAAGACAAAGACAGCAAGCTACAAGGAGATAGAGAAATAAAATCAGCGCCAGAGAGCTGCAATAAAAGTCTCGAAAAGTCAAAATTGACCAAGTCCTAATAAAGTCATAGGACAAAGTCAAATTGCTATGAACCAGATATTAGGCCAGTCCAGAACGCTTCGTGCGGAGCTCCTGGAAATGCCAATATAAGGTACTGATACCCCAAGATAGAGCAAATGCCGGAAGAATTAAACGACTCGCATGTGTGTTCTTAAGGAGTCTCCATGTCGTGAAGGCCAAGAGATCTCCTAGAATCCAAGTAAACGTCGAAAGATTCAAGCGGCATCAACTCTAGCAGAACCTCAAAGTCGTGAAGGCCAAGAGGATTCCCATAATCAGAGGGGTAGACGCTTTCAAATATATTCGGAAAGTCGAAAAGTTATGAAAACAGGACTTCCTGGACATAGTTTGAGGTGTCTAAGTACCAAAATTGAGCGTCATCAAGACCCAGATAAGCTCATATGGGGCATATGTACAGCAAGCCAAAGCAATATATCGCCTGGCATATATGAGACAGCGGTTGACTTCCCCCAATAGCCGTAAATACATGAGGCGAGAAACGGGAATTCATCAAGACAATACCGGCATGCCGCATTTGAGAATTCCTCAAGCATGCAAAATGATGATTCTTGTAGCCGAATAGGGCACGGGACATGCACCGTCATCCTCACCTCCGGCACATGTCCCATGGGGGGCATTTGTTGAAACCATTTTTTTCAAAAAAAAAAAGAAGAAGAAAGCAAGCAAAAAGGAGGGGGAAAAGCCCCCCCCCACCGGTTGGGGACCCCCCACCGGTTCCAAGGGGGAAACCGGTGGGGGGAGGAGGAGGATTCCTCCCTTCTCTCTCATTTTCAAATTCAAAGAAAGGGGGGGGGGGAGTTAAATGGGGGATCTTAACCCCATTCACATGGGTTAAGAATCCCATGCAGAAA
Source organism: Zantedeschia hybrid cultivar (assembly GCA_030544215.1). Taxonomy (NCBI): domain Eukaryota; kingdom Viridiplantae; phylum Streptophyta; class Magnoliopsida; order Alismatales; family Araceae; genus Zantedeschia; species Zantedeschia hybrid cultivar. Next base: position 63,921,326 of record JARZZO010000002.1, read on the forward strand.
CCTTCTTAAACCCCCATCTTAAAACCCCCTTTCACACTTGGCCAAAGTCTGAAATTAAGGGGCTAAACCCCTTTCACACTTGGCCAAAACCCAAAATCTGGCCCAAAGCTCATTAAGAGCTAAAAAGGTGGGAAAAGAGGAGCATGGGGAGGAGAGAACCCCCCACCGGTTGCCCAAAACCGGTGGGGGAGACCCCCCACCGGTTCCCAACCGGTGGGGGGTCCAACCGGTGGCCATCCCCCCACCGGTTGGAACCGGTGGGGGTCCTCCCTCTCTCTCTCTCTCTCTCTTTTTAATATGCTCTCTCCCATCTCTCTCACCCATGTGATTAAAAAAATCAAAAAAGAGAGGGAGAGGAGGAAGAGGCAACCGGTGGGTACCCCCCACCTCAAGCCAACCGGTGGGTACCCTCCCACCTCAAGCATTCCGGTGGGTACCCCCACCGGTTAAGGCTTTGAAGCCTATAAATACCCCCCAAGGGGTAAGGAGAAGCCCCATGCCCATTTGGCCCAAAAATTCCTCGGGGAAACTCTGCCAGTTTGAAGACCAAATCCGGTGCTCTTGCCCGGGTTTGCTGCGATTTGGAGGCGATATTTTCTTGGAGGGCTCTCTTCCTAAGGTTTATTCCTAAGGGGAAGCTCTGCCAAATTTATGTTGTAAAATCACCGTTTTATAAGACGGGATTATGCCGAAATAATGAATGAAATGCCCATGTTGTTTTTTGAGCATATGTGTGTGCATGTATGTTCATGAATCTATTATTTAAGTAACACTATGTTACTATATTTTCATATGCAAAATAATTAGTCTTATAACTAATTAAAACACATAAAACATATAACTAAATATTCTAAAATATCATTGGCCTCATCCCATACATAACTAATCTTAGACTCATAATTAAAATTTAATAATGAAACATTAACTCATAAAATAATATACTTAAGTTAAAAATGACTTAAATACTCCACATACTTAATTAATTAATAAAATCTGCGAAAATTATCTAAAATAAATATAAAAATCAGAAAAATTCTGTGAAAATCAGTAATACTCAGTAAAAAATCAGAAAACAAAGTCTGGAAATTACATAAATCCAAAATATAACTTAAATATCCTTCATATACCTAATTAATTAATAAAAATCAGTAAAATTAATAAAAAAATCAGTAAAATTCAGTAAAAACCAGTAAAAAATAGAGAACCAAATCTGAAAATATATAAAATTATGAAATGACTAAAATGCCCCTAGAGCTTAATACAAATTACAAAAATACCCTCATACATGTTAAAAATCTATAAACATCACAGAAAATTCTTAAAAATATCAAAATCTCTCATATGTCTAAAATACCCTCCAAACCTTAATAAGATGGGTAAAATTACCAAAATACCCTCAATATGATAAAAATAAATAAAAATCTCAAAAAAATATAAAAATAGACTTTAAGTCTAAAAATCCAATTTGGGCAAAATTATCAAAATACCCTTACAATCCAAACACACTTGAAATAACTCTAAAATACCTCCTAAGGTTTTGAAACCTTCCTAAATCATTAAAACTCATTTCATACACTTAAATAACCATAATCTCCCTATACCCTCCAACTTGGCATAATTACAAAAATACCCTTATGGGTCTAAAATACTTGGAATCAATCCAGAATACTTGGAGTCAATCCAATATACTTGGAATTAATCCAGATAGCTTGGAATCAATCCAAAATCATATAAACACATCCTAAACTTGGGTGAGGCCAAGAGTTTAACCTAAAATATATCTTCATATGCGTGTGCTGCCTGTAGTAGTAGTGTTGCATGTTATAAGGGCATCATACGGACGGTTAATCAAGGGTTGCCGAGCAGTCGCTCAGCGTAATTAACACTGACCGAGGTCAGTGGAGAGAGGTCATATACTCGAATCTTCGCTTGATTCGAAGTCCCGGATTCCCTGAGAGCTAATCCCAAGCTCTCATAGTCCGATAAAATATAAAACCGACCTATAATTCTCTAGATAAACAAAAAAAAACGGATTTCCGAATAATCCGACATAGGAGAGATGTGTCTAGGTTAGGTCCCGACCGAAGGTTAGAAAAATCTTCGCGCAAACACCCACCCACCTAGAGTGATTTGTGTGCTCATGTGGGCAAAAGGAAAACGAGGGCCCATAGGAGATGGCAAAAAGGAGCAGGTACAAGAGTGTGTGTGTGTGTGTGTGTGTGTGTGTGGGGGGGGGGGGGGGGGGGGGGGGGGGGGGAGGATAAGGAGCACAACAAGTGTTGGTCCAAAATAGGAACTTTTTGCCATCCCCCACCCACCTAGAGTGATTTGTGTGCTCATGTGGGCAAAAGGAAAACCAGGGCCCATAGGAGATGGCAAAAAGGAGCAGGTACAAGAGTTTTTTTTTTTTTTTTTGGGGGGGGGGGGGGGGGGGGGGGGGGGGGGGTGGGGGAGGGATAAGGAGCACAACAAGTGTTGGTCCAAAATAGGCACTTTTTGCCATCCCCCACTCACCTAGAGTGATTTGTGTGCTCATGCGGGCAAAAGGAAAACCTGCTAGAAGCCTCTTATCCTGCGCCCTGTCCAACATCCTACTGAGAATGTTGGCCACCAGGACAAAGAGAAGAGCGGACATAGGGTCCATTTGACGGAGCCCTCTGAAGTTGTGGAAGAAAGGGAGAGGGTTCCCATTCAAGAGGACTGCAATAGAGGCCGAGGATATGCACTCCCTGATCCACTGAACTCAAGTATCATAAAAACCTATCTCAGTCAAAACTTAAAGCATACAATCCCAATTAACTTTGTCATATGCTTTTTCAAAATCTAATTTCAGGATTATGCCTTGTTAAGAAGCTGCTTTATGGAGTGAATGCATTCATGAGCCACTAAAAAATTCTCCTAAATGTGACGGCCCCTAATGAAACTACTCTGGTTATGTGAAATCACTCTATGCACCACCTTCTCCATTACTAGTATCTTAGTGATAATTTTGTAAAGACCATTGAGTAAGTTAATCGGCCTGAAATCTGATAAGGCATCCGCCCCTTATTTCTTAGGAATGGACACCATATATGTCTTATTTACATCCTTCAAGTGAGCCTTTCCCTCTTAAAACTCCAGAACCGCCTTTAGAAGTAAAGTTATAACCACATCCCAACAATGCTAATAAAACAACAATGGGAAGCCATTAGGAGCAGGAGTTTTGACTCCGACAAGGCTAAACATAGCCGTCTTCAGCTCTTCCTCAGAGAATGGTGTGGCAAGATCTCTTTTTTCTACTTTCATCAATTGAGGTAGAAGGTCTCCCTGAATGGAAGGCCTCCAAGTGTGCTCCTCCAAGAATAAGGAAGAGTAAAAGTGGTAAATATGCTCTATAATTCCTCATCCTTTGTAATCAGGTGATCTCCTGCCTTGAGAGATATGCAGTTCATTTTCCCCTTCCAGAGGCAACTCTCTAGAAATATGTCGTATTGCTATCCCCTTCTTCGACCCATCTTTCCCTTGATCTCTGCCTCCGGAAAAATCTCTTCCTTGAATGTAAGATCCTAATAAACTTGCTTCAGTTTGTCTCTAGCCAACCTATCTTCCGCATCTAATAGCCCTACCTCCTCGAGAGTGTCAAAACCATCTAGCTGATCAAGCATTCTCTCTTTAATCTCCTTGCCTAGAAGCCTCCTAGAAGCTCCCTATGCAATGAGGGCTTGCGCCATGGTTTGCCATATCGTACCGGATCGGGCCAACTCGTATGAGTCGACTCATATCTAGGCTAACCCAATCCGCTGGGATTCATCATGGCAGAACGAATCATGTTGACTCATACATGCCTAATGGAATGTTTTACATTGAGTTTTTCCTATTTGATAAGTAAAATTATACTTTTTATATCAATTAATAGGGTACATTTCTCTAAAATGTGACTTAAACTCATTAATTTTAACAAACTTATTGGCATGACTCGTGTGACTCATGCAAGTTGAACCGAGTCGGATCGATATCATACAATCTGGGAAGACACGATCCAATCTAGATCTGCGATACGGTGAACCTTGGCTTGAGCCAAGACTTTCAAATTGCAATCCAGCCTAGCCATAGCCGACAACCCCTAGAAGTCATCAATCCATACCTTTCTAACTTCCTCCAAAAAACCGTCTTCCTTCAACCAGAATATCTCCATCTTGACAATATATCTTCGATGCCTCCTCACATTGGTCTTGAGGAGGATGGGTTATGATCTGAGAAAGGCCTCTGCAAGCACTGCGCTTGTAAATGAGGGAAATAATCCTTACAATCGATAGTCATCAAAAATCTGTCAAGTCTAGAGCAAGGTTCTCCCTGAAGTTGGACCATGTAAAGAAAGCATTTTTGGTTTGAATATCCACTCGTGCAGCCTCAGCAGCAAGTCTAGAGCAAGATGGGTTCTCCTTGAAGTTGGACCATGTAAAGAAAGCATTGTTGGTTTGAATATCCACCAATGCAGCCTCAGCAGCAAACTCCTGAAAATCCTCCATCACAATCATGTGGGAGAACTCTGACGATCTCTTATTCATGCTACTAATAGCATTGAAATCACCTTCCACTCACCGCAGTCTATTCTCTTGTCGATGCATGGAAATAAGTTCATCCCACAAGTGTTTTTTGTCTCTCTCCCTTGAGGATCATAGACAACAGTAAAATCTCATAGAAAACCATCGCGCACATTACGGAAAGTGATATGAACAAAGTGTCTTCCCACAAGACAAGCAATCTTCTCCACTACAAATTCATTCAACAACATCATAATGCCCCGAACGCACCTGCCATAGGGGAGAACGCCCCTTTGGTGAGTCTACTTCCTCCAATCTCCCTCAGGAGCTCGTGCACCCTCTCATCACATGTTTAAATAGTTGTAGACCGAACCAATCATTAGTTTCCAACCATGTGGAAAGTAGAATCCGATTCATAAATTAATGATTAAAAGAATAGAAAAGGCTTTTATTGTGCCACTTAGATTATACAAGAATGCTAGTAGAAAAGGCTTTTATTGTATGACTTAAGTCATACAAGAATTCTTTGAACCCAAGAATGAAGAATAACTAATTTTCTTACTAGCAAAACATATTATATATGTCGGGGACTGTAAAATGTTGTGTTAATTATACTCACTATCTATTTTGATCAATTGTATTGCTTCTTTGTGGATTCTCATATGAAGCCTTTGTAGATGCATCTTAGGGTATTCCTTTATCATTTTGTCCAACAGAAATCATTATTTTAATTCTACGAACTTTGTAGAACATATGAACATTCTAGAACATTCTTCGCTTGAATATCATTCAAGAAAGTTTCAAATTACTAATTAAAAAAGTTTCAAATTACAAATTCAAAAAAAAAAAAATCAAAACTCTCAAGGTACTCCTTTAGCCCTCAGTTGGCCTCAGTGGAGGTACTCTCCTTATGTGGAATGATCTTATTTTGGATTGTGTCGAATAAAAAGTGCTTGATTTCTCCCTATCTGCAACCTTAATTAACAGAAAAGTTGGTTTTCTTTGGTCCTTTATTGGGGTTTATAGACCCACATCACCTTCTTCCAAGTCTTCTTTCTTTTAGGAAAGAAGCTTGCTCAGTACTTCTTCCTGTCATCCATGGTGCATTGCAGGTGATTTTGACCCAGTAAGATTTCCTCATAACCAAGGATGGCAATACCGGTATCGATACCGGTATCAAAGGATACTGATACCGGTATGTATCAGTCGGTACCGGCTTAGTATCGGCTGGTATCGGCCGATACTTGTTTACAGGTATCGTACCAGACTAGGCCGATACCGATATCGGTATCGGCCGATACTGCCAACCATGCTCATAACCGACTACACAATATGAAGTGAGTTTCGGAGATAGACCTCTTTGGGGATTGGCTTTGCACTAGTGACCTCATAGAACTTCATAGACCAGGACTACAATTCACCTGGACTAATTTCAAAGAACTCAATCTATGCCAAGACTTGACAGGTTTTTTGTTAACACTTCATGGCATTCTAAATTCCTTCTTACAAGGGCCAAGGGACTCCCTAGATTGGTATCAAACCATATCCCTATCTTTCTCTCTTGTGTTCCCTTTGTCAAATGTCCTAGAATTTTCAGATTTGGGTTATCCTGGCTCAAATATAGAAACTTTCCTGACTTGGTTTCTACATGATTGTTTAGAAATTTTGCAAGGAAGTGATTTAAAAAACTACCATCACCCATTTTCAGCAGCACAGTCGAGCAGTTTCCTTACAGCACGATGCAAAGATGTAAGGAAATGAATCCATTCTATCCCTCTCCTCATGCAAAGATGATCCTTTGTTCCTCCATTCAGATATGAAGTCACCTACAATCTTCTTTGCCATGAGTCATATTTCCTGGTGCCCTCTCCATTCTGTGTGCCATACATTGCACCATTCATGTCATCCTACTACTACCTACCTGTCCTTGAGCACGGTTCTGTTCATTATCTTTTTTAACCTTAGAATTCAGAATCAGATCCTCACAAACAGAAACCAGCACTCGAATCTTAGCAACCTGCTTCCATATGTTCTCCACAAGTAAACCCATCCAGATGAACAATTGCAGAACCCCCAGAACCTGCTTCCATATGTTCTGGTTTCCTTGCAGGATAACCAGAATGGGATCAGCTAAAAAAAAGAAAAGGAAAAAGAAACAAAAGGAAGGAAGAAAGGGAGACAGCCCCCTTTCTTTAGCCATTCACACACAAGAGAAGGAGGATAATCCCTTCTCCCCTTCTTTACCATCAATTCATCTACCCACGAGAAGAAAGTAAGGTCCTTTTTCAAAATGGCCCTAGCTTTATTTCATTCATTAAATTCAGAATAAACCCAACAAACCATTCCAAGTGACGGCGTCACCCAAAATTCAAGCCCACAGGCAGCCCTTTTTCACTTTAGGGCTCAATTAACCAGAACCAGGACCAATCCTTGTGGTGTTTGCAGCCCTTTTGCAAATCTGAATGGGAAATTACATCAAATTAAAAAGCAAACCCATATTGTCCTGCATCACATAATGCATTGCAGTCCACCTAACATAAATGAAACCACTAGCTGTCCTTAGGGCAGTTGGTACCAGGTGGGTTTTAAGGGATGCCCAGGGTTCGAACCTAGGTGGAGGGGTTGTTCTTAATTTCCATGAACTGAGACCTACCATTATGGCAGGGACCTCTAAAAGACATAAATAAAACCCACCAAAATGCTGTGAAAAATTTATACCCATTTGTTGATGAGGTCCATAGTCCTCCTCCCCACAGCCCTGAATGCCTGGGAATTCTCTAAAGAACTCTATTATAAAATAAGAGAGATGCCTATCTGTCAAGATTTTAACGTAAGCCTAGGGCACATGCAATAAATACCTGCTTTAAGAGGAAGTTCATAAGCCTGGATAAATCAAGAGTAGCTCTAATGAGTGACAGAAGAATGAACACAAAACCAATGATGTGAAACATCCATCATAAAGGTTGCCAGTAGGGATAGCAAACACGTCCTACTTTTAAAGGCCCTATAACACCTGGGGTGCCTATTCATCTGGAAACATATGGTGGATTAATAATACATTTAAGGACTTCACCAAGCCCAAACATGGTATAAAAAAGACAGAGCAGCTTCAAGTCAAATGAAGATTCAAAGCACCAGCAATAGATAATGCCAATTAAAGGATATTTTGCAGAGTTAAAAGTTAAAAGTCTATGAAAAGGACACACCAAGAGGAGACTGAAAAGGTGCCAATAGTCAAACAGAAAGAAAGTAGGATCACGTTATCTGACTGGTCTTGGGGGAGTAGAAAAATAGAATGGGAAACTTCTAAGCTGATATAGACTTATTTTTACCCCTAAAGCTGGTCAATCATGATGTATGTACAAGACAAGTATAAAGCAAACATCCAAGGCATCACTGCCTAGCATTGTAATTTGGACTAACTGCAAAATGAAACTGTGAACGGATAGGGCAATTAACTAAAAAGGATACACAACAAAATAAACGACTCTAGTGCAAGATCCCATATCTCAAGGAGACTAGCACCAAAACTGCACTCATTTCCCTCAGGATCCCCATACAAACAACCCTCTGTTGACTCAATTAGTGTTGAAATATCCCTCAGACATGTTCACATATCCCACAAAATTTTGCGGCAATGTATTGATGGTTTTTACTCGAGGTATTCTTGGTGTATGACATTATTGTCCTGGACACTAAACATCCGTCCTAGTTATTGCTGTGAACCTTTCTGCCCAGCTAAGTGATTTTACTTCCTCCTTGATGTCAGATTGTATCACCGACTTTCAGGATCACACAGATGAAACAAATGTTACCCATGTTTTCACATAAACCCTTCTCCCACACAAAGTTTGCCTGGGCCAGAATTTTGGCACCGATGCGTACAGCGAGCTCAGAAATATTCCATTAGCCTACGTTCATATTAGTTTCATGGAAGCAATCATCATAGTGAAATCGAAATAGGACGTTGTTAGAGCTAGAAAATGTGATAAAATTCCAAACAAGCAACATTTCAGAAGAGAGCAAGTGGGAGGAGAGAGGAAAGCAAACCCCGCACTGAGAGAAAAGAGAGCAGACCACCACCACCGCCTTTATCCACCTGAATTCCGAGAAGCACAAGAAGAAACGAGTCAAAGAACCATGGTAATTGGTAAGTAATCAAAATGGCATCAAAGAAACGCATAGCGAAATAGAAAAGGCAACACAACTTCCAGCAGCACGATCACCACCGCCACTACCTGTTCTTGTGGCACTGGAAGACGAGGAGGACCGCTCGACCACGTCGCGTGGTACCGCGTCTCGTAGAGCACCTCCCCCGTTTTCTTCTTCCCTCCCGCCATCTCCGGCGATCTCTTGCTCTTCTCGACTAATCCCCGATGCAGATCTAGAGGACGAGGGCCATCTTCACGGAGAGAAGGAGAAGGCGAAGGGGGCAAGGGGAAGCGGCGTCGAGGGCTCCTCTGTAGAGCCGCCTGGGAGCTATTGCGCCCCGGCGAGAGAGGAAGGAATGGGGAGAACAATAGCGGGAGATGCGTGGGGGGGGGGGGGGGGGGGGGGGGGGGGGGCGCGCGTGTTGCCTGCGGGGCGGAGAACGGAGAACAAAGGAGAGAAATCGGACGCGGACTTCGCTTCTCGTGCCTCGTCCTTCGGTGTCAACGGATCGCATCCGAATGACCCGGTTTTTATCCGATTTCAGTACCCGACAGTTGTAGTTTGATAGCCGTGTCTAAATAATAATATCTGAACAGTAATACTTGCTTCACTGCGTGGATGTACTCTCTCTCGGTGCCATCCAATCCTAGTCATTGGATAACTAGTGATAGGACCGCACTGTAATATATTTTTTATTTTTTATTTTTTTATTTAAATATTTTACTTTTTAAAATATATCTGATCAAAAATTGAAAAGCACATCTAAAAGGTTTGGGTCGGTCCGATTATATATTTTTTTTGAAAAAAGATATTTTTAATATTCACTTAGATTTTTATACAATAAAAAAATTATTTTAAAAAAATATTTAGTCAGATCAGAACTGACCCAAACTACTATCCGGATGTATTTTCTGAATTTTGATTGGACATTCTTTAAAAAAAAAAATCAAACAAAAAAAATAAAAACACACTGCAACGCCATCCGATCAGATGGTACTGAGCAGTGCAAGCCACCCCCTCAGCAAGCATTATTTATATCTGAACAATAAACAAAAATTTAATTAAAGATCCGACATTATTTCCCGTTGACTTTTGGCTGACGTTTTGTCTTCTATTTTAAGCAGTGTATGGTTAGTGTACTAGGAGATGAAACATTTTCTTAACTTTTCAGGACAAATGATATCATGATCTCATCTCCAATACTAGTTTATAATACGCGCTTTGCACCTGTATTTGTTGAAAAAAATAATTGTTTAGTATTAATATCTTTGAAAATTATATTGTATGTTTTATTGGGTCAATAGGAATCATAATATTTATCTATTTCGACAGAAATATTTCTTACTATCATCAAGTCTACCATCACTCATATCATTTATAAATTGAAGTTATTTTAAAATAAGAAGAAAGTTTATGGGGTTCTGATGTACACGCACATGCGGTACAGGGTATTTTTGCTCACACAAGATTCTTTATGGATATTTACTAAAATTTTAAATATTTATTTTATAATCGTGAATTCATATTTTATATGGAATGTGGATATATAGGATTGTATTTTTATTTGTCGACAACACAAGCAAAACAAATACAATAAACTTTTAATAAACAATTTTAATATAGAAACTAATACGACAAATGACAAAAAAATATGTACAATATCTATGTAACTATTTATTTTTGTAATGATGAATTGAAGTTCTACATGTAATTTGTGTATGTACAAAAAAGTTTACGTTAAAAGATGTAAAAAAAATACTTATTTTATAATTGTGGGTTTATGTTTTAGGTGTGAAGTTGATTGTAGCCGTACATGATTCTACTTGGTCAGTCTTTAACTCAAAATAGTTTAATTTTTTGAATAAAAACATATATATTTACACACTCATGCATATACAAAAAAGATGCGTCACTCATCACCAGCCATCTTAAACCATTAAAATGCATATGAGATAAAATTCACGTCTATGCGTGTTGATTATTATAGATATTAATTTTATAAGGGTAAGTTTAGAGTATGAGATAAATTTTTAATAGTAAAAATAAATTTTAAAAATTAACATAGTTGTATATATCCAAAAGGTACCTTAATTATCTGAAGATGACTGAAACATATGTCAGACGTCTATGCAAATATTAATTTTGTATGATTTCATGTTTTACACATAACTTGGGTATAGGGGCTAAAAAAGAATGATACATGTGTACATATTTATTTCTAAGGGTGAATTTATATTTTATGTGTCATGTGGGTTATGATGTAGACTGGATCTATCACGACCGGATTCCGCAGATGGAATCCGGAAAAGAGGATCCGGAGCTGGTCCGGACCGAATGATGGAAGGGGACCCGGCGGGGATCCGCGACGAGGCGAAGACGGGGCTTCTCTGGTTGACCCGGACCCGCCCGCGGGGGGCGCGGTCGGTCGCCGGATTCGCTCTTGGATAGTGAGCCGCTGCTCCTTCGGCGGACGGAGACGCGACGGGAACGGAGCTTCTCTCGGCCGGACGGTCGACGGGCGTCGGAGCCGAAGCCTGAAGGTCCGAGATCGGACGGAGGAACGGCTTGCTCTCCGATGGTGAGCCCGAAGGCTCCTTCAGCGCGAGGCCGAGTCTCCTGTCTTGGGGCAGCCGGCAGGCTTGCCCTTGGACAGCGAGCCCGAAGGCTCCTTCAGCGCGAGACCGAGTCTCCTGGCTTGGGGCAGCCGGCGTTCGGCGTCGAGACCAGGGAGAGGAATCCGAGGTCGGCGGCCGAGACCGACTCGGGGAGGTCGGCGATGATTCGAACCGAGCCCCTGCAGGAAGGAAAGAAGAAGAAGAACCAGTCAGCAGGAGTCCCGGACGTCAGCCCTGGGGAACCCCCTCCGACGGTCAAGTTAGCTCCTGAAGAAGATTCGATTCAGAAGAAAGGAAAGAGCAGCTTTAATGCTATTCGGACAGGAGTCCTTTAAGAGTTTCGGAAGCTTGGGGAGGCATCCGTTTTTCTCGCCACCCTCTTGGCCACAAATAGCGGGATATTTATAGCAGAGGATAGCGGATGGTTAACGGTGGCAGCCGATATAGGACTAAATGAAGGTTTACTGATAAACCGCCATAGCGCCCGATCCGCCACCGGAGTGGGCCGGATTCGGCTACCGGGCCGAAGGGGGTTGGGCCGTTGACGGGCCGAAGCCTGTTGGGCCCTGGGCTGCCGCGCTGCTCCCGGGCCGTAGGCTGGTGGGCCGTTGACGGGCTGAAGCCTGTTGGGCCGGGAGCGACGGTGCCGCTTATGGGCCGAAGGCTGCTGGGCCGCTGACGGGCCGAAGGCCGCTGGAGGGCCTGGTACTGCTGCTGTTGGGCTGAATGGGGTTTGGGCCTGCTTCAATGGGCCGAATCGGATTCTGCCTCATCACATAGCCCCCCACTCTTGTCTTCCTCAGTTCTGAGATGGCGAGAGTATAGTCCGAAGCTTGTCAGAAGAATTTTGTGACAGATGCTTTACCCGAAGGTCCGTTTCTTTTTCTCGTCGCTGGGAAGGGGGTGCCCTCGGTCGGCCGAGGGCTACGCGGTTGCTCCGTCTTCGCTCGGAGTGGCGACGAAGGCTCAGAGCCCAGAAGCCGAAGGGCTGAGCCATCTGACTCGTGTCAGGCTTCATTAAATGGACGGGATGGCGCGTCGCCTCGCGAGGAAGCACGGGACACGCGTCGCGCATCCAGCCGCTCTGCCAAAAACACAAACGGATCCTGACCGCCCGCGGGTCGCGGATCGCCCCGGCTCTCTGCCCGAGGCTCCACTCGGATTGCCGCCGTTCCCTTCGCCCTACGCGGATCAGGACACGTGGCGACATCCGGGTGATCAGCCGAAGGGTCGGAGCGCTCTCGGCCGTTGATCACTCTGCTTCAAGTCCCGGAGCCGGCCCGTCATCATTGCCGAAGGACGGCTCACGTGGCGGGCATCCGGGAGGAGCGAGGGGACGAGCGGGATGATCTCGGCCGCTGGCTTCGGCGGGAGGCGTTTCGAATGGGCTTATAAGTACAGGCCCTCCGCAGGGCACTGTTCTTCTTCTTGCTGCTGCGCTTGCGTTTCCCTTGCAATCATCCGAGCTCTTCTTCCTTCTCCAGCGAAAGGCCAACTTCCTGAAGGCTTCGTCCGAGCTCGTCGGCTACCGTGGGAGGTTCTTCGTCCCTCAGAGTGCATCGCCGGTGCAGCTTGGAGGCTTGAAGTTGCATTTGGCTCAAGAGAGACTTCCTCCCCCTCTCCGCGAGTAAGCTTTGACCTCCTTTTTCCCCCTCGCGGCCTTATGGTCCGGAGCTCTTCCAGCGAGATTACTCTTTCGGACGAGGAGTATACTCCCCCCCATTCTCCTAAGTCTTCCCTGTCAGATCCTCTCGCCTCGGGTTCCCTTGCTTCCGCAATGTCTGGGGAGTCTGAAAACTCCGGGACCGAAGGGTCCGAGACTTCTGGAGCGGAGGTCTCCGAGGCCGAGATTTCTGGGGCCGAGGCTTCTGAGGCCAAGGCTTCGGGTGCCGAGGCTTCCGAAGCCGAGGCGACCCAGGAAGTCCGGGACCCAGGCCAGGCTTCCACCTCGGGGCGCCGTCCTCCGGACACTGTTTCGGGAGCATCCTGCGCCCTCTCGGACGTAGAGGTGAGGAACCTAGTTTCTTACTTCCAGCTTCCTTCTTGGACGACCCCCCATCGGCCCGATTCCGCCACCAGGGCAAATACTATTCGCCCGGGCTCCTTCTCCATCTATGTTGATAGCTTCGAGGCGGGCTTCCGTCTCCCTCTTCCCACCTTCGTCATTAATCTCCTTAGCTTCTACGGGCTGGCCCCGTCTCAGTTCTTTCCCAATTCTTGGCGTACTGTGTACGGATTTCTGAGCGTCTTTGCTCATATAAAAATCCGCCCCTCCATCAATGTCTTCCGCTATCTCTTCAAAATCCAAACGCAGGGGAAGTCCGAGTGGTACTGCTTCGTCCTTTGGGTCGGCCGAAGCATCTTATCTGGGAAGCCCTCGTCTATCCACGGCTGGAAGAGGAAGTTCATCTTCGTCTCTCTGCCGGAGAACGAGAAGGGTGCGTGGCCCTTCCCCACCGAATGGGCGCCGCTGGCTGCAGGCCTCTCGGGCCCTCCTGCTCTGACCCCTGTTCAGAGCACTATCGTGGGCCACGTCCAGGTTAAGGCCCCATACGGCGTCTCGGAGCTTCTCACCGACGCGGAGCGGCTGATAAATGTCGGGGTTTGGCCGGACCCTAAGTTTGATCCGGAGCGGGCCTTCCCTTACCTTCCCCCCGGGGAGACTCCGCGGGGCCGCGGGGGAAGGACTGCCGCTCCTCCGGCCGAAGCTCCTCCGGCTGACGAGGCTGACGAAGTTTCGGCCGAGGGTAAGTCGGCTCTGTATTTGCATTTGACCACTGTCTCGTTACTAACGCGTCACTCTTGCTTGCAGCAATGGCCGATCTTGATGACCTCCTCGACCTGATATCCGACCAGCGCGGTTCAGGCCGGGCGCCGATCCTGCAAGCATCAGGCAGGTCTGGCCGAGGCGCTGGAGCTCCGAGGACCCGAGGCGGGGTCCCAAGGACTGCGGCCTCCGCCGAGGGTCGCGCTGCCGCCGCTGCTCTCGAGAGGGAGCAGAAGACAAAGTTCGCCGCTCGAAGGGGCGGCCGAGCGTCGAAGCGCCCCCGGGAAGAGGAGGCCGAAGAGGTGGAGATGGCTCCGTTGGTCAGGAGGGGCACCGGGACCCGAAGGGCCGCAAGGCTGGCGCCTCCCGAGGCGTCGAGGGGCGACTCCCCTCCGGCCGTATCGGCAGGGGCCGGTGACGGAGGCTCGGGGTCGCGGACGCCCCGGGTGCAGCGTGAATGGTGGCACCCCGTGACGGGGGTGTACAAAGATGAGAGCATGGAGAACCCGCAGACGTGTCTTCGTCTGCTCAGCAGTTTCACTCTCCCGTCAGCTTTCGAAGAGCTGAGGGAGCATTCGATTACCGACCTGGCGGCGATGAGCGCTCGGTTGTCGGTTCAGGTAAGAAGTCCGAAAATCTTCAACCTGGCTTTCCTTAGCTGCCTTGATTTTCTAACCCTGATCTGCTCTCGGTCCGCAGGCTGCTATGACGGGTAGCGTCCTGATGCATCGCCAGGAGCTGCTCCGCCTCAAACTTCTTGAGGCCGAGGTGGATCCGGCCGGCTCTGGTGAAGGTACCTCGGCGGCGCCCCACATCGAGCCCTTGGTTGACAGGCTCACTACCGCGAGCGGTCGGGTGCGGGCGCAGCTAGAGGAGAGGGCAGCAGAAACCCGCGCTGCCGCCGAGGCCAAAGAGAAAGCCGAGGGCGCGCTCGCTGCGGCTCAGAATGAGAACCGGGTGCTTAAGACCCAGATCCAGGACAAGGAGTCCCGGTGGGCTTCGGAGAAGCGCCGCCTTGCCGAGGAGGTCTCGGCCCTAAAGCGGGAACTGGAGGAGGCGGCGGAGTCGGCCATAGCCGATTTCAAAGCTGGGCGTGAATACGCCCGAGAGATCCTCCGAGCCCAGCTGCTGGCGTCTTCTTCGGTCTTCGACTTCGGACTGGCTGTCGCCCAGAGGGCCTGCCCGGACGTCGATCTGACCGGGAAAAATCTGCCGAGGGGCGAGGAAGCCAGGGAGCTCCTATCCTGGTGGAAGGGCCTCATGGCTGAGAGGGCCTCGCCTCCAGATGCTGAGGGTGAAGTCGAGACCGCCGAGGAGGCTCCCGCAGAGGAAGCTCCCGCAGAGGAGGCTCCCGCCGAGGAGGCTCCCGCCGAGGCTGCTGCTCCTGAATCGGTGCAGATCGTTGACTCCCCCTCTCCCTCTCCTGGCCGAAATGTCATTGAGGCGGAGGAGGAGAGGGCCGTCGAGGACTGATACGAGGGTTCCCCTCGGTTTTTGCCTTTTCGCTTTTGTAAGCCTTCGGCCAGGTATATGGCCGAGCTTGTACTTCCTTCTGTTTAAGAATACAAGGGACGTTTTTGGGCCTTACCTTGTCATTTTTTGCATGACGAGTGGACCTAGTCTTTCCGAAATCTGAGATCTTTTCGTCGTCCGCTATAGCCTGCGAAGCCGAGACCTGATGTAGGTTCGGATAGGTTGTCGATAGTATCTCGTCAGCAGATCAGGCTGTTTCAGATTCGGCTTCTGTAGCCGAAGCCGCTCTCGCTTTGTCTCACGCAGACTTAGAAAATAGCCCGCCGCGTCCCGATCCGGATTACATGGCCGAAGCCATTCGTCGGATCGAAGGACTTACGGATTTAGAGAAAACCAGGCCGCTCCCGATATGGTTTGCATGGTCGAAGCCACTCCCGGTACGGTTTACACGGACTTAGAGAAATCCATGCCGTGTCCTGATCCGGATTACATGGTCGGAGCCATTCGTCGGATCGAAGGACTTACGGACTTTAAGAGAACCATGCCGCTCCCGGTACGGTTTGCATGGCCGAAGCCACTCCCGATACGGTTTACACGGACTTAGAGAAATCTATGCCGTGTCCTGATCCAGATTACATGGCCGAAGCCATTCGTCGGATCGAAGGACTTACGGACTTTAAGAGAACCATGCCGCTCCCGGTACGGTTTGCATGGCCGAAGCCACTCCCGATACGGTTTACACGGACTTAGAGAAATCCATGCCGTGTCCTGATCCGGATTACATGGCCGAAGCCATTCGTCGGATCGAAGGACTTACGGACTTTAAGAGAACCATGCCGCTCCCGGTACGGTTTGCATGGCCGAAGCCACTCCCGATACGGTTTATACGGACTTAGGGAAAACCATAACAAGTTTCCTAAACAAAAGAGTTCTTTATTTATACCCTCCGGCTGAAAGCCTGGGGAGAGTTGACTTACATATAATAACGCCGAAGGCGCTCTACATTCCATGTGCGAGGAAGAGGTTGGCCCGAAAGGGTTTCCAACCGGTAAGCTCCTCGCCTGATTACCTCCCTGATCCGGTAGGGCCCCTCCCAGTTGGGGGCAAGCTTTCCTGAGGCTTCGGCCGGCTTGGAGGCATGAGCATTCCTCAACACGAGGCTCCCCACTTCGAAGCTCCGGGGCTTTACTCGAGTGTTGTGGTACTTGGCCATGCGCTGTTGATAAGCCGCCAGCCGGATACGAGCTTTATCTCGGACCTCTTCAATGAGGTCCAAGTGGTCTTTCAAACCTTCCTCGTTGGCCTCCGGACTGTAAGCAACGACCCTGGGAGAAGGGAGGCCGATTTCTACCGGAATAACGGCCTCTATCCCATAGGCCATGCGGAAGGGAGTTTCGCCGGTGGGGGTTCAGCTTGTCGTCCGATAGGCCCACAGAACACTCGGCAACTCTTCCACCCATCGGCCCTTAGCTTCGCCGAGGCGGGTTTTCAATCCCTGCAGGAGGCTTCGGTTAGTGACTTCGGCTTGGCCGTTTGCTTGAGGATGCGCTACCGAAGTGAATTTGTGGAGTATGCCGAAGCTGGCGCAGTTGTCACCGAACCGCCGGCTGTCGAACTGCTTTCCATTGTCAGAGATGATGGCCCGAGGGATGCCGAACCGGCAAATGATGGCTTCCACACGAAGTTCCAAGCATTGCTATCGGTTATTGATGCGAGAGGTTCGGCTTCGACCCACTTGGTGAAGTAATCGACCGCCACGATGAGGAACTTTCTTTGGCCGGTGGCGACGGGAAAAGGTCCCAGGAGGTCGATCCCCCATTGGGCGAAAGGCCAGGGATCGGATAAGGGGGTCAGAAGGGTGGCTGCCTGATGAATGAGGGAGATGAACCTCTGGCACTGGTCGCAGCGCCGTACGAGGGATAGAGCGTCCTCTCGGAGTGTTGGCCACCAGTAGCCTTGCCTCAGGAGCTTGTGAGCCAGGGCTCTTCCTCCCGCATGCGCCCCGCACACCCCTTCATGGACCTCTCTTGCGGCATAGTCGGCTTCAGCCGGGCCGAGGCAACGCAGCAGTGGTCGGCCGAAGGATTTCTTGTACAACACCCCGTCCAAAAGGAGAAAGTGGGATGAGCGCTGCCGAATGCGCTTCGCCTCCTTTGGATCTGGCGGGACTTCTCCTTGGAGAAGGAAAGCGACGAGGGGGGTCATCCACGTCTCGGCCTCGGCTTCAGCAACTTGCATGGCTTCGGTTTCGCCAAGGCTGGGTTCGGCGAGCTCCTCGACGAGGATCATTCGGCCTCAGCCCCCGTCTTGGGTTGACGCCAGCCGGGAAAGGGCATCGGCCCGGGTATTCTCGACTCTCGGGATCCTCACGATTTCACAAGAATCGAATTGAGTGAGGATCTTGCGAGTTACCTGGAGATAAGACGCCATCACTGCGTCCCGAGCCTCGTACTCCCCGGAGATGTGGCCGGCGATCAACTGGGAATCGCTGAAGGCTTTCAGGTTCCGGGCGCCGAGCTTCTTCGCGGCCCGGAGGCCGGATATGAGAGCTTCGTACTCGGCGGCATTGTTGGTCGCTGGAAAGGAGAAGCGCAGGGCGTACTCCGTGATGATCCCTTCGGGCGACGCCAGGATCCATCCGGCGCCACTGCCCGTGGAGCATGCGGAGCCGTCCACGAAGAGTCGCCATTCGTCTGGTGGTGCAGGTGCCGGAGTAGCCTCGGCTTCGACCACTTCGGGCGCTGGCTGCGGCGTCGCGGAGGCGCCGGGGGTTAGTTCAGCGATGAAGTCTGCCAACGCCTGGGCTTTTATTGCTACCCGAGGGGCATAGGAGATGTCGAACTCTCCTAGCTCGATTGCCCATTTTGCTAGCCTGCCGGACACCTCTGGTCGGGAAAGAATCTGCCTCAAGGGCTGGTTGGTGAGGACCTTTACGGAATGGGCCAGAAAATACGGCCGGAGCCTCCTTGCAGACGAGACGAGGGCCAGAGCCAACTTCTCCAGGGCAAGGTACCGGAGTTCCGCTCCCTGAAGGGCTCGGCTGGTGTAATAAACGGGCTTCTGAACGCCTTCCTGCTCTCGGACGAGGACGGCGCTGAGGGCCGTCTCGGAGACTGCAAGGTATAAGCTCAGAGGCTCCCCGGTAATCGGTTTGGACAGGATGGGGACTTTGGAGAGGTAGGCCTTCAGCTGATTGAAGGCTGTTTGGCACTCTTCCGTCCAGTCGAAGTTGTTGGCCTTCTTCAGTAGCTTGAAGAAGGGGAAACAGTAGTCGGCCGCCCTCGACATGAAGCGGCTGAGAGCTGCGATCCTCCCGTTCAGCTTCTGTACCTCTCGGAGATTTGCCGGGGGGCGCATCTTCATGATGGCCGAAACCTTCTCGGGATTAGCCTCCACCCCTCGGTGCGTGACCATGTAGCCGAGGAACTTGCCGGAGGCTACCCCGAAGGCACACTTGGCTGGGTTCAGCTTCATCTTGTACCGCCTAAGGGCGGAGAAAGTCTCGGCCAGGTGCTCCGCAGCAACGCGGCTCTTGACCAACATGTCGTCTATATAGACCTCCATGTTTCGGCCGAGCTGTGTGGCGAATACTTTGTTGACCAGCTGCTGATACGTTGCGTTAGCGTTCTTCAGACCGAAGGGCATTCGGGTGTAGCAGTACAGGCCCAAATCGGTGGTGAAGCTGGTCTTGCTTTCATCGTCCGGATGCATCCGGATCTGGTGGTAGCCTGAATAGGCATCGAGGAAGCTTAAAAGCTCATGGCCGGAAGTCGCGTCCACCACCTGGTCTATCCGAGGCAGCGGAAAGCTGTCCATCGGACAGGCCTTGTTGAGGTTGGTGAAGTCCACGCACATACGCCATTTGCCATCTTTCTTTGGCACCATGACCACGTTTGCGATCCAGTCCGGATGGTGCACCTCTCGGAGGTGTCCGGCGTCCAGTCCCTTCTGTACTTCAGCTTGGATGGCGGCCCTCCTTTCCTGATTGAAGGTGCGCCGCTTCTGCTTTACCGGAGGCTGGTCGGGATCGGTATGGAGTCGGTGCTCTGCTACCTCCGGGTCAACCCCGGGCATGTCTGCCGGAGACCAGGCGAAGACGTCGAGATTCTTTTTCAAGAACTCGGTAAGCTTTTCTGCTTCACCTTTCTCCAGGCCGGAGCCTATCATCAGGACTCGTCCTTCGCCTCCTGGAATAGGGACGGCGAGGAGTGCTTCTCCTGGAGATGCCTCGGCCGATGACTCGATCGTTAGGGTTTCAGCTGCGTTCTTCCCTTTGACCGAAATCATGTAGCACTGCCGGGCTGCTTCTTGGTTCCCTTTAGCTTCGCCTATTCCATGGATGGTATAAAATTTCAGCTTCTGATGGAAGGATGAAGGCACGGCTCCGATTCCGCCGATGAGTCTTCGGCCGAATATGGCATTGTAGGCTGACTCGATCTTTACAACGGCAAAGTCCGTCTCGACGGTTAATTGCCGGGGGGCGGAGCCTAAGGTTACAGGAAGCTGGACAATGCCCTCTACTCGGCAGGGCGAGCCGTTAAAACCGTAGAGGGGGCCCCGGTGAGGCTTCATATTAGCCTCACTCAATCCCAATTTCTCAAAACAGTCATAAAACAAGATATTTGGGGCACTTCCATTATCCACAAAGATCCTATGTACATCATAGTTATTTATTATAGCATTAACGACGAGAGCGTCGTCATGAGGGACCTGAACATTAGTCAGGTCCTCGGCGCCGAAGGTGATGTCTTCCAGACGAGGCTTCTTCGGTTCGCCTTCAACCGCCGCCACTGTGTTGCGCTGCCGCGGCCTGGACCCTTCCCCCGGCCCTCCGGATATCATCATAATAGACCCAGAACTGGGTCTTTGATGGGACGATTCTACCGGGGCCGAGGCGGCTTTTGGCGGAGGGGCGGCTTCTATTGCTGGGGGCTGCTGTTGCCTGGGCGCTGCAGGGACGTCCCGGTTCTGTTGCGGCGGCTGCTCCCGGCGGTACTGCGGCAGTCTTCCCTCCCGGATGATGCGGTCGATCTCCTCCCGGAGCTGTCGGCACTCATCCGTTGTGTGGCCGATCTCCCGGTGGTATTCACAGTACCTGCCGGGATCCCTTCGGCGAGGATCGGTCTTGATGCGATCAGGCCGCCGGAGCATGCCTTTCACCTCCATGAGCATTCGGGAAGGGGGAGCAGGTAAGGGTAGGTACCGCGGCTGCGGGTCCCGTCGCCTCTCCCTGTCCCAATCCTCCCTGCGATAGCGCTTTCGTGAGGGCTCTTGGTCCTCCGGCCGAGGTCGGACCACCTGGGGAGCAGGTGCCGAGATGGCTTCGACTGCGCCTCTACTTCTGGACAGCATCAGGGCCTCCCGGTTGATGTACTTATGGGCCCGGGCCACGAGGTCCTGGAAGGTCGGGGGATGGCGCTTCCCAATGGAACCGAGGAGCCCCTCGTCCCGGCACCCGCTGATCACGGCCGAAACCGCGATCGAGCTGTCGAGGTTCGGGATCTGGGCGGCCTCGGTCCGGAACCTGGTGAAGTACTCCTGGAGAGTCTCGGCAGGGCCTTGCCGGATAGCCAGCAAGCTGGCGGAGGTCTTGCTCTGCCGGGTGGCATCATAGAACTGGTCGATGAACAATTGGCCCAACTGGACTAGAGAGTGGATGGAGTTGGGGGCCAACGTCTCGAACCAGGTGAGGGCGATTTTTTCAAGGGTGAGGGGGAAGAGGCGGTAGAGGACTGCCTCGGAGATCCCCCGGACCCGGAGGTAGGTGTTGAACCTCTGGAAATGACAGACCGGATCTGTCATCCCGTCATAGAGAGGGCCCTTCGGTAGCTTGAAGTTGGGGGGCACCTCGGTGGCTAGGAGCTCCGCCGTGAACGGGGTCTGCTCCAGGATGCTGCTGGCGAGGGGCGCCCCGTGAGGCCGGGACACCATCTGCTGCATCTCTTTGCGCATCGCCGTCAGCCGCCGGTCCAGGTCCGGGGCGGTCGAGGTGGCGACGGATTGTCCTCCGGTCCGGGCCGGACGGTACTCTGACGAAGCATAATCCTGCTCCGTCAGACGATCAGCGCGGGGAGCTCGGGCAGGCAACGCCGAGGGCTCGCTGCGCGCCGCCGCGGTCTCGTCGAGAGAGACTGGCGCAGGCACCGGCCGGAACCGGGCGTCTTGTACTGGGTAGAGTGGGGGGAGCGGCGCCTGCTGGGGATGCTGCCCCGTCAGTCCCATGCGCTGGGCGATGGCGGACACCATCTCCTGAAGAGGCGCCAGGGACGTGACGGCAGCGGCCAGCGTGGCCACTTGCTGCTGGAGTATCCCCACTCGGTCTTCCGAGCCGAAAGACTCCGGTATGGTTGGCAGAGGCGGGTTCGGCGGGGCAGACGGTACGCCTTCGGAAGGCAGGATCTGCGCCGAGGCCTCTCGCGCTTCTGCTTCGCTTTGCCCGGATCGTCGGGTCACAGGTCGCTGAGACATGACTTGTTTTGTTAGTTTCCCACAGACAGCGCCACGTGATGTAGACTGGATCTATCACGACCGGATTCCGCAGATGGAATCCGGAAAAGAGGATCCGGAGCTGGTCCGGACCGAATGATGGAAGGGGACCCGGCGGGGATCCGCGACGAGGCGAAGACGGGGCTTCTCTGGTTGACCCGGACCCGCCCGCGGGGGGCGGGGTCGGTCGCCGGATTCGCTCTTGGATAGTGAGCCGCTGCTCCTTCGGCGGACGGAGGCGCGGCGGGAACGGAGCTTCTCTCGGCCGGACGGTCGACGGGCGTCGGAGCCGAAGCCTGAAGGTCCGAGATCGGACGGAGGAACGGCTTGCTCTCCGACGGTGAGCCCGAAGGCTCCTTCAGCGCGAGGCCGAGTCTCCTGTCTTGGGGCAGCCGGTGGGCTTGCCCTTGGACAGCGAGCCTGAAGGCTCCTTCAGCGCGAGACCGAGTCTCCTGGCTTGGGGCAGCCGACGTTCGGCGTCGAGACCAGGGAGAGGAATCCGAGGTCGGCGGCCGAGACCGACTCGGGGAGGTCGGCGATGATTCGAACCGAGCCCCTGCAGGAAGGAAAGAAGAAGAAGAACCAGTCAGCAGGAGTCCCGGGCGTCAGCCCTGGGGAACCCCCTCCGACGGTCAAGTTAGCTCCTTAAGAAGATTCGATTCAGAAGAAAGGAAAGAGCAGCTTTAATGCTATTCGGACAGGAGTCCTTTAAGGGTTTCGGAAGCTTGGGGAGGCATCCGTTTTTCCCGCCACCCTCTTGGCCACAAATAGCGGGATATTTATAGCAGAGGATAGCGGATGGTTAACGGTGGCAGCCGATATAGGACTAAATGAAGGTTTACTGATAAACCGCCATAGCGCCCGATCCGCCACCGGAGTGGGCCGGATTCGGCTACCGGGCCGAAGGGGATTGGGCCGCTGACGGGCCGAAGCCTGTTGGGCCCTGGGCTGCCGCGCTGCTCCCGGGCCGTAGGCTGGTGGGCCACTGACGGGCTGAAGCCTGTTGGGCCGGGAGCGACGGTGCCGCTTATGGGCCGAAGGCTGCTGGGCCGCTGACGGGCCGAAGGCCGCCGGAGGGCCTGGTACTGCTGCTGTTGGGCTAAATGGGGTTTGGGCCTGCTTCAATGGGCCGAATCGGATTCTGCCTCATCAGGTTATAAAAATATATGATCATTTTTTATACTTACAGCACTTAAAATATTATATATAAGGATGTATACATATAGAGACACGCACGCGTATACATAGACAATCACTGATCACCAACGATCTTAAAGTCTTTACAAAATTATATACCATATCTATATAAATATTTATTTACATGAATTTATATCTTACATATAATTTGAATATACATTAAGAGCTTTACATCTAAAAAGATCAAAATGATGAATTTATTGGGTAATAAATTAAATATAAGAAAGGTTCGTTGAGATGGATGAGGTAAGGAGTGGGAGGGAGAAGATAGTAACTAAATTGCTCAAAGTGGATAAGAGAAGGAATGGGATCTTCTAGACCCATTCCTCTGGACCACTACATGCCCTCCGACCTATTAAGAAAGGGTGAACAGGTCATCTACTAGCAAAATGATGGGGGCATAACAAGTACATTCATCTTTGGAAAATAGTATAGTAACACCGTTTTCTAATACTATGTTTTGATACGTCTAAGTGGCATTTACACATTTGAGGGGAGTGTAGTGCCCTCACATCTTTCACAATCTTACCTTCCAATGTACAAGTGCCATCAAGACGTGTTGAAAAGTAGTGTTAGAAAATTGTGTTACTATAACGTCTTCATGTATCTTTTTGATGTGTCTGAGGGCACACAATGACCCAGAGGAATGGGTCCAACGGAAGGGCTCACTTTGTTTGTGGAATAGGGCCAGAATAACTGGTATAAAGGCCCTATTCTGATTTGGTTGATGGTATGCCTAATTCCTCCAATTCTTCCAACTCCCAGAATCTACCTGGAATAGCTAATTCTTCCAATTCTCTCAATTTTACCTTTTATTTCACTCCTTATTCCACTTATTCCTACCAAATCACTTGGAATAGCACAGTATAATTCTCCTTATTCTGGGTGGACTACCAAATCAAAATACCGCTTATTCTGGTTTAAAAAATCTCCAGAACCTTATTCTAATTTACGTTATTCTGCAAACAAAGTGAAGAGAACTAATGAGATAGCGTAAACCATACGACCAAGAGCCCTATGAATCTCTAAACTACGTGAATAGGTGGTTAGAACTCAAAACATTAAACCGACTGAGAGAGTAGAGGGCAGCATGTGAACCGCACGACCAAGAACCCAATAATCTGCTTTAGTAATATAGTTTTATAGATTAAAGGCCTATATCAGGATCACTTTTAATATTTGATATTGATAGCATTGATTTTAATTGTCTGGTTATCTTATATCAATTTCAAAATTTATTCACAGTAAAGCCCCCAATGGAATCAGATTCAATCTAACTAACATCAGTATTAGATCCAATACAGAAGTCATCGAGGGTTTTGCCTTCTCCATCTCCTCTGCAAGATTCGCCGCCATCGACTCTTTCTCTCTGGCGAGGGAGGGATCATGATGGGGATGACTAGGAGACTACATTGAGTTACATAGTAATATGCTACTTAGTTAATCACTTAAATTTAGACTACATTGAGTTACATATTATAATAATATAATAAATACATTATTAACTCAAATACAATAAGCTAATTCTTAATGTAAACAATTTTATTCGTATATAAGTATACTTGTTAATTATTATAAATATAATTAGTAGTGTATTTTAATAATGGAAATGGTTAATGTATGTGCTAATATAAATGGTTAATTGTATCAACTATATTATTTAACTTAAATAGTTGCAAATTACTATAAAAAGTAATTTATTACCACATGGTAATATAACAAGTATGTTATAATAAGTAAATGCTTAATTCAAATGTAATAAATAATAGTTAAGTTAAACAATTATAGTAATTATTTATTTTATAAGGTTAACTATTATAACATAATATTTAATAATATAGTAAGATAGTTTGAAATATTAATATAATGTTATAACATAAAGAATTAATTATGTTAGCTGTAAGAGTTAACTTAAATAATTGTTGTTTACTATAAATAGATAATTTATTTATGCTATTGTTTAACATTGATAGTTGTTTTAATAATATAATAAGTAAATACTTAACTCAAACGAAAAAATATAATACTTAACTTAAACAATTATAATGATATAATAAATAAATATATTATTATTTAGATAGTTAAGTTTAATATCAATTATAATAATATAATATAAAAAGTACTATGGAATTCATATGATATTTTGATAAGTAAAAATTGATTAATATATTAAAATACTAACTTGATTCTTAAGATAAATAATAATAAATTGTTGTACATGCCAAATAATAATATTACAATACTCAATTGAATATGCAAATGTACTTACTCCAATGAGTAAAGAATAATAACATAGTGGGTTAAGTGTGGATCAACGGGAATCAAAAAGAGTTGACTAATGTACATATCAAAATAAAATGGAAGTTAACTTGGTATAACACATCTAATAGCACAGTGCTCAGCTACCTCAGTTTAGTACGTTAATTCCCAAGTCCCCTATCTTCTCTGCCTAGCATTCTTGTCCTCTCTCCTCTTGTTCTTTCTTTTCCCCACATCGCGGGAGCACACTGGAGATAGAGAGCTGATCGAGCCATGGGAAGTGCGCAAGATGAACATGGCCAAATTACAACTCCTCTGCTCGGTAAGGCCTTGTCTCAACTCAAATGACAATATCTTCGAGCTGTTCTTCCTCACAACCATCCTGCAGTGTTCGCATCCATGAATTACATCTCTTCTTCATTCTTCCGGCTCCAGCAGCAGAGGGGGCCTCCTCCTCCTTCTCCCCGTCGGGGACGTCGGACCAGCAGGGAGAGGAGGAGAACTCGCCGATCGAGCAGGTGGCGCTGACGGTGCCCGTGACCGACGACCCCGAGCTCCCCGTGCTGACCTTTCGGATGTGGGTGCTGGGCACCCTCTCCTGCGCGCTGCTCTCCTTCCTCAACCAGTTCTTCTGGTACCGCAAGGAGCCCCTCACCGTCACCTCCATCTCGGCCCAGATCGCGGTGGTGCCGCTGGGCCACCTCATGGCCCAGGCCATCACCAGCAGGTCCTTCCTCAAGGGCACCCGCTGGGAGTTCACCCTCAACCCGGGGCCCTTCAACGTGAAGGAGCACGTCCTCATCACCATCTTCGCCAACTCCGGCGCCGGCACCGTCTACGCCATCCACGTCATCACCGCCGTTAAGGTCTTCTACGCGAAGCACATCACCTTCTTCGTCTCCCTCCTCGTCGTCCTCACCACTCAGGTACATACCTAGACGTACCACAACTACGTCTTCTTCTTCTTCTAAACAATATAATTCCTCTTCTAAATTAATATGTCTGCGCATGCAGGTGCTGGGATTCGGGTGGGCGGGGATATTCCGGCGGTACCTGGTGGAGCCGGCGGCGATGTGGTGGCCTTACAACCTGGTGCAGGTCTCGCTTTTCCGGTACGCCACCGTCGCTTTCTCTGTCTTGGTCATCTCCAGCAGTATTGATCTGGACTGCTGCCATTCTATTCTGCGAATTGGTGGTCGTCTCCTCCCTCCTCGGCGGCGTTTTAGGGACCCCGTCTAATTGGATGCTTAATTGCCGTCGCCATCGTGCACGGCTCATGTGGCTTAATTTGGCCATGTCCGAGCCCCGGCCCACCTTTGCGTGGGGCTGTCAACCATTCTAACCGGACACCAGATTAATTAGGATTAGGTACCGTGTTGGAGCTGGACACGATTTAACTTGGTGACTAATTAATTAAGCTTTTTATTAGTTTAGTTGAAGCTTAACATCAAGGACTTGTTTAATTTGTGGTAAAATACTCTAGAAGATTGCAAGACACTTTGTTTGTGAGTCACGAAAGTATGATATATACTTTACAAATTTTTAGGACAAACTGAATAATTCTTCAAAATATTAAAAAAATATCGTAACATCTTATTAAAGAAAATATAATTTTACAGAATATTCTACATCAAACTAAGTTATACGATTAAACTAATGTCATCACTATTATTTGTTCTCCTCACCTAATCGGAGTCCTTCGCCATCTAACTTTCTTGTTGCCGCTTCAAGGAGAATGCGTAGGAAGGAAGGGAGACCCTACCAGAGAGGACCAATCATCTCCTCACCTTGTGGTTATTTTGGAGCTTAGTCTATTGCGTCATCAATATCACATGGAGGGGTAGGTTAATACAGTTGGGTGATTGGATCTGTAAGGGTCGTAAAAAAAAAGGAAAAAAAAAAGATGATTGGATCTGTTGTACATACATCCCATTTAAAGCTAGGTTTCATGGTTACCATGGCACCACGTACAAAATTTGCATATCAGTCACGTCCAAAAGTCGAACAATTGATCATATAGAGGACTATTATTAGAAACTCAGTTGATCAATACTATTTTGAGCTTTCTCATGTATGTCTTTGAAAATTAGCCTATTTGTATCTGTACTTCCAATTTTTATACATTGTACAGAATAACTAAAAAACTCAAAAAACATTGCGGCCATATTCTTCCGTCAAAATGTGTAGTGAACTCTAAAAGAGTGTGTTAGAAAAATTCTATAAACTTGGTGAAGTTAGAGATATATATGCAAAACTCTAATGATTTTGAGGGTATAAATGCTAAAATATATGAAATCTTTTTGACATGTTCGATCGGTTGAGTTCATGGCATTTTAACAGAGGCATAACTGCAACGCTTCTGAAGTTTTTGAGGGTATCTCGTGTGATATATAGGGCTTGAGAATATAGATACAAATATGCTAATTTTAGAAACATATGTGCAAACATTCGTACTATTTTTAGCCAGTCAAACGATTGACCGCCACCAGGAAAGAATAGAGACATTAATAAAGCTATGCATGCAATTTTCTTCATGTAATTTTGCAATTGTTAGCAAAGGTATATGGTTTTGCAATTGTTAACGAAGATACATGTGTACGAAAAACTACACACGTAACACGCCTCAGGTAAGGTTGACTTGGCTTCTACGCCAAACGGATGGGTTAGGGTAAGAAAATGGTATGTATTATAATAACACCACATAGTTTATTAGCATGTTCTTCGCACATCGATCATGCCCTCCCTCCTCTCTTACAACAAGCCAAACATGCGATCATTAAGTGAGATGTAATTAATATGAAAAATTAAGAACTTACGGATTGTCTGTGATAATATACTCCGGATTATTTGAATCAGCACGGCCATGCATACATTAGTACCTCATGTCAAAAAATATTTGAATTGATGGTGGCATTTGAAGATGAGTGATATTTGCTGCAGGTATGCTAGCTCTTACAATACGCATGCGGCCGTACGAGGATTTTGATCACCTTAGTAAGGGAGAACGGAACTCCCGCATGCATAAGTCAATAGGTGCTATGCATGTGCATTTGACTTAGATAACCGGGAATTTCCCATTTACTCTTTTTTTTCCTCCTGATTACTTCTTTTTATAAAAGGTAGTTCTTAATAATTTTGGCTCATTCCATGTGTATGACACCTAAGCATTTGTGACTACGAGAGAATTCCCTCTTCTTTTGTACTGAGGTGATGGCTTGTGTGACCTATTTTGCTCCAATCGCACGAGAAGATCATCTCTTTTACTTTCTAATTGTTTGATCACACATTGGATGATGTAGATATCTAACTTGGATAGTTCTCGAGTTTTTAAAAAAGAAAAAAAGTTGTACCACTACACTGTCATCCAATGCTGAAGATTGGATTGCAATGCCAAAGGTGTTGAAATTAGGTATCAACAAAATTAAGAATAAATGAGATCTTATGATGCTGGAAAGGTAAAGAACATTAAATTGTTCAAGGCATTCATTGAACACCAATGAGTCAATGACCTTCATGAACATACGTGGAAGTGCATAGATGGCATATAAAATAAAGATTAAAACGTAAGTAAAATAATCAAAATGTTCGACCACAGATCTTATAAGCTGTTTAATAAATAATATTATGAAAAAAGTACAATAAACTCTATTGACATGAATTAGGGTCTCTGATAGTCCATTAATGGCTGCAGGGCGTTGCATGAGAAAGAAGAGAGGTCCAAAGGAGGTCTCGCTCGGAACCAGTTCTTTCTGGTCGCCTTCACATGCAGTTTTGCCTACTACGTCTTCCCTGGCTACCTCTTTCAGACGCTGACATCCCTCTCATGGATCTGCTGGATATTTCCTCACTCTGTCCTGGCCCAGCAGATAGGATCAGGGCTTTATGGGCTCGGTGTCGGCGCCGTCGGGCTCGACTGGGCCACTATTTCGGCCTACCTGGGAAGCCCACTTGCCAGCCCATGGTTCGCGACGGCCAACGTTGCCGGTGGTTTCATACTAATCATGTACGTCTTGACGCCCGTTGCCTACTGGCTGGATCTTTACAAGGCAAAGGATTTCCCCATATTTTCGGATGGGTTGTTCACATCAACTGGCCAATCTTACAACATTTCGAGCATCATAGATGGCAACTTCCACCTGGACCTCAGGGCATATGAGAAGGAAGGTCCTCTTTACTTAAGCACCTTCTTTGCTATGACTTACGGAGTCGGATTTGCATCTCTGACGGCTATTGTGGCTCATGTCCTCCTCTTTCATGGAAGGTAAAAGAATTTGATGTGGCAACTCTTTTCTACAAAAGCATCATATATAGAGAATAAAAGACAAAGTAAAGATCAAATGGAATGAGCTTTGAGATGAAAGATAATTTTTAAGTCAAGGCAAATGAGGATCAAAAGTAATGAGCTTTGGGACATCATATCATTTCCAAACAGGACAAGTCCACCATTTCCTGTATCATTGCAGATTGAGATGCATGCTGGTCACCTGGTTCTTGGTAAAGCTGAGGTGCAGAGTAGAACTTCACCCTTTCTCATTCACTTCATTGTGGCCATAAGCACCTAATGGCCTCCATGTTTGACCAAGATTGTTAATTCACCTACACCATTCTTCTTAAGCAAAAGAGGTTTTTGATTTATTTTATTTTATTATTATTATTATTTTTGGGGTGGGGTGGGGGTGGGTGTGCATTGGATCTCCTAAAAATGACTCATTTTCACCTAAAAGTGCATAAAACCCATCTTCACATTTTCCTCTGTGCCAAGGTGAAATGGCTTTTCATGGCTCCCCCTCAAGAATCCATGCAACATCTGAAAGAAATCTGTCCTCTCATGCAAGCAGAACTTTCTTTGTGGCTACTAACCCTTATGACCTCTCATTTGTTAATGCCAAAATGTCCAGAGTCCTGACAGATCAACTGGCAGGCTAGGGAAGAATGCCATGAGAGGTGCCAATGTTAATGAAACTTATCAAAATCTAGTCTAAGAAATAATCAATCCATGGTGAGTAAAATTAAAATTGTCTCATCTATATAGAAGGTTACTAATGGTGAATGGCATCCTAAAGTTAGTCTTTTTATGTATACATTATGATTCACTATCTATGCTTATTGGGAATTATTAGCTGAAATAAATCTCGAGTCAAACTAATGTTCTGTTACCTTCACATGTATATATATACAATAGCCATGGTGGACAATGAAAACCTAAATCATCTTATTCATTGACTAATCCCTGGTGAGTGGCATCTTAACTTCATGTTTTTCATGTTTTTTATGTTTACATTATGATTCACAGTCTATCATTATTGAGCCATTCCAGTTGAAATAATCCAAAGGTCATCTTGAGGGCACAGTTAGACTAACATTCTGTTATTTTTACATGTATAAATTAATCTACATCGTCAACCCCTTGAAATCATGTTCTTGGACAAATGTTGAATGTAAGCAGAGAAATATATCTGTTGAGTAAGTCCGCCTTCCAAGAGAAAAAGATGGATGTTCACACGAGGCTTATGCGTGTATACAAGCAAGTTCCTGAATGGTGGTTCATGTGCATTCTTATAGCTAATATTGCACTCACCATATTTGCATGTGAGTATTACAATGACCAACTCCAGCTTCCTTGGTGGGGTGTCTTATTAGCATGTGCAATTGCCATTCTCTTCACTCTACCTATTGGAATCATTACAGCTACTACGAACCAGGTGAACTTGCAACTTATTTATTTGAATATCTTAAGAGAAGAGATCTTCTCAGTACAGTATTAGACAGAAGTCTAACAGTACTGAGAGGGGGAGGGCCAAATATTTATAAAATTTTTAAGTCACGTGAGAGATTTTTTTGCAATGTTTGTCTCCCCTCCCCCTTTCAGTACCACTGGAGTACTCCTGTCCAATGCTGTACTGAGAAGATCTTCTCATAGCTTAAATATTACTTGTGCATCAGTTTAAGATTATAAAGTTCTATACCATTCCTGTTACTGGTTGGCAAGGCTACAATGTAACTCAAAGTTCATTTTACAGACACCAGGCTTAAATATCATTACCGAATACATCATGGGGTATCTATATCCAGGACGCCCAGTTGCTAACATGTGCTTTAAAGTATATGGATACATAAGCATGACACAGGCCTTGACCTTCCTTCAAGACTTCAAACTTGGCCACTATATGAAGATTCCTCCACGAACTATGTTCATGGCACAGGTTATTTCTTATCATTTGATTCATTGGATCTCTTTTCCATGTAGTGCGTTATCTATAGATGATAAAATATCCATACCATTATCACGTATAGATCATGAAGACAATACATAAAAGCATGCCAACATAAAAGGTTTAGTTCACTCCCTGCTGTTCACTTTATACTCCATCACTTGCACTTCCAACATCTAGGCACAACCACAAGATGTAAAAATCTAGCCTCTCTCACTTGTACCTATAGAACAACATGCAAAAAATATTGCAACACAAAGTGAATACTAGACAGCCTGGCCATAACCCCTCTGCATTAGTATTAATATGAATAGGTTAATAGGAAGCACAACCAAAAGGATGACCAACAAAGAAGCCACACAATTTCTTAGTCCATCTTATCAATTTCATGCTTTAAGCTTATTTGCATGCCCATCTTATGTTTGGCTACTTCTGTCTAGAAAGGTTTTGGTTTCTCATAGCTTGATATATCAATCCATATATGATGTCGGCAGAATGACATTGTTAGGATTTCATAGGGGCCTTTATAGCTCTAACTGGTAAATGGGTACCCTTATAAGTCTCCCTCTTTCAAGCCATGACCACTCCTCTAGTTGCTCCCT
Organism: Zantedeschia hybrid cultivar; assembly: GCA_030544215.1. NCBI lineage: Eukaryota > Viridiplantae > Streptophyta > Magnoliopsida > Alismatales > Araceae > Zantedeschia > Zantedeschia hybrid cultivar. The sequence continues at coordinate 63,953,612 of JARZZO010000002.1, forward strand.
TACATAGTTACATATGACCAGCTATCATGAAAAGAATATTGCTTAGGCATAAACACACTGTTATTGTACACTTTGTAATGCCTACTTTTGAATTTGTTTAATGAAATAATTTTACATTCCACCTTCCAAGAGAACTTCATTTGCATTCGTAAAAATCTCACTTCGAACCCCTTCCATGCTTTCCAGAATGAAGAGGTCATCAAAGCAACATGTAGATTTCCACGAAAATTGTATCCCATGGTTTTTAAATAAAACATTTTCCTATCTTTATGCTAGAAATTTACATGTTTTCAAATCTTATCAGACACATTGAGGCCTATTCTTACACATCCTATGCACATTTACATACTTCTTGATCTTAGCTTTGATCTGAATGTGAAAGCCACCTTTTTGGCTAAACGTGGTTTCCAAATTTGCTATCTATTCTTTTTTTTTTTTCAGTTATATGCTTGACTTCCATATATTTTACTTGCTCATGTATAGGGGTGTCAACCGGGCGAGCCAGCCCGTGGCCCAGTCCAACCCAGCCCGTAATAAAGGAAATTGGGTTGGCCCAAGTTATATAAAGTGGATTGGGTTAACTTTGGGTTGACATTAATTAAATATGGGATGAGTGTGAGTGTTTAGAATGAGTGTGTGATTATCATGAAAAATCTATGTTGTTTAAGTGCAAAATAAACCTATTAAAAGGAAACTAAGTGAAGTGATCGCTAGAAACTTTTGACTTAAAAGTTTCAAAAGAAAGAGTTTGATCGCCTACCTGTTTGAACGTGGGAGATGTTGAGCTCTTGATTCCCCTCCTTCAGCCGGCTGAAGAAAGAGAGCCCTTCCTTTTCTTTGTTCTTGCTGTTGAGTTTGAGGATCGTCCAGAGTCCTTATGATTTGCTTGTTTTCCTCCCCTTTGATTCTCCTTTGCGCCTTGCAGAAAATAGAAAGAAATGGAGAAACAATGAGAATTCAAGCAGAAGTAGTATCCATTCTAAACAGAGTTTTAAACATGCAACTAAACAGAAAACTCACTTGTTGGGATGGTCTTTGAAACCCCTTTAAATTGATTTTGAAAATGATGCTAGTGTGGTGTGTGTTGCATGGAGTGATGTGATGAAGAATGCAGAATTAATGAAGATATGAATATGAAAATGCAGAAATGAATTGAAAAACTTATGCCGGTTGGATGAAGAATAGAAAGTCTTGATCTTGATTGGATGAAGATTGGATGAAGAACGGACGCCGACTTCTGGAAACAGCAGCACCTCGGCGTTTGGACGTCGTTGCTTCGATCTTCAATTAACTCTCAATTTTAACTCTAATTCCAACTCTGTCACCCATTCAAGATGCAGGGTATTTATAGACTTCTTCTGCGTCCGCGGATTTACATGGAAAAATTTGAGATTTATCTACCTTAACCAACAGATAAATACAGATTAATTCATCTTTATCTGTAATTATCTGAAACACATCAACCATGGAAGACGCCTTTCAAATTGATTAGGATAAAGATAAACATCCGAGAAAAACTTTATCTTTATCTGTATTAGCTAAAACGCGTCGCTATGTAAAGACGCCTTTTACACTAATTAAGATAAGGATAAACATCCGGAAGAGAAGTAGAAATAGCTTAGGAAACCTAAATTGCGTCATTACTGACAGACGCTTTTTAGCTAATTAATCAACTGATTAAAATTCAAATTTAAACGTTAAAAAGAATAAACTCTAAATGGCGTCTAAACAAATCGACGTCTTTTAGACTTCTTCATATTTTAACTGAAATTTGAGTTAAAATCAATTTAATTGATTAACTTAAACATGTCTGTTAAACCCGACACTCAAAAAGATCAATAACAATTAATCAATGATTAAATATCAGACCATTCTGAGGCATTATTATATGATATGAAATTTACTCAAAATGATGTCAAAATTAGCGTGTCTACAGCTGCCTCACCTTGGCATCGTCTTTGCAAGGGAGTGAAATGAAATGGAATGTATTGAAAAGGTGATGCCAAGATGTGATGAGACACGCTCTCAACATCACATGATTGGAATTTTTCTCAAAATCATCAATGAAGATAGTTCAAGGAGATCAATGGAATCAATCATGTCTGGATGAGGTAGACAAGGAAATAAAATAAAGTCGATCAACCTCCTCGGAGTGGGAAGTACCCCAGGTCGTAGACACTGTAGGTTTCATCATGGGGAGCGTTTGCCAGCTAATGTGGACGTGTTGCGGTCATGATGGATCCTTAAAAGAAAACAAGAAATATTGGATAAAGAGTCCAAGAAAGGATAGAATTCCAATGATATCTTCAAGCGAACCTCAAAGATAATCAAGATACTCAATTCAGAACGGAATATTTCATATCACGTTGGAATTATTTGATTCAATGGTCTGAAACTTAATCAATAATTAATCCTTATCATAATGATTTCAAAGTCCTATATGATGCATGCTGGGCTAAAAGAAAAATATAAAGTCAAATAAAATATAAATTAATCAATGATAATATTGTTAAATTGTCATTAATGAGTCAAGACACAAATTCTTGTAATCCAGTGCTAAGCCGAAGCTCGTTTATCCACGTACCGTTTCACAAAAGTGGAACCATCGTCCTCACTAATTAACAATCCAACGGCCTATCCGTACGATTAAGAATTCTCTGGAATTATCACTATTTTTGTTGTAGGGGAACTCAAATTCCAGTTTCATCAAAACCACAAGGTCCTTGATATACTCTAACAAATACTTAACATATAGTAATGCAAATGATTTACATGGAATAGTACAAGGGTAGAAATAACCGTCTTTTTAGCCACGGTCGAGACTTCACAAACTCCCACAGTGGGATATTCTTGACATTTTCAGCTTTATTTGGGTTTTCTTTAATTTTCCTACACTCAAAATTCATCAGTAATTTCAAACAAGTGCTTGACTAAACATTAAAATATGGAATTTTGGGAAAATGACAGAAAGCTTGAAACGCGTCGTGTCGCGCCGACGCCCTTTAATCCAACTAAAACGCGTCGCTGTTTAACGACGCCTTTCATTCGCAGAAACAGGTTCTGGCTGTTCTCTACTCATATTCCAACTCTTTTCATGCCTTGTGTCCTGTACGTCACTTAACAAGCAAATCAAGTATCTATTTAGGTTTAGCCCTTTACCTGACCAAATGAACATTCGATCAATCTCTTTCTTAGTGGAAGGGTCAAGGGGCATAACCTTTATTAACAAAGGTAATATGAATAATCAAACTATAAGCAAAATGCAACATGCAAGCAGACAAATGCTCACTGAAAATAAAAGGAATGAAGCTGATGTAGCCGAAGCTATCACGACCGGATTCCGAAGCCGGAATCCGAAGAGAGGGATCCGGTGCTGGGCCGGATCGGTGTTGAGGGGGCCCGACGGGGATCCGGAAGACGGAGGACGCAGAGGCGGCGGAGCCGAAGATCCGGAGGCTGGCTCGCTCCGGGAAGTAGGGGGCCGAGGCTCCTTCGGCGGACGAAGGGGCGGCACGAATGAATCTCCCTCCGACTGATCTGTCGACGGGCGACGAAGCCGAAGCCGAAAGTTCGAGGCCGAAAGTGACTCGGACTTGGCTTGCTCTTGGATAGTGAGCCCAAAGCCCCTTCGGCGGACGGAGGGGCAGCGCGGGACCGAGTCTTCTGTCTTGGGGCAGCCGGCGTACGGCGTCGAGACCAGGGAGAGGAGTCCGAGGTCGGCGGCCGATACCGACTCGGGAAGGTCGGCGAAGATTCGAACCGAGCTCCTGTAGGAGGGAAAGAAGAAGAAAAACCAGTCAGCAGGAGTCCCGGGCTTCAGCCCTGGGGAACCCCCTCCGACGGTCAAGTTAGCTCCTGAAGAAGATTCGATTCAGAAGGCAAAGAGAGTAGCTTTAATGCTTTTCGGACCGTAGTCCTTTAAGGGTCTCGGAGGCTTGAGGAAGCATCCTTTGGGCAATAAATAGCGGTGTATTTATAGTAAAGGATAGCGGATGGTTAACGGTGGCAGCCGATATAGGACTAAATGAGGGCTTACTGATAAACCGCCATAGTGCCTGATCCGCCACCGGAGTGGGCCGGATTCGGCTATCGGGCCGAAGGGGGTTGGGCCGCTGATGGGCCGAAGCCTGTTGGGCCTTGGGCTGCCGCGCTGCTCCCGGGCCGTAGGCTGGTGGGCCGCTGACGGGCTGAAGCCTGTTGGGCCGGGAGCGACGGTGCCGCTTATGGGCCGAAGGCTGCTGGGCCGCTGATGGGCTGGAGGCTCCCGGAGGGCCTGGTACTGCTGCTGTTGGGCTGAAAGGGGTTTGGGCTTGCTTCAATGGGCCGAATCGGATTCTGCCTCATCACATAGCCCCCCACTCTTGTCTTCCTCAGTTCTGAGATGGCGAGAGTATAGCCCGAAGCTGTCAGAAGAATAGCGTAACAGGTGTCTTACCCGAAGCTCTGTTCTTTTTTCACTGGGAAGAGGGTGCCCTCAGTCGGCCGAGGGCTACGCGGTTGCTTCGTCTTCGCTCGGAGTTGCAACGAAGGCTCGAAGCTCAGAAGCCGAAGGGCCGAGCCCTCTGACTCGTGTCAGGCTTCATTAAATGGACGGGATGGGCGTCACCTCGCGAGGAAGCACGGGACACGCGTCGCGCATCCAGCAGCTCCATCGAAAACACAAAAGGATCCGGACCGCTCGCGGGTCGCGGATCGCCTCGGCTCTCTGCCCGAGGCTCCACTCGGATTGCCGCCGCTCCCTTTGTCGCACGTGGATCGGGACACGTGGCGGGCATCCGAGTCATTAGCCGAAGGGTCGGAGCGCTTTCGGCCGTTGATCGCTCTGCTTCAAGTCCCAGAGCCGGCCCGTCATCATTGCCGAAGGACGGTGCACGTGGCGGGCATCCGAGAGGAGCGAGGGGACGAGCGGGATGATCTCGGCCGTTGGCTTCGGCGGGAGGCGCTTCGAATGGTCTTATAAATACAAGCCCTCAGCAGGGCACTGTTCTTCTTCCTGCTGCTGCGCTTGCGTTTCCCCTGCGATCACCCGAGCTCTTCTTCCTTCTCCAGCGAAAGGCCAGCTTCCTGAAGGCTTCGTCCGAGCTCGCCGGCCACCGTTGGAGGATCTCCGTTCCTCAGAGCGCATCGCTGGTGGAGCTGGGAGGCTTGAGGCAGCATTCGGTTCAGGAGAGACTCCCTCCCCCTTCCTGCGAGTAAGCCTTGGCCTTCTTCCCCCCCTTCGCGGCCTTATGGTCCGGAGTCCTTCCAGCGAGATTACTCCTTCGGACGAGGAGTATACTCCTTCCCACTCTCCAAAATCTTCTCTGTCAGATCCCCTCACCTCGGATTCTCTTGCTTCTGCAATGTCTAAAGAGCCTGAAAACTCTGGGACTGAGGGGTCCGAGACTTCCGGGGCCGAGGTCTCCGGGGCCGAGGTTTCTGGGGCCGAGGCTTCCGGGGCCGAGGCTTCCGAGGCCGAGGCTACCCAGGAGGTCCGGGACCCAGGCCAGGCTTCCACCTTGGAACGCCGTCATCCGGACATCGCTTCGGAAGCATCCTGCGCCCTTTCGGACGTAGAGGTGAGGAACATAGTTTCTTACTTCCAGCTTCCTTCCTGGACGACCCCTCATCGGCCTGACTCCGCCACCAGGGCCAATACTGTCCGCCCGGGCTCCTTCTCTATTTATGTTGATAGCTTCGAGGCGGGCTTCCGTCTTCCTCTTCCCACCTTCGTCATTAACCTCCTTAGCTTCTACAGGCTGGCCCCGTTTCAGCTTTTTCCCAATTCTTGGCGCACTGTATACGGTTTTTTGAGCGTCTTCGCTCGTATAAAGATCAACCCTTCCATCAATGTCTTCCGCTATCTCTTCAAAATCCGAAGGCAGGGGAAGTCCGAGTGGTACTGCTTCGTCCCTCGGGTCGGCTGAAGCATATTCTCCGGGAAGCCCTCGTCCATCCACGGCTGGAAGAGGAAGTTCATCTTCATCTCCCTGCCGGAGAATGAGAAGGGCGTGTGGCCCTTTCCCACCGAATGGACGCCGCTGGCTGCAGGCCTCTCGGACCCTCCTGCTCTGACCCCCGTGCAGAGCACTCTCGTGGGCCATGTTCAGGTCATGGTCCCGTACGACATCTGGGGGCTCCTCAGCGCGTCGGAGCGGCTGGTGAACGCCGGGGTCTGGCCGGATCCTCAGTCCGATCCGGTGCGGGCCTTTCCTTACCTTCCTCCCGGGGAGACTCCGCAGGGCCGCGGAGGAAGGGCTGCCGCTCCTCCGGCCGAAGCTCCTCCAGCTGGGGATGCTGATGAAGTTTCGGCCGAGGGTAAGTCGGCTTTGAATTTGCATTTGATCACCATTTTGTTTCTAACATACTCTCCTTGCTTGCAGCAATGGCCGACCTCGATGCCCTCCTCGCCCTGATATCCGACCAGCGCGGTCCAGGCCGGGCACCGGCCTCGCAAGCGGCAGGCAGGTCCGGCCGAGGCGCTGGAGCTCCGAGGACCCGAGGCGGGGTCCCGAGGACTGCGGCCCCCGCCGAGGGCCGCGCTGCCGCTGCTGCTCTCGAGAGGGAGCAGAAGACGAAGTTCGCCACTCGAAGGGGCGGCCGAGTGTCGAAGCGCCCCCGGGTAGAGGAGGCCGAAGAGGCGGAGGTGGCTCCGCTGATCAGGAGGAGCGCCGTGGCCCGAAGGGCCGCAAGGATGGCGTCTCCCGAGGCGCCGAGGGGCGACTCCCCTCCGGCCGTATCGGCAGGGGCCGATGACGGAGGCGCTGGGTCGCAGGCGCCCCGGGCGCAACGCGAATGGTGGCACCCCGAGCCGTGGGTGTATAAGGATGAGAGCATGGAGGATTCGCAGACGTGCCTCCGTCTGCTCAGCAGCCTCACTTTCCCTTCAGCTTTCGAAGAGCTGAAGGAGCACTCCGTCACCGACCTGGTGGCGATGAGTGCCCGGCTGGCGGTCCAGGTAAGAAGCCTGAATGTGCTTCGTCTTAGCTCTTTTTAGCTGTCTTCATTTTCTGACCCTTGTCTGCTTTCGGTCCGCAGGCTGCGGTGACGGGTAGCGTCCTGATGCACCATCAGGAGCTGCTCCGACTCAAGCTCCTGGAGGCCGAGGAGGAGCCGTCCGGTTCGGGCGAGGGTACCTCGGCGGTGCCCCGTATCGAGCCCTTAGTTGATGGGCTCGTAACCGCGAGCGCCCGGGCGCGGGCGCAGCTGGAGGAGAGGGCAGCAGAGGCCCGTGCTGCCGCCGAGGCCAAGGAAAAGGCCGAGCGGGAGAAGGAGGAGTCCGAGCGCGAGCTTGCTGCGGCTCAGTCCGAGATCCGGGCCCTCAAGGCCCAGATCCAGGACAAGGAGTCCCGGCGGGCTTCGGAGAAGCGCCGCCACGCCGAGGAGGTGTCGGCTCTGAAGCAGGAGCTGGAAGAGGTGGCGGACTCGGCCGTAGCTGATTACAAAGCCGGCCGCGACTACGCCCAAGAGATCCTCCGAGCCCAGCTGCTAGCGTCTTCTTCGGTCTTCGACCTCGGACTGGCTGTCACCGAGAGGGCCTGCCCGAGCGTCGATTTGACCGGGGTCGCCATGCCGATGGGCGCGGAAGCCAGGGAGCTCCTATCCTGGTGGAAGGATCTTATGGCCGAGAGGGCCTCGCCTCCAGTTTCTGAAGATGAAGCCGTGACCGCCGAGGAGGCCCCCGCCGAGGCTTCCGCTTCTGAAGCGGTGCAGATCGTCGACTCTCCCTCTCCCTCTCCCGGCCAAGGCGCAGTCGAAGCGGAGGAGGAAGGGGTTGTCGAGGGCTGATACGAGGGTCCCGCTCCCCGGTTTTTGTTCTCCCACTTATGTAAGCCTTCGGCCAGGCATATGGCCGAGTTTGTACTTCCTCTTGCTTGTGAATATAAGGAATGTTTTTGGCTTTACCTTGTTGTTTTCTGCATGACTTGAGTGGATCTGGCCTTTCTGAAATCCGAGATCCTTCTGTCGTTCGCTATAGTTTGCGAAGTCGAGACCCGATGTAGGTTCGGATAGGGCGTTGATAGGATTTCGCCAGCAGATACAGCTGCTTTAGATGCGGTTCGTGCGGCCGAAGCCGCTCCCGCTCCGTCTTATGCAGACTTAGAGAATAACCTGCCGCGTCCTGATCCGGATTACATAGCTGAAGCCATTCGTCGGATCGAAGGACTTGCGGACTTTGAGAGAACCATGCCGCTCCCGGTACGGTTTGCATGGCCGAAGCCACTCCCGATACGGTTTACACGGACTTAGAGAAAACCATGCCGCGTCCTGATCCGGATTACATGGCCGAAGCCATTCGTCGGATCGAAGGACTTGCGGACTTTAAGAGAACCATGCCGCTCCCGGTACGGTTTGCATGGCCGAAGCCACTCCCGATACGGTTTACACGGACTTAGAGAAAACCATGCCGCGTCCTGATCCGGATTACATGGCCGAAGCCATTCGTCGGATCGAAGGACTCTCGGACTTTAAGAGAACCATGCCGCTCCCGGTACGGTTTGCATGGCCGAAGCCACTCCTGATACGGTTTACACGGACTTAGAGAAAACCATGCCGCGTCCTGATCCGGATTACATGGCCGAAGCCATTCGTCGAATCGAAGGACTCTCGGACTTTAAGAGAACCATGCCGCTCCCGGTACGGTTTGCATGGCCGAAGCTACTCCCGATACGGTTTACACGGACTTAGAGAAAATAGCAACAAGTATCCTGAACAAGAGAATTCTTTATTCATACCCTCCGGCTGAAAGCCTGGGGAGAGGTGACTTACATATAATAACGCCGAAGGCGCTCTATATTCCAGGTGCGAGGAAGAGGTTGGCCCGAAAGGGTCTCCAACCGGTAAGCTCCACGCCTGATCACCTCCCTGACCCGATAGGACCCCTCCCAGTTGGGGGCAAGCTTCCCTGAGGCTTCGGCTGGCTTGGAAGCATGAGCATTCCTCAACACGAGGCTCCCTACTTCAAAGCTTCGGGGCTTTACTCGAGTGTTGTGGTACTTGGCCATGCGTTGTTGATAAGCCACCAGCCGGATACGAGCCTTGTCTCGGGTCTCTTCGATGAGGTCCAGGTGGTCTTTCAAACCTTCCTCGTTGGCCTCCGGATTGTAAGCAACAACCCTGGGAGAGGGAAGGCCGATTTCCACCGGAATAACGGCCTCTACCCCGTAGGCCAGGCGAAAGGGGGTCTCGCCGGTGGGTGTTCTGCTCGTCGTCCGATAGGCCCACAGAACACTTGGCAGCTCCTCTACCCATCGGCCTTTAGCCTCGCCGAGGCGGGTTTTCAATCCCTGCAGGAGGCTTCGGTTAGTGACTTCGACTTGGCCGTTTGCTCGAGGATGCGCCACCGAAGTGAATTTGTGAAGTATGCCGAAGCTGGCGTAGTTGTCGCTGAATCGTCGGCTGTCGAATTGCTTTCCATTGTCAGAGATGATGGCCCGAGGGATGCCGAACCGGCAAATGATGGACTTCCACATTAAGTTCCAAGCGTTGCTATCGGTTATTGACGCGAGGGGTTCGGCTTCGACCCACTTAGTGAAATAATCGACCGCCATGATGAGGAATTTTCTTTGGCCGGTGGCGACGGGAAAAGGTCCCAGGAGGTCGATTCCCCATTGGGCGAAAGGCCAGGGATCGGACAAGGGGGTCAGAAGGGTGGCTGCCTGGTGAATGAGGGAGCTGAACCTCTGGCACTGGTCGCAGCGCCGCACGAGGGCTAAAGCGTCCTCTCGGAGCGTTGGCCACCAGTAGCCTTGCCTCAAGAGCTTGTGAGCCAGGGCCCTTCCTCCCGCGTGCGCCCCGCATACTCCTTCATGGACTTCTCTTGTGGCGTAGTCGGCTTCAGCCGGGCCGAGGCACCGCAGCAGTGGTCGGCCGAAAGATTTCTTGTACAGCACCCCATCCAGAAGGAGGAAGTGGGATGAGCGCTGCCGAATGTGCTTCGCCTCCCTCGGATCTGGCGGGACTTCTCCTTGGAGGAGGAAAGCGACGAGGGGGGTCATCCACGTCTCGGCCTCGACCTCAGTGACTTGCATGGCTTCGGTTTCGCCGAGGCTTGGTTCGGCTGTAGGCGCCCGGAACGTCCCCCGCCGCGGCTGCGGGCTTCGGGCGAGGGTTCCTCTCCGTTCGTCTTAGCACTGTGGCGATTTAAAGAGGGTTAGAAATAAAGTGTGATCGCCAGGAGCATTACCTCTCGGTCCCTGTGCTCCGCAGGATGGTGAGGATGTGATCGCGTTCTGTGGGAGCGGGAAATGTTGGTTCCTCCTTCTCTTCCTCCGGCCGGCCAGAGGAGGAGAGCCCGGTACTCTGCACGCGTGAAGGTGGTAAGGATCCCATGAAAAGAAAAGACAGACAAAGAAAAGACAATAACCCAATTAGAACTGTGACGTGTAGGATCCGTTCATGCAAACATAAAAGTTAACTAAAATTAGAGGGAGACGCACCAGGTGGGTGTTTGGGAGGGAAGGTGACCATATGTTATGGCCACCCACCTCCCGATTTTTGTTTGGAACCTCTGGGGGTAAAAGGTGCTAGGGAAGGTGACCATATGTTATGGCCACCCACCTCCCGATTTTTGTTTCGAACCTCTGGGGGTAAAAGGTGCTAAGTCATTCTAGGATGTATGCATGCAGATAAGTGCTCGTGTGTGAAGAGTGAAATGATGTGTTGAAGGTAAAAGAGAGTGAAAGAGGGAGGATGTTACGGCATGGATGGAAATTGGAAATGCAATGAAGTGAAAAAGGTGAAAAGTAAAAGAGGGTTAGGAAGACAAGCCCATTTGGAGTGACGTTCCTCCTGAAACAGCCTTCTGACTCTTTGCCCGCTCGACTCTCCAAAGCCGACCCGCTCCGAGGAAGAAACTCCTTCTCCCCTCCGACGCAACCCCCTTGCTCGAGGGAACCTGGGGGGTTTAAATAGGCGGAGGAAAAAAAGGGGAAAACAGGGGTCTAAATCCCCGTAAATCATCCTTCAGCCAATAGGAAGTGGTCAAAGGTTAGAGGTAGTGGACGCGGCAGTCGCCGGAGTGGGGAGTGGTCGGAGTAGTGGGGGACGAGGGCGGCGAGTGGAGGAGATCGTGGGGAAGACGGAGTCAAGGGGGTGGTTAAGGAGTGGACGGCCAGGTGACATGCCTTCCATTCTTGTGGTGGAAGGCGGCCCGGCTGGCCTTCGAAGGGGGTGGAAGGCGAGGGGTGGCCTTCGAAGGTGGTGGAAGGCGGGGGGTGGCCTTCGAAGGTGGTGGAAGGCAAGGGGGCTGGCCTTCCACGAAAAGGTGAAAAGGGAGGCCAAAAGGGTGGAAGGCAAGGTGGCTGGCCTTCGAAGGTGGTGGAAGGCGGGGGGTGGCCTTCGAAGGGGGTAGAAGGCAAGGGGTGGCCTTCGAAGGTGGTGGAAGGCAAGGGAGCTGGCCTTCCACGAAAAGGTGGTAAAAAGTGAAAAAGGTGGCTAAAACGGTGGAAGGCGAGGTAGCTGGCCTTCGAAGGGGGTAGAAGGCGGGGGGTGGCCTTCGAAGGTGGTGGAAGGCGATGGGTGGCCTTCGAAGGGGGTGGAAGGCGGACTGGCTGGCCTTCCACGAAAAAGGTGGCTAGAGTCGGGATTTGGTTAATGGGCCTAGCTGGTAGTGGGCTGAGATGGCTGAAATGAGGGGATTTTGGTGATGAAGGGCTAATGATGGATTGGGTTCATGACCAAAAGGGTGGTCCAAAATCGGTGTCTACAAATGCCCCTCCGGGACACCTATTTTGCAGTGGAGTGAAACGGAATGATAAATAGGTGTTCCGGAAATCGAAATTGATTTTGGACAACCCGAAAAATGAATGAGCTATATCCAAGGATGATATGCGAATGCGGCAAATGCATGAAGGCTAGCTATTTGAGTTGCAAGAGTGGTTTAAGAAAAGGAACAGAGTTCAGTACTAGAGAATCACAGTCCGTGGGACCCCCGGGTGCTGGAACCGCAAGGCCTTGGCGTACCAGAATATAGCGATCTGGCCCAAGGGGATCTCGAGCATGAAAGGTGTAGGAGTGTGACTTGAAGAGCTCTCAACACAACGGGCGCGCGGTGGCCTGGCGCATCATGGGATCGCCAAGTGAGAGGATCTCAAGCACACATGCTGAAAAGCGGAAGAGGTCTTGCAATTCGAAGGGCTAACCGATACATATATGCCAGAATCACAGATCAGCGATGGGTTAAGCAAAGTGATGAATGATGGTCATTGCCCCTAGGGCGAGGATGATTGCTTATGCAAATGCATGCTGGGTTGAAATTAAAATAAATTCCTAATGCAAACAGGAGGGATTTATTGGCCAATCGAATAACTTGGAGAATATAGACTCCTCATTATTTTGTTTAAAGAGGAACTCAGAGTCTATACGCCCGAAGTTATTAGCCTCCTGTGTCTTCAATCCTACTTGCTTCGGATTCCCTGCAGCTGCAAGAACGCACATCAGTAAATGTAAATAATCAATGATTCACAGTATCTTAATGACAAGCTGCAAGGAAACGAGGGACAAAGGTCCCTGTCGAGTCGAAGCCAGCGCGGAAGATATGGCCATTCTCAAAGTGGAATGCCAATCCGACTGCTTTCGGCTTCGACTCGACAGCAAAAGTGTCCACCTTTTGGACGTAGAATCTTTTCCTGTATGCACAAAATGAGGGGAAGCAGTTAGTAGTATCTGTTTTCGGCCCCTTGCCCAAAATAGAGCAACTACCTTTTCCCTAGCCTTCGCATAGGGTCAAGGGGCCGTGTTCAACTAACCAGACAAAAGGGAGAGTATTGAAACTGATGCGACAAGTAAATATGCAAATGCTGGTGGATATTAACAAATGAGGTGTGTGATGAAAACATGTTTTTGATTCCGCCTGCCTAGTAGTTGCCCAAACTTAGGCTGGTTGAATGATGAAAGGGAAATGCACACTCAACTTCCCAGGTATCCTAAGCTCACAACTAGATTGATTTGGGCCTCTAGACTCTTCAAACTAACCTTGACCGGTTAAGACTCACACTGATGACAATACCGTCATGCCATGCTTAGGCTCCCAGCTGCTTCCGACCACCAAGTTTGCCCAAAAAGTTTTCGAGGTAAATGATTTGCCCGACCCGGGTCTCTTTCCTCACAATCTAGAAGGTATGTAATGGAACACCTTGGAACCCTAACGGTCAACCGCGCGACGCTGACCCGGAATCAGACGCCGTCGCACCGATTGGTGACGCGCATGCATTGACCTAAGCCCGAAGTTGTAAGAGTACACATTGAGATTATGGTTAAGAAATTAGTTCACCAGAAACATCGACATTACTCTTCACCCATTTTGGACTCCTGTGATCATGTGAGCATGTGACGATTTTTGAAAACGAACCATTTTGAAATGATGTTCAGTCTTTAGATAGCTATCTCGTGCTGAACCTTGGGGGAGAAAAAGTGAAGAAATTGTGTAGACAAACTTCACAGGAGGATCGACAAAACCGTTAAGAGGAGGAGCTGTGACAAAACGGACCTCTTTTGACCTCTTAGATGCCCCTATTTTGACTTTTCAGGCATTTGGTAAATTTCATGGCCAGGCACGGTCACGACCAGGCTTTTTTCATGATTGCTTGAACCCCTTTTTCTTTTGTTTGTATTTCTTTTCTGCTCTTGACATTTTTGGGGTTATTTGATATTCCGCCTGCGGGGACACTGCCCTCTTCACGTGCTCTGGTCCTTTACATTTCATTTCTGGGCCTTTTTTTTTTTTTTTTTTGTTGAGGGGTTACATCCATCGGGTTTTTGAGGAACCGCAGTTTGCTGAGCTCGACCGTTTAAGGGCGTCAACTGTCCTGATCGGTCGAGAGACGAAGAGAAAAGGTTGCATTTGACAGTGCACTAAAGACTTGGAATTCATTTTAAACAGGTTCTCTTTGAAAAACGTGTAGGTGTGTGCATCTCATGATGAGCATAGGGATCCGTATGAAAGTAAAGTAGACACGTCAAAGGTTCTGGTGGACCAAAGTCTTAGCCAAACCTTAATGTCAACCCAACCTATCATGCAACTAGACCTAGACAGGGGGTTACGTGGCAGTCACCAGACAGTTGGATTTTGTGTCTTTTTTGATTTTTTTGTCATTTTCATTAAAATATGTACATATTTACAAATATTTTTGATGGTTTTTTGGGTATTTGAGTTTTTTGAGATTTTGAAATTTTTGATTTTTTGTATTTTGAGGGTAAAACTTTTTCAAATAGACTCATATCCAAAGGAAAACTTTTCAACAATTTTCAAATATTTACACTTATTTGCTAACTAGAAATGAAAGAACTTACCTACCTCTACAACTTGTAGATAAAGAGGAAGCTATCCAATCCCCAAGCGATTATGCACAAGACTCAGAGGGTGAGTCAGACATGTTGAAAAGATGGGTCCTTGAGACAGAGACCCAATGATGGCAGAATTGCCCCAAGAGTGTGCTACGACCGGTGATAAGAACCTGAGAGGGGCAGGTGTGTGAAATAGTAAGGGAATGAGAGCGGTGGGTACATGTTCATCCCTCACTAAGGAGGCTCCTTCTCGTTGAGTGGTTGGTTCATAGAACAGCAGCTGTATACCGAACTCTTCTGCATCTTCTCTTTGAATTTCATTGATTGCTTCCTTCAACTCATCCTCAAGATAGTGTATCTTGAGTACCTCTTGATTTTCCTTCACAAGGTGATCCAAGAGACTCCATTTTCTTGATCCTTCAGTTGATTTGGTTAGTATGTAACCCAATTTGAATCCTCCAATGGTTGGATTTTCAAAGATAGGTTCTTGAATTCCCTGCTCTTCTTTGCCTATCCCAGATCCCGAACTATACCTTATTTTGTCCATAAGCTGCCAACCTATGCTAGGTTGGGGCTTGGCCTGAGAGTCAACCGATGAAAGGATGAGCTCTGTCCCTTTTCCAGGAGTGATCATGGATGGAATTTGTTCAGTCGAGACTAAATCCAAAGGCTCATGATAGGGGGTACCCTTCATTTTGACAATCTTCCCAGTGTATGGGAATTTATAGCACTGATGATTAGTGGAGGGCACTCCCAGGGTCTGGTCCATCCAAGGCCTTCCCAGAATGGCGTTGTATATGGGCTTGACATCAAGGATGTAGGATTCAAAGATCAAGCCCACTGGGCCAATTTCCAGGTTCCCATTTGAGACCATCATGGAAGTAGACTCAATCTTCTCTGGATCAATCCCTACTTTCTTGGGGGTCTTGAGCGAACAGACATTGATTGATGCCCCAGTATCCAACAGGATGGAGTCCAATGAGTGACCCTTGAGTGTTGGGGTCAAGCATGAGGGAAGGGATTGGCATTCAGGGGGAGCTAGATTCTTATCTGTGGAGGATATTGTAGGTGTCCGGGTGACTGAGAGAATGACATTTGTGAGCCCACTGACGGGAAGATCTTCATTGAGTGTAATGCGCTGGAGGAACTTGAACAATGTCTCCCTGTGTGTAGGAGATCTCCCAATCAACTCTAGGACTGGCATCTTAGCAGGAGTTTTCCCTAGATGCTGTAGGATGTCATACTTAGACAGATCTGAATCCTCTTGAGAGTCCAAGGGTTGACTTGTTGGGGGAATGATGCGATTTCTCAGTGTAACGCCAATCGGACTGGGGTCCACTGCCTGATCTGACTTTAGGGGTTGAACTGGTGGTGAATTTATTAGGCAGAATTGGGTTACTGGACTTGGCTTTGGTGTTGGGCACAAGATGGATGGAGGAGGTTCTCTGATTGGAATTGAAGGAACTTGGACCAGAGTAACTGGGTTGATGGCTGTTGGTTGCTCCTTAGGTCGTTTCAAGACCAAATGTTTGTCTTGGATGATAGTGGAGACTCCTTGCAACGGCTCTCTAGGTTTGGTCGTCCTAGTAGGGCACTCATGCCATATCCCAGCCTCTTCATACTCCCAGTATTGTCCTCTATGATCGACATTTGGTTCCAAATTTTTGACAAGGGTGCTCACTCTTTTTAGAGAGCTAGATGGATCTTGGGCCACCTGATAAGAGGGCGGAGGGCCCTTGACTTCCAAGGTTTCAGTAGCCTCTTTCATGTGCCCCCAATTGATCTTGGCACTGGAGAAAGGGGGAACTGTTGAATATGGTTTCTGATTGGATTGGTTGTCTGATCTGGACATAGGACTGGGTGACCTAAAGGGCTGCCCCAAGGCACTCACCTGTTCAATGATTGTCACTCCCTCTATTGGTGGAATCCTCTTACTTATGTTCTGATTTTCAAAAAAGGATGGCAAAGTGGAACTCCAGATCTGAGATTGAACTACCCGAGCTCGATTATAAAGTTGTGCGAATGTGTGAAATTCGCTCAGCATGAGGATAGACCGAAGCTGCGGGGTAGCGTTGTTGACCAACATGGTGATAGCTTGAGATTCGGGGATTTCCACTTCTGCCCTAGAGGCCATTGCCCTCCACCTGTTGGCAAAATACGTGAACTCCTCTTCAGGCTTCATCTTCTCCATCACAAGATCAAACAAGGTGGGAGGCATGGTTGTCATATAACTAAACTGAGTGATGAATTTTTCGGAGACCATATCAAAATTGATTAGGTCTGTGGCGGGCAAGGAAGAAAACCATCTTAAGGCCTCACCTTCTAAGGATTTCTGGAACAGATGGACAAGGAGGACTCTATCGTAGAGCCATTGATGGGAATCCATGAGGAAACTTGACAGGTGATCATGAGGGTCAGAGGTGCCATCATATTTCCTGTACTCAGGGACTTTGAATCCTGGCGGAAAGTAGGCCGGAGGGAGCTTACAATAGCCCGAGAGAGAGTGCGGTTGTTTCAGGGTAAGTTTCTCGGCCATGAACTTACGTACACAGGTTTCAACCTCACTTTTGTAAATGAATTCTTTCTGCTCAGGAGGAGGTGTAGTTGGAGAGACTGGAATTGGCATGACGGGTGGAGTAACTGGGGTAAGAGTTGGCTGATTGATGCGAGTCTGAGTTCTGTTGGGAGATCCTTGGAAGTGAGTTCCCCGAGGAGTGGCATCTTGAGTTTTGCCACCAGAGGCCAACCGGATGAGTTGATCAGGGGTGTACCG